>CP129450.1:15677500-16142500 GCA_030445155.1 Quercus variabilis
AGTGTTTTTGATGAATTTCTTATTTATTTGTGAGTTGTTTTTCTAATATTTTTATAACTTTTTTTTTGAAAAATTTCTTATTATTCGTTTGTGAAATTTTCACTTTATTTTTTTTTTCTATATTATATGTGTTCATTGCTGTTAACAAATTATTTAAATAATTATTTTCAGACTTGATTAATTTTTTACAAAACTAATATCTTTTTTGTTTCTTTCCTTCTTCTGGTTAACAACTAGCATATGTATAAAACAACATAGATAAAAATTTTAATTAAAAGAAATAAGTGGTCCACTTACAGTTTGATATTATTTTTTTGGCTAAAACCCAAACTAAATATCTGTTTTCATTTCCCTCTCAAAAAAAAAAAAAAAAAAAAAAAAAGCAAAGAAAGGAGTGGACAGTGGTCCACCTCCCATTTTTTAAAGCTAAGACCTATAATCCAATATATATATATATATATATAATATTACATATTAATAAAAAAAAACCTATATAAATATCTATTTCCAAATTGTGAATGGGAAAGGCCATAATTCTGTTTAAAGAGTGTGGACACATTTTCCATGGTTTTCATTTTACTTGCAATAATTACGTGGTTTCATTGACTCATAGACTCTTTCTACTGTTCATGATAAAACAAAGTAGAAGTTTACCAAGAACAACGGCATGCCCCCCTCCCCTTAAGTTTAAATCCTGGTTCATGCTTTGGCCCCCCTTAAATTCAAATCCTAGTTCCATCCCTGAACAATTAGAATGAGTGAGAGAGTCTCAGCCAAATATGTGTGGAAGAATAGCGAAGACGGTTCTGGAACAAATTATAGTTAAAGCAACTACCAAGCTTATAAAAAATTAACTTTTTGTGGGAAAATTTACAACGATATACAATCTGTCAGGTCCACAGCCCAAGATTTTATAGGTCACAGTGTTTTTTTAAATTTTTTTACAAATAATTTATTTTGAGTAATATTATGAACACAACAAAATGTAAAAATAATTTATCAACATTTCTAAATTAGCATCGCAAAAAATTAAAATTAGAGATTGTAGTTGGTCCATATGTGAGTTCCCCATCTTCACTCCCCACTCCACAAATATAAAATTGCCATATGACCACCAGTCCACCACTACCAACCATTTGCAAATGCCACTAAAAAGAGATTGTTGATGCCATTAATGCTGCTTGTCACCATCATCAATCACCGCCAAGCTCACACCACCACTTCCTTTGTTTTCTTCAAAGCTTGTTCTAGTTTGTCTATTGAAACAAAATATTTTGATATGATGTCGCGGAAGCCTGAAGAAGAGCACGCACGATACTCTCTTGATGAAACAAAGACTAAACTGTTAGTCTTTGGTAGTAAACCTCGAATCCACGAGGGATTTCCCTGAATTCACAAGGAGATAAAACTGGAATCCACCAGAAAAGAAAATTGAAAAAATGTCTGGGTTTATTGATAATAGTCTGTTTTGCCTCTGACGGCTACAAAACATATAAATACTGAGCAAAAACGTTTAAAACCCTAATTCGCACTAATTAAGCGATTAGGTGACAAAATTACCGAATTTTACCAAAAATGGCAAAATTGAGTTAAACGCAGAATCATAAACTACTGACCTTAAGGGTTGTCCCAAAACAGACGAGACCTTATTCTGACTTTTAAACTAAAAGTTATTAAGGAAAAACAAATATTACTATAAATAGCAAAAACATTGTTTTCGGGGCCTTAACGAAGGAATTTGCCTAAAATTTGGCGGCGTTCATGGCTGTCATGAATCTGGATCAGAACGTCGTTTTCCTTCAACCTGCCAAATTTTATGCAATTCCGATACTGTTACCTCTGATGGCCCCTACTGGCACTCCCCTTTGATCTTGCGTTGTGACTTTCTGCACCCTTGCTGCTCCAAGAAGGCATGTGCTGTCTGTTCTACATCAGTCCCCCCCACTTGAAAAGAACTCGACCCCGAGTTCCCACTATCTGGTTCATTAGGAGGATGATAATCATATAAGTCAGCAACATTGAAGGTAGAAGAAATGCTCATATCTGGAGGAAGAGCAACCACATAAGCATTGTTGTTGATCTTCTTAGTAATCTGAAATGGCCCATACTTCTTGTCCTTCAATTTGTTGTCGGTACCAACAGGAAATCTCTCCTTCCTAAGATACACAAGCACTAAATCCCCAACACTGAAGATCTTCTCACGCCTCTTCTTATCAGCAGCCTCCTTGTACTTAGCATTTGTAGCTTCCAGTTTCTGCCTCACCTCCTCTTGCATGGCCTGAATACGGTCAGCCATATTCTCTGCTGCTTGACTCACTCCTGGAAGCTCAGGTAAAGGTACCAAGTCCAAAGCGTGTTTTGGGGGCACGCAGTAGATGATGGCAAATGGAGACTTACCAGTGCTTGTATTAACTGAGCTATTGTATGCAAACTCTGCTTGGGACAACGCAAGATCCCACTGCTTGGGCTTCTCATCTGAGATACACCGAATCAGATTCCCCAAAGTACGATTAACCACTTCTGTCTGGCCATCAGTCTGTGGATGACTAGTGCTGCTGTAATTTAAGGAAGTGTCAAAATGCTTCCACAAAGTTCGCCAGAAGTGACTAATGAACTTGGTATCTCGGTCAGAGGTGATGGACATTGGCACTCCATGCAAACGCACAACTTCTTTAAAGAACAGATTGGCCACTCGAGTAGCATCTGACGTCTTCTTACATGCTATGAAATGGGACATCTTGGAGTACCTGTCAACCACAACAAAAAAAAGAATCCATACCTCGCTGGGTTTGAGGAAGACCCAGTATAAAGTCCATAGACAGATCTTCCCATGGTGCTTATGGAACTGGCAAAGGCATATATAAACCAGTATTCTGAGATTGTCCCTTAGCAGTTTGGCAGATTGGACACTTCCTCACATGATTGCCAACATCCCTCTTGAGTTGTGGCCAATAATACCTCTTTCCACCAGTGCTATAGTCTTATCTTTGCCCATATGTCCACCCAAACCTCCACCATGCAGCTCCCCAATAATTTGCTCCCTCAATGAACTTTTAGGGATGCATAATTGGTCACCCCGAAAAAGGAAACCATCCTGGATGTACATACTATTGATAGCAGTATGACTTTGTTGACACTTACCCCAAATATCACCAAAATTCTCGTCATTCTCGTACAGCTCCTTAAGGCAATCAAACCCTACTACTTCAGTACGTAGGGTGGTCAACAACGATGCTCGCCTGTTGAGTGCATCAACCACCTTATTGGTGACACCAGACTTGTGCTCCAGAGTGAAATGAAAGCGCTGTATATAAGCTACCCACCGAGCATGCATCCTGTTAATGCTAACTTGACTGTTGATGTGCTTTAATGCTTGATGATCCATGTATAATACAAACTCCCTCTGAATCAGGTAGTGCTCCCAATGCTTAAGATTCCGTACTACAGCAAAGAACTCCAGTTCATAGGCTGACCATTTACTTCGAGTTTCACAAACTTTCTCACTGAAGAATGCTACTGGTCTGTTGTCTTGTGAAAGAACAGCGCCTGTCCCGACCACAGATGCATCACATTCCACCTGAAACACCTTATCAAAGTTAGGCAATGCCAAAACCGGGGCTGTGCTCAACTTTTCCTTGATTAAGGTAAAGCTTTGTTCTGCCTCTTTTCCCCATGAGAACTTCCCTTTCTTCAGACACTCAGTGATAGGGGCTTCTATGCTACTGAAATCTCGAACAAACCGCCGATAGAAGGTTGCTAGCCCATGGAAGCTTCGCACATCACTCACTGTCATTGGGGTTGGCCACTCTCTGATTGCACGGACCTTATCCTCATCAATATGAATCCCATCCGCACTGACCACATACCCTAAGAACAGCAACTTATCAGTCAAGAAGCTACACTTCTTCAAGTTGATATACAACTCATTGGCCTGCAACACCGCTAATACCTCTCGCACATAATTAAAGTGGGCTGCTTCTATCTTACTGTAAATCAAGATATTGTCAAAATAAACTACCACAAACTTTCCAATAAATGGTTTCAGTACCTGATTCATAAGTCTCATGAAAGTGTTGGGAGCATTAGACAATCCGAAAGGCATTACCATCCACTTATACAACCCCTCCTTTGTCTTAAAAGCCATCTTCCACTCATCTCCAGGTTGGATCCGAATCTGGTGATACCCACTCTTGAGATCTAGCTTAGTGTAACACTTGGACCCACTCAGCATATCAAACATGTCATCTAGTCGTGGAATAGGAAATTGATACCTGACTGTGATCTTGTTGATGGCTTGACTATCCACACACATACGCCAGCTCCCATCCTTCTTTGGTGTTAACAATGCCGGTACTGCACATGGACTCATACTCTCCCTAATTTGCCCCTTGCTCAAAAGCTTATCCACCTGCCCTTGTAGAATCTGACCCTCTTGAGGATTCATCCTGTAATGTGGCAGATTCGGTAGACTAGCTCCAGGAGCTAAATCAATGCAATGCTGGATGTCATGCATCGGTGGTAAACCTGCAGGCAGCTCTTCTGGAAAAAGCTCTTCAAACTCCTTGATCAATGGCTGAATCGCCCCAGGTATCTCAGCAACCTTCTTTGGCTTACCATCTGTCACTACTACAGCGTATACCTGTTTCAACTCCTTACAATCCCTGTCAAACTCATCTTCATTGTTCACTATAAGGAGTGCTGGCTTCCCCTTCACTTTAGAAGCTTTGGGTCTACTGCCTTCCTTAATAGGACCAAGGACAATTTTTCTGCCATTCTTAAAAAACACATACACATTATCCTTACACTTATGAGTAGCATCTACATCATACTGCCAAGGTCTACCCAATATTAAATGACATGCATCCATTTCAACAACATCACAAACTACTTCATCTACATAATATTTACCCATAGAAAAAGTAACACGACATTGTTGAGTAACAAGAGTTTCCGTACCTTTCTTGATCTAACCTATCTTGTACGAGGAGGGATGCTTTTCTGTTTTCAGTCCCAGATTGATAACTAAACTCTTCGACGCAATGTTTTCTACACTGCCACTATCTATGATCAAATCACAGACCCTTTTATTGATGGTGCATCGTGCTCGGAAGATCTCATTCCGCTGGTCACCAAATTCCACCCTTGGTGTGAGTAATAACCTCTGAATCACCAAAGACTGCCCTAATGGCATGCCTTCCTCATCCTCTTGGACCTCATTGGGATCATAGGCATACGGATCTGCATTATTATACACCTCTTCACCCTCCTGTTCACCTTCTACCTCACCCTCTTCTGCCATTACCAGATTCATTGCAGCTCGCTTAGGGTAAGTACTAGATCGATGTCCTGGTTCTCCACATCTGTAGCACTTATTCCCAGTTGGCCTAGCATAGGGTTTGGCATTCGCTATTGGCTGGGCTGCGAAACCTGCTACTGCCACTGTGGATTGGTTGACACCACTATTCTCCCTAACCACGGGTTGTGACCGTGGTGTAAACATGGGCTGTTTACCTTTGTTGGCAATGGAACTAGAGGACTCCGAACTGCGGTTGGAAAACTTCGAACCTGTCCTAAGATGCTGAAATTCTATTTTCTTGGATAAGGTTACAGCCTCATTCAAAGTATATAGGGTTTATAAGGATACCTGATCTCGGATGGAAACTCGTAACCCGTGTACAAATCTGGATATCCGTTGATCTTCAGTTTCCTCCAAATCATTGCGATTCGCCAACCTGTCAAACTCCTCCATGTACTCATTAATTGTCCGAGTACCCTGCCTGCAATCCTAGTACTGTCTGAACAACTCCTGCTGGTAATCGGGTGGTAAGAACCGATCTGCCATTAATCTTTTCATCCTCCTCCATGACCGTATTGGAAGCTTTTGTTCCCGAGTACGGTTTAATTGAACACGATCCCACCAGGCAGATGCTCCTCCCTTCAATTTGTAGGCCACCAAACACACTTATTTGTCTTCTGCTGTACCCATATAGTCGAAAAACTTTTCAACCTCACTGACCTAATCCAAATACTCTTCAATGGAGACATTACCATTAAAAGATGGTAACTCTATTTTCATCCGATAGTCCCTCTGCTCCTGATAATCTCAAGCATTATCCCTCGCGGGACCACGATGATTTCCAAGGAGTCTCTCTGCATACTCCTCATTTTCACTGTCTTCTTCATTGTAGTCTTGCTGCCTGTTTCGGTTTGGACCACGATAGGGAGGGCCACGCACTCGGTTATCACGTCGCTCTTCATCAACGCGATTAGGGTTTCGATTAAGTAAAGTGGCAAGTGCTGCTTGAATCTGGTCCAGAGTCTGTTGGGTTGAATCACGAAATTGTTGATTTTCATCACGAAAATCAAGGAACTCAGCCCTAGTGAGGACTGGGTTATTGACGTCGTCACTGCTGTCATTGTTATGGTGGTCACCGTCTTGCCGGTTAGCCATCTGACCAGGGTAAATCAAGGCTCTGATACCAACTAATGTCGCGGAAGCCTGAAGAAGAGCTCGCACGATGCTCTCTTGATAAAACAGAAACTAAACTGTTAGTCTCTGGTAGTAAATCTCGAATCCACGAGGGGTTTTCCTGAATCCACAAGGAGATAAAACTGGAATCCACCAGAAAAGAAAATTGACAAAATGTCTGTTTTGTCTCTAACGGCTACAAAACATATAAATACTGAGCAAAAACGTTTAAAACCCTAATTCGCACTAATTAAGCGATTAGGTGACAAAATTATTGAATTTTACCAAAAATGGCAAAATTGAGTTAAACACAGAATCATAAACTACTGACCTTAAGGGTCGTCCCAAAACAGACGGGACCTTATTCTGACTTTTAAACTAAAAGTTATTAAGGAAAAACAAATATTACTATAAATAGCAAAAACATTGTTTTCGGGGCCTTAACGAAGGAATTTGCCTAAAATTTGGCGGCGTTCATGGCTGTCACGAATCTGGATCAGAACGCCGTTTCCCTTCAACTTGCCAAATTTCATGCAATTCTGACACTGTTACCTCTGATGGCCCCTACTGGCACCCCCCTTTGATCTTGTGTTGTGACTTCCTGCGCCCTTACTGCTCCAAGAAGGCATGTGCTGTCTGTTCTACATCATGATATTAATCAATTTTAGTGTACTTTTTTGGAATTGTTCATAATATATATTTGACACTCATATTTACTTGTATATATTTATTTATCATGAATGAAATATAATAATTAAGAATCAAACAAAAGCAACATACTTTGTTTTTTAAAGGGGTGAAAAAATGAATTTAATCGAAATGAGAACCCAGAATTTCAAGAATTGGTTGAAATGACCCAGAATGGACCGAAATTTACGTAACCCGTGGTGGAATAAGGGAGTTTCTCATTCCATTCAGCATACTAGAGCTACATTTTCCTGCCACTCCAACCAGAACAGAACAGTATCCATCACATTTGACTAGGTGCACACTGCCTCGTCTTCTTTTAAGGCATTGTCATCTTCAAATCCCATAAATGGTTCAAGATGTCAAAAGATTTTGCTAATGGTAATTGTTAGTTGTTAACATCGGCAAAAGATCGCAAACACTAATATCAAGACATGGGCTAATGCCATTAAAAGGATCACAAATACTAATATCACGGTGGTGGAGGATGGCCGTGATTGGTGGTGTTGATGGCATTGGCGATCTCTTGCTATTGGTGCTGGTGAAGGCTATTGGTGGTAGACCACTGGTGGTGAGAATGTGTTGATTTTTATTATTATTATTATTTATTTTAGGTAGCTGAAATAAGAAAAAACATAAAAATAGGATTTAATTAAATATATGGATGTATAACACAATTTTATTTGTAGAGTATAAAGAGTAACACGGAGAGTGATGGAAGATTTGGATTCAGACGTCATGTGTGGCACTGTAAAACTATAAGCTGGTAGGTACTAAAACTATGTTCCTTCGAGGCAACAACCAACCCAACTGACAAACTGATCAAAAGACGTAATCAATTTTCCTTTCTCTTGTGCACGTTTGGTGTTACAATTTTTTTCTCTTCAATGACAACAGATTCAAATTCAAATTATACATGTTTATTTCACATAATCACTAAAGGTAAAATCGTGAAATTGGATGCACACTATCTATGATTACATTTGGAATAGGTTCACTGCTAGTTTATATTTCCTTTTATTGTCATGATAGCTTTGTAAATAGCAAATGACAGATATCTAACACGGTAACAATACACGACCATTGCGCATTCAAAACATTCTTAGCCACGCATTTGAAGCCTAAGGGGATGCTAAGGAGTGCTTGGAGCCGTTGATGCACGATAATGCTAGGCCATAGTAAGCTTTTTAAGATCTGGATTCCTCAGGAGGCTAACAAGACAGTACATGAGCTTGCCAAGTCATCTGCTTAATGTTTTGTGTTCTGGTTAATTACAACTCTTTTTTGCATGAATGTTGTGGTGGGCTCAAGTAAAGTGACTGTGATGTGAGAAGGGTGTGAAATTTTAGTCAAGAAATTCAGTGACGGTAACCGACCTATTGGGTGAGAATAACTTTACAGACGCAACCAATATCACATGTTGACGTGCACAACTACGAGTGGTTGACGTTTTTTGTCCAGCTCTCTTAACAAGTTCCATTACTTTTAACCTGTCACTTCAATTGAATGACACAATAAGTTGTGAAATTAGAGTTGTAAATAGGTCTGTTTATAGGTGATTATGTTCAACTCTACTTTTTTTTTTCAAAATGTGTGCCTGGCACATGCATGTTGTACCCTTGTATGGTGTTTTGATTGAAATTTCCTTCCAAAAAAAAAGTAGCCTTGGAAGCAATTATGGAGAAATGTATTTGATCACAGTTCTTACGATCTTGCGGAAAAGGTGATGTCCACGTTTAAAAAGTAGAAAGACTTTTAGTGATGAAGGTGTATATGATTCAATCACGTTTCACATGAAAAGGCGATATCCCGTTTAAAACGTGTAGAAAATGGATGAAAAAAAAAAACCTTAAATTAAATAAAATAAAATTTAAAAAAAAACTTAAATATATTAAAAAAAACACGCAAATACATAAAGTTATAAAATTTTCTTTCATAAATTTTTATATTTTAAAATTGTCAGATAATAGCTTCAGCATCAAATGTTATCAATTGATAAGTAAAATTATAGCAGGCAAGGCGCTCTAGATTTAGCCTATCGGCTTTGTTCATACAGTAGGTCCTATGGCTTAAGCTGACGGGGTAAATTATGAGAGAAGCTAAAGACTCAAAAAACTGACGGACAGTGACTTGACAGGAAGAAAGTAAGCTTACTCAGGAGGTAACACCATCAAGAAGCTGACGCCGTTATGGCTGAAGGGAATAAGAAAAGCTGACGATCCTGAAGCTGACGCCTTTAGTGAAACTTTGACTTGGTCATCACGCATGAATATATAAAGAAATAGCTTGTATCCCACACTTAATGTTAGTATCCTACAAGGAAAAGATTCCATAATATACGCTCATTAGGATTCCTAAAAGGAAAGGACTTCTAGCCCAAGGAAGAGATGGGCAACCCTCTACTACTATAAAAGCTCCAATACCCTCACGAATCAAGGTACGCATAATTACACAATCTCTAGCACTCTAGAGTTGTAAAAGGTTCTAACTTGACCTTCAGAGGGTATTTGGCTGGCACCACACTGATGCTCTCTATTAGGTCTTCTCTTTTCTTTGTACAGGTGGCATTTCAAGTGTGTGAGCATTGTGTGGCTCATTGGTGATATTTTGAGCATTATCAGTTGGCACCGTCTGTGGGAAACAACACTTAAGCTTATGTAAGCCACACTATAGTTTCCCAGACAAAAGAGTTGCATGGTGCTGACCTGCACGATGGCAACCATAAACGATGTTCAAGAAGAAGAACTACCCATGATTGCCCTCAAGAGACAAGTTCAAACTCTCGTCCCTGCTGTGGAACACCTCACCAAGCAAAACCACGACCTAAAGGAACAGCTACGGCAAAAGAATGCACCACCGAACAACTAGAGAGATGATCAAGAGGGAACTAGTGCCAAGAGAAGGAACCAGGAGGGACCCGAAGGCTGTAATGTTTCGAACCAGCAGGAACGATAGGAGACTAGCCATCCCTTCAGTTTTGACGCGACCCCCCCTTACATGGTCGTGGAGATGTAATTGATGAAGGAAATAATGGATCTTATGATGAACGCTCTTAAGGGATGGGTATCTAGTGACCTCGATGATTTGGTTCACCGAACCGATTCGTCGTTCACTACCTCTGTTAACTCCTTCCCCCTGCCCCAAAAGTTTCGCATGCCGCAGATTGATAGCTACGATGGAGCCAAGGACCCGATTGATCACTTGGAGACCTTCAAGACCTTGATGCATCTTCAAGGAGTAGCGGACGAGATCATGTGTAGGGCCTTCCCTACGACGTTGAAGGGTCCTGCGAGAATTCGATTCAGTCAGCTGACACCCAACTCCATCAGCACCTGCTGAGCCCCCAATTCACTTCACACTTTATTGGAGGGCATCGGTACAAGAAGTCTACCACATGCTTGATGAGTATCAAACAACGGGAGGATGAAACTCTGAGATCTTACATAGCCCACTTTAATAAGGAAGCGCTCTTGATTAACGAAGCCAATGACAAAATACTCGTGGCAGCTTTTACGAATGGTCTGAAGAAGGGTAAATTCTTATTTTCACTATTTAAGAATGACTCGAAAACTATGTTGGACGTGCTGTACAGGGCCACCAAGTACATGAATGCCGAAGACGCTTTACTAGCTCGCAAAGAAAATCCCAAGAAGAGAGAGAGGCAGGAAGATACCTGGCAGGAAAAAGGACGGAAAATGGCAAGAAATGGAGAGTGAAGGGAGGATAGGCGGTCTAAGCCCCCTATGGGGAGATTCACAAACTTCACCCCACTAACCACTCCAATCGACCAAGTTCTTATGCAAATCAAGGATGAGGGGGCATTAACTTTCCCTGGAAAGCTGAAGGGAGATCCCAACAAGTGATCCCGAGATAAATATTGTCACTTCTACCACGACCACGAACATGATACAGGCGATTGTTACAACTTGAAACAGCAAATTGAAGCCCTTATTAGGCAAGGAAAATTGTAGAAGTTCATTAGCAAGGAAAGGGCAAATCCGCTCCCTCAAGAGCAAGCCCCTTGACGAGACAACGAGCATCCGAGACAGCCCTTAGGAAACATAAGGATGATTGTAGGAGGCGCGGCCGCCAGCGGCCTATCAAAAAGGGCTTGAAAGACTTATCTTAGAATGGTCCAAAACGTTTAGCTCACCGGCGTCATTCTGAAGATGCCGCGAGTCGACAATCCTTTCATTGGCTTCTCGAAAGAAAATGCCCGACGTCTCCACCATCCGCATGACGATGCGCTCATTGTTAGCATCCAGGTAGGGGACTATAACATGTACTAGGTCTTAGTCGACAACGGAAGCTCCGTGGATATTCTCTACTACCCTGCATTCCAATAGATGCAGATCAGCAAAGAGCGACTAACCCCGGCCAACGCTCTACTCATTGGGTTCAGTTGAACTAAAGTGTACCCATTAGGCACGGTCACATTGCCGATTACCATTGAAGATTACCCCCAACAAATCACTAGGGACGTTACGTTCCTTGTAGTCGATTGCTCCTTTGCCTAAAATGCCATTATAAAACGACCTATCCTTAACTCCTGGAAGGCCATAGCTTCGACCTATCACCTGATGATTAAATTCCCCACTGAGTATGGAGTAGGAGAATTGCGAGGGGACCAGATAGCCGCATGTGAGTGCTACATTGTAATGCTGGAGATGGACAACCATTTGCAAACCATGAGCATAGAAGAACAACGAACGAGGCCAGAACCCGTAGAGGGGCTTGAGGAGATACCCCTCGACAGCTCCAGGACAGAGAGGACCACTAGGCTCGGTACTCTCGCCAGCCTGGCAATTCGCTCAGCACTCGTAACTTTCCTTAAGGAAAATCAAGACGTGTTCACCTGGAGCCATAAGGACATGCCTAGAATTGACCCCTCAGTCATGGTGCATAGGTTGAATGTGTCGCCATCCTGTCCACCCATCCGACAGAAGAAGCGGGTCTTCTCCCAAGAGTGAGACCAAGCGATAACTGAAGAAGTTAGTAAACTACAAGAGTCAGGCTTCATTAGGGAAGTGTACTATCCCGACTAGTTAGCAAACGTTGTAATGGTCAAGAAAGCCAATAGAAAATGGAGGATGTGCACCGACCTAAACAAAGCTTGCCCTAAAAACAGCTATCGCCTCCCATGGGTCGACATTCTAGTAGACTCTACGGCCCAGCACAAGTTGTTAAGCTTCATGGACGCATTCTCTTGTTACAATCAAATTCGGATGCATAAAGCCGATTAGGAGAAAACTTCGTTTGTAACTAGTCAAGGACTCTTTTGTTATAAGGTGATGCCGTTCGGCTTAAAAAATGCAAGCGCAACGTATCAAAGGCTTATGAAAAAGATGTTCATGCAGTAGATCGGGAGAAATGTCCAAGTCTACATTGACGATATGCTGGTGAAAAGCCGAAGGGAGGAGGATCACTTGGAAGACCTTAAGGAAACGTTCGACACTCTTCGCTCATACAACATGAAGCTTAATCCAACAAAGTGCACCTTTGGAGTAACGGCAGGAAAATTCCTAAGATTCATGGTGTCGTAGAAAGGCATCGAGGCCAACCCAGATAAGATCCAGGCCATTATGGAGATGGCACCACCAAAGAATGTGAAAGAAGTACAAAACCTCAACGGCAAAATAGTTGCGTTGAACAGATTTGTATCAAGGGCAACGGACAAATGCTTACCTTTCTTTCGCACATTGAAGAAATCTTTTGAATAGACTACCGAGTGTCAGCAAGCATTTGAGGAGTTAAAAGCCTACCTTTCTTCCCCGCAATTACTAAGTCCCTCATAGCCTGGTAAGGAGCTTTTACTCTATCTAGCTATCTCCCCTGCTGCCGTTAGTGCCACCTTGGTTAAAGAAGAAGAAAGAGTGCAGAAGCCCGTGTACTACGCCAGCCGGGCACTTCGCGATGCCGAAGAAAGATACCTGCCCATGGAGAAACTCGCCTTCACACTAGTTACGACGGCACACAAACTCAAGCCATATTTTTAAGCGCACACGGTAATCGTCCTAACCGACAAGCCCTTGCGGCAGGCGATGAGCAACCCTGAAGCTACTGGCAGATTGGCATTATAGGCCATAGAATTGAGCGAGTTTGACATCCAGTATCGCCCACGAACCACCGTTAAAGGACAAATCGTCGCAGATTTCATAGCAGAGTTCATGAATGGCGAGGATAGGGGGACAGAAGAGTCTCCTCAGTGGAGCATACATATTGACGGATCATCTAATAGACATGCTGAGGAAGTTGACATTGTATTACTATCACCTGAGGGGGACGCAGTTGAATGTATGGTCCGCCTTAATTTCCCTACTACCAATAATGAAGCAAAGTACGAGACTTTAATAGCAGGGCTTGATCTCGCTAAAGTTGCAAAAGCCTCAAATGTGGTCATTTACTGCAATTCTCAGGTCGTTACGAACCAGATAAATGGGGACTAGGAGTGTCGGGGTAAAAGAATGAAGAAGTATCTGGACCAAGTAAAGAAGCGAGCAGGCGAGCTGAAGGCCAAAATCATACAAATCCCCCGAGGAGAAAACGGGCAAGCCGACCGCTTGGCCAAGGCCACCTCAGCCGAACATATGACCACCATGGATAATGCACCCTCCTTTGTTCAGCTCTCTCCACTAATAGATTCCATTAATATGCAGGAAATAGGCTCCGGAAGCAATTGGACCATGCCGTTAGTCTCTTATTTGAAAAGTGGCGTACTGCTAGACAGAAAGGAAGCTGCAAGAAAGCTGAAGGTCCAAGCAGCAAGATTCGTCCTGATAAGAGACATCTTATACAAAAGAGGTTTCTCCCAACTGTACCTAAGATGCTTAGGTCTTAAAGAAGCAAACTAAGTTATGAGAGAGGTACACAAAGGAGCCTACTGAAACCACTTAGGGTCGAGATCATTAGTGCACAAACTAGTGCGAGCAGGGTACTTTTGGCCTACCATACAAAAGGATGCCAAGGCTTATGTCAAGGCCTACGATAAGTGCCAGAGGTTCAGTAATATCATTAGGTGACCAATCGAGGAGTTAACCCCAATAACGGCCCTATGACCGTTTGCTCAATGGGGACTAGACATTATGGGACCATTCCTTAGTGCGGTACGACAGCTAAAGTTCCTAGTGGTCGGCATCGACTATTTTACAAAATGAGTGGAAGCTGAAGCCTTGGCCACCATTACAGAGAAAAATGTGCGGAGTTTTGTTTGGAGATGCATCATATGTAGGTTTGACATCCCTAGGGTTTTGGTCTCAGACAACGGGAAGCAATTCGACATCGACTCCTTCCGAGACTTTTGCTCACACCCTCAAGCAAATGGATAGGTCAAGGTCACGAAACGATCATTGCCCAAGATTCTCAAGACTTGGCTTGAGGAGGCAAAGTGTATATGGCTTGAAGAGCTACCAAGCATACTTTGGGCATATAAGACGACAGTAAGGATGCCCACAGGAGAGACACCATTCCGGCTAACATACGGGAATGAAGCGGTCATCCCAGCTGAAGTCGAACTCATAAGGTACAGGGTGCATAACCATGACGAGAGCAAAAATGAAGAAGCTATACGTCTATAGCTCGATCTAATAGGCGAAGTTAGAGCGACGGCAGAACAAAGGCTCGCACGATACTAGGACTGTATATCCAAGCACTACAATTCCTGGGTCAGACATAGAGACTTCCAGGTTGGAGACCTCGTTCTAAGGAAAGTTATGGGTGCAGCAAGGGACCCAACCCAAGGAAAGCTGGGTCCAAATTGGGAAGGGCCTTATCGAGTCACGGTGTGGCAGAGAAAGGGCACCTACCAACTGGAGATGCCAGATGAACAAAAGCAGCCACATCCTTGGAATGCTAAACACTTGCGAAAATACTACTAGTAGAGATGACGGTATGAAGAACAACCCCTCTTTTTTATTTTATAGTTTACTGCAACAAATTTTAGTTATACTCAAATTTATCGTTTTAGTTCCTGCTACAATAAGCCCAAAGGGCAAGTTTTTACTTTGTTTTTGCTACAATAAGCCCAAAGGGCAGGTTTTCCTTTTCTAGAACTACCGTTTTTTCTATAAATGCATGGCAATAAGAGGAGTTTATTCAGAACGGCTGATGTTTTTTACAAGTTCGCAAAAAGTAGAAGACCTCGAGTCCAGAAGAAGTGGAAATATTATAAGTCCATGAAAATGGGCGACCTTAAAACTGCATAAGTATGCAACTATAAACCTATAAGGCAGACGAATCCATCCCAAGAGGATGAAGCATGGCCGATGCCCTTGAATGGGCAAGAAACCAAGTCCAAAGGGATGAAAAAATGATGATCAACTAAGTTGACGAGCTCGTCCAAGTGACGAAGCCCATATCATAGTTATAAAAACCGAGTCTCGAAAAAGTGACGGTCCCGTCAAAAGAATGGGATTACAAAAAGGATAAGTCCAGGACGTAGACAAGAAGCCTATGGATGACTTCACTCAAGTGAAAAACACTAAAAATCCCTTAGAGACAAAGCCAACGGCTTCACAAGCTGACAGCTTCACTAGAATACAATAGGCGAATAAGGCAAAGCCGATGGCTTCACAAGTTGACGGCTTCACTTGAATACAACAGGCGAATAAGACAAAGCCGACAGCTTCACTCAGCTGATGACTCTACTAGAATACTCAATTCAGAGTCAAAGCTGGCTGCCTCATTAAAGATGACGACATAAAAATGGACGGGTCCATAATCATGCTTAAGTCAGTGCCACAAAATCATAACCTGCGATTAGGCTGACGACCCCAACCTACGACTAAGAAATAGACTTAAAATCTACAAAGCAAGAAAACGAAGCACACAGACAAGTAGCCATACATACGTGTTCAAAAGCAATGGATGCTAAGTATCACAAACAAAAATAAAGTACTTACAAATAACAAGCCCAAGAAATTAAGGGGCACTTAAAACATTGTTTGTAAATGAAACAAAATATAGCAATTACAAAAAAAACAAAACTATAGCTAGGCAGAAGGAGTGTCACTTGAAGACTTTTTCACTTTTTTTTGAATAAGAGGGTCTTCTACGTCTAGGTCCTCCACAGAAGGATTGGAAGTAGTGGTAGGAGGGTTCGTAGCAGGTTAAGCCAAAACAATGCCGCTGTCTTCAGGAGGAAAGGCATCCTCGAAGTCGTCACCTTTGACAACGATGGTGTCGTTAGCGGGCGTCGCTGGTTGGGGATCATCCATAGTAATCCTAGATAGGTCCAACTCAGGAAAGGCTGACGCCACCTGCTTAAGGCAATTGTCAAACCCTGTGCCGTAGTATGCACCACAAGAGTCAATGAAGGAATCTAACGCCTTGAATTTATGGACCGCATCAGCCTCAACCTGCTCCACTTGCTCAAGAAGAGCCGTCAGCTCTTGCTCTAAACTCTTCTTGTGACGGCTTACCTCTTCCAGCTTTTCCCTACACTCCTTCAACTTTACGTTCAAGAGACGAACAGCCTCCTTGTACTGACCCTGTTGGTTCAACAAATTGACGTTGTGCTTCTTGACGTAAGTGATGACACCCTCCTTAGCCACACACTGGTCTTGGAGCGCCTTCACATGTACCAAGGCCTAAGAGAGGCACAACCGTCAGTTAATAAATGTGAAAAAGATAAGAAAGAAAAGTAGCTAGGAGAAATCTTACCTGCGTTAAATCAAAGATGGCTAACGCTCCCAAATCCTCCATCCCCAACTAAGCACAAGGATCTATATCCGTCGGTTTTATTAGCAATTTCACTTCTTTGACGACATAATCCTTGTGCGTTAGCAGGCAACGGGGCCCCTCGAGGACCGGACTAGAAGGAGTCATCACCCCCTTTCCAGCCCCATGGCCTGATTTGGGGGGTGACTTCTCTAGGGGCTTGTCCCAGGAGTGACGGCCACCTTCTTGTGTGGACGGGCATTTTTCTCGTCGGTCCTCCTCTTTGACGAACCTTTAGTGACGGCTTTGGGAGCTGACGAAGATGTCAACTCACCCTTGGCCCTCTTCTCCTTCTTCTGACGGGCAGCAGCTGCCCTTATTCGTTGCTTAGCTGACTCCATCTCTGCAAAGGTAACAGACATGTATAGAAAGTGACGGCCGGAGCTAAAAGTGACGGGGCCACCTATATCAAAGAAAATAAATAATAATAATAATAATAATAATAATATATACTCACGGCGGCGAGAAAATTTTTCTAACTTGCGGGTTTATGGCATCAGTTTAGGACCCCCACAGCATGCGTGAAGAGTGTCGAGAGTTATTAAGTCCTGGCACTTTCATTCCCCCAACAGAATCTCTAGAACCCGATGGATAAAATCCCTTTGCTCCTTAATGATAAGTGGGCGAGTATTGGTTGAGGAAAAAACAAGTTGACGAGGTCAAGACACTTCAAAATAATAATAATAAATATATATAAATACCGACGGAGTTAAAAGCAGATGGCTAGAACCTAAATCTATGACAAAAGCCCAAGTGTTATCAAAATAACCATGGGGCATTGTCCCCCACTTTTCTTGACGGCACACCCAGTCTGTTCCTTTAACAAAAAATAACCTACTTTTCCAATCTCTACTTGAATCTGGCATCTCAGACACTAATCTCAACTCCCTCTCCCTGACGGTAAAATGGTACATCCCCTTGGAAGAAGCAAGGTGCTTGGGTCTATAGCAATAGAGAATTCATCTAAAGAAAGTTGACGGTGTCCTCCACTCAGACGACCCCATAAGACCTCAGAACTTATAAAGATCCTCCATGAATTTGGAGCAATCTAGCTGATGGATAACCCTAGAAAATTAGCCAGCTGATGATGTAAGGCCGACAAGGGTAGTCTAAGCCCCGCGGCGAACATGGCATCATACATATCAATGTCTGCGGTTCTCCCTATATAGTACTTTTCATTTTTCCTGGGGAGACGGATAGGGATGTGGTATGGGATTTGGATACGAATGCGTAACTCTTTGAAAACCTTATCACTCATTTTGGTAAAAATTTATTGACATCCCATTCCTCTGGAAGGATGAAGGGATGGCTACCTCCAGGACTTCTTGGAGTTCCCTCACAGGACTCCTCGTCACTTTCATCTCCGTCGCTATCCCTCTCTTCTCCCACCTCAACTTCACCCTCCTCACCTATTACCTCCTCCTGACCTTCGTCTTCGTGACTCCCTACCTTCTCATCAGGAGATTGGGCTGATGTCCCTCTCTTTAAAGACCAGGAAAAGCTCCCGAACTCATCACCTGAACCAAATACCTTGTCGTAGCCTGCTCCATCGTGGACTAACGACTGATCACTCGACGCGTCACTTGACATTTGACTACCTACAAGTGATGGATTTATTCTAAGCACCTAGGATGACGACCTTACTATAGAAAAGTTAATCGAAATAAAGCATGTACAAAGAAAGAAAAGGACTTACAAGCTTTTTAAAGCGGGTGATGGTTTTGGAAACGACGGCAGCAACGCAAGCGATGATGTAGGAGAATTGATGGAGCAAAGGCAATGAGTTTTCTCTCTAGGAATTAGTGAAAATGATATAGGAAAAATGAGGGGAAGAGGTGGGTTATATATAAAGGCGAAAATGCATAGAAGACGAAGCGACGCCCTCGTCCAGAAGCAGAGCCAACCAGAATGTGCCACGTGTCCAAGCATTTAATATTGACTGCTCGAGGAATCGCCCTTAAATTATTTCCTTTCTCCTAGCCAAGGTAAAAGTTAGCAGCAAAAAATATAACTCCATGACCCGTTAGTTTAAACTGACGGATATATGGAGTAGGGGGCAACTGATAAGTAAAATTATAGCACGCAAAACGCTCTAGATTTAGCCCGTTGGTTTTGATCATAGAGTAGGTCCTACGGCTTAAACTAACGGGGTAAACTATGAGAGAAGCTGAAGACTCAAAAAACTGACAAATAGTGACTTGACAGGAAGAAAGTAAGCTCACTCAGGAGGTAACACTATCAAGAAGCTGACGCTGTTATGGCTGAAGGGAATAAGGAAAGCTGACGATCCTGAAACTGACGGTCTTAGTGAAACTTTGGCTTGGTCACCACGCATGAATATACAAGGAAATGGCTTGTATTCCATGCTTAATGTTAGTATCCTACAAGGAAAGGATTCAATAATATACACTCATTAGGATTCCTATAAGGAAAGAACTTCTAGCCCAAAGGAAGAGATAGTCAACCCTTTACTACTATAAAAGCCCTAATACCCTCACAAATCAAGGTACACATAATTACACCCTCTCTAGCACTCTAGAATTGTAAAAGGTTCTAACTTGACCTTTGGAGGGTATTTGGCCAGTGCCACACCGGTGCTCTCTGTTAGGTCTTTTCTTTTCTTTGTGCAAGTGGCGTTTCGAGTGTCCGAGCATTGTATGGCTCATTGGTGATATTTTTAGCATCATCAAGTTACATTTTTTTTTTCAGTATACACAACCAAAAAATCATTAAACTACTAATCTCTCATTCAATTATCAACATATTGGCTAAAGAAGTAACAATATAAACAAAATGCTCTTTTTGAAAAAATGTATCGCATAAATCCAACAAATTTGACTGAAGACTAAAGCAAACATTAACATACTAACTATTTGAAAAGTGTGCATTTTTTTATTAAAAAAAAAATAGAGATTTTAAAATATGTCATTTGAAAACACAATTAAAGCTTGATGTGGGATTTTAGGCTAATTTTTGTTTGTTTGGGAAATTTTTAGGAAGTGCAACGTTCACAACATTTTTGCATCACTTTCATAACAAAGCTTAGGTGATCAATATTTAACTGTGTCTAATTTGAATTTACCATTGAAATTATTTTTTTATCCACTAGTAACAATCTGTTACTTATGATTTATTATGAAAGTGTTGTAAAAATGTTGTGAACATAGTATTTCTCGCAATTTTTTTGTTCAACTTTCAACAAACCAAAATTTTGGAGAGGTTGAACTTTATTCTTAATGGGTTCAAATTTTTATTTAGGGTGTTTAGTTAGTTAGTTAGTTTCTCTCTCTCTCTCTCTCTCTCTCTCTCTCTCTCTCTCTCTCTCTCTCTCTCTCTAGGGTGGCCAATTACCTATTTTAATTTAAAATTCAATTTTTTAAGGTGTGTGTATATATATATATATATGTATGTATGTATGTATGTATGTATATAAATTTTCAGGTCAAGGGTGGTCATGTGACCACCTTGATTAACACTTGGAGCCACCTCTAGGTAAAGGTGAAATATGTTATGAGAGAATCATTACAGTTCTACTTACCATAATTATTCTCTCACACTCATTTTTCATGTACACACAATATCTACAAGGAGTAATGCTATAGTTATAAATTATTTTACAATAGTTTTACAAATAGTTAGTGTGTCAAATTTTTATTAGTTCTCATTTGGGTCTACCATTAATATTATTTTTTCACTTACCAATAACCATTAACGACATTAACATTTTGTAAAACAATTTGTAGTTCTAATATTTTCCCTCCACAATTGTATGCACTTTGATGTATGTACAATTTAAATGCAAAAAATGTGATGTATACATTTAAATCATGGAAAGCGAATGTGTCTGGAAGATGTGAAATCAGTTTTGTGAGAATCATTACCCTTTCACTTATGTCATTATTCATGTATTAAGTTATGATTCACTTTGAAACTATCGTGTTGGTCCACACAATACATAGTGGTCCTTACTTTTAAACGCAAAAGTGTGATGTCCACATTTAAAACATGAAAAACGGATGTATATCGTTAAATTAACTGTGTTAGAATCATTATCCTTTTCACTTATGTAATTATTCACTTTTCAAATTATGATTACCTTTGTGGAACCATCCTGTTGGTTCACATAAAACAAATAGTGGTCCTTACTTCTTAGGCTCTCTCTTCCTTGATACATCCAAATTTCTACTCTATCCTCGAAATGCTAATCCTCGTAGCGAATTTCTATGCTTCTGTTTGAACTTTGAAGGCCACTGAATCAGGATGCTTGCGTAACGAATTTCAAGGTATATAAGTGCATGTTTGACAAATTGACAGGGCCATTGTGTGATGGATCTGAATAGAATGCGACAGCCATGACCATTGCACCGTATATGCATTATGTAATAGCATATTTGATGATTAAGGTAGAAAGTTAAAAAATTACTTTTAATTTTAATATTTAAATAAAAACTAAAATCAAAATAAAAGCTTTTAATTTTTAACTTTTTTACTATTTTACCTTCTCAATTTATTTTTTCTTCTCACAATTGCATAGTAGCAATTATACTGAATCTCAATCCATTCGTGTAATGTATAAAAAGTAGATAGTCCGACAACATGAAAAAGTTAGTTGCCAATCTAGATATGGGATCTATTGGTTGTCATACTAGACAATCCTAGGCAAGGCAATAGCATCAATTTGCAGCATGCCTAACATATGATTAAAATATAAAAATATCATCACATGCCAAAATGGCCGAAATCGCTCCTATCAGAATCAATTAACTTCACCTGCCAATTACCATGTTTGATAGTTCTTAAACATCCTTTAGGAAATGCCAATATCTTCCATTAATGGGTCATTTACCATGTTTGATAGTCTCTGCTTTTGGAGTCGCCTTACTTCCGATTCGATTCATATGCACCTAACCCCATATTAGGATTTTTTTTTTTTCTTGTGGTAAAAATAAAAAAATAAAAAAAAATAAAAAGAACCTCACCGGCCAGTTAACCAAACTATCATATCAAATTCACATGTCTTTGTTTTCCTTTTAAGGTTGGTCACTACTCACTAGGTTTGGTCAGTTCACTTTCCTGGTCTGTTTAACTTCTTGCTAAAAACAAAAAGGGTTGAGCTGGATTGCTGGTTGTTACTCTGAGAAGGTTCCCACCTTCTACTTTTTCTCTAGCTATAAAAAGAAGTGATTCATTTTGTCTTTCCAATTCACCGAGACAGAAAATGGAGGCCAATTATAAAAATGAGGCTGAAGTTGAATCTGTTTACAATCGGCAAAATGAAGTAAAAGATTTCGATGATTCAAGAGCTGGTGTCAAGGGACTCATTGATGCCGGCGTGTCAAAAATCCCACGCATGTTTATCAATCAGCAACATGATCTGGATGATAATTCTGGTTGCAGTGACTCTCAGTTCAGTATCCCAATAATCGACCTCAATGGCATCGAAAAGGAGGCAAATATCCGTGCGGAGATTGTTGACAACGTCCGAAATGCATGTGAGAAGTGGGGTTTCTTTCAAGTGACCAATCATGGAATTCCTGCAAGTGTTCTGGATGAAATAATCAATGGCATTAGAAGATTTCATGAGCAGGATGCTGAAGTGAAAAAAGAGTTCTATACGCGTGTTCTAAATAAAAAGGTGATATACAATTCCAATTTTGATCTGTTTACTGCAGCTGCAGCTAATTGGAGGGATACCTTTTCTTGTGTTCTAGCTCCTAGCCCTCCTCAGCCAGAAGAATTGCCTGCAATATGCAGGTATGTGTGTTAATATCGTAATACTACTATTAGAGTCAGAGAGTGCAGCTCTAATACGTGCATTAAGAAACAGTAAATTAACTATTTGCCATGAGTCTTTTGTTTTTTGTTTTGGGAGGAGTTACTAGGATTAAACTACCTATCTTCCCATAATGGTAATTGAGCTCTCCTGCGTGACTTATGTCTGGACTTTTTATTTCATTTTGTTCACCTCAAAGCTGGACCACATTAATACGTAAGAAATAGTTTAGTTTTTAACTATCTCAATAGGCAAAGACTTACCTTCCTTCTAACACTCTCTCACACAAACAAAGCTTAGCTTTTAACTCACTCACAAATGAAAAGTTTATCTTCTGTCTCTCTCTTACATGTAAACGACTTAAGTTTTTAGGATAATTCACCTTTTGATATAAGGCATATAGAGACCACTTAATCCAAAGGTTTAATTTATGGGTTTTGGCCTAATAATCTTATATGCATGGTTCATTTAACGCATTTTAGGGTCTAAGGTGACAACTTTAGTATGGTCTTTTTCTATACTTAAATATTAATTAAATTATTTTTTCATTAAAAAATCTTACTTTTTGAGATGCAAAATTACTACTAATTATGTTTTTTTGTTCAAGTTTGCGAACTTTTATTTTTCAATTGGTAATATGGCTAATCACTTCATATTTTTTGTGACATAGTTGATCTTAAATAAAATTTTATCAATTTTAATTTTGAAAACCTCCTTTTTGCAAACTCAGCTATAACATGCATTGTTAATAATATTATGTAAGCGATACATGCATTAAGAAAAGAATCTATCATTTTAATATAGTTTAGTGCGTTTATTGGATTATTTTAACTTATTTGTAAAACTTTTAAAACTTTCAATTCTAAAGAGAAATCTAAACCATCAATATCGGAATAATTATCATGTTTGGGATAGTCGCTCTCTCTTGACAATGTTGAATTTTGAGTATTGAATATTGGATTTCAGTAATAAATTTTGTAAAAATAATTATTGATTTTGATAGAGAGAGAGAGAAATGAAGAGTTTATGGAAATTCCACGTGTTTAGAAGATTAAAATTTTTTACATTATTGAGTCTTGAACCACCGCAAATAAAGTAAAGCATATTAAAAGAAGAGTCATGTTAACGAGTGCTCTTAGAGTATTGGTTAATAATCAATTTTAGAAAAATTTTGACACAATTTTTACGAGAAATGAAAAAAGTTGTCAAAACATTAATTATTTTTTTTTTCTTTACTCGTAAAATTTTTCTTTAAATGGATTATTAACAAATATCCTAAGAGCATTTGTTAGCATTTTCTTTAAAAAATGCATTCCATTTGAAAAGACAAATAAACAATACATTTTATTGGTTGATAGAAAGGACCTTAAACTATTATTTTTGGACTAGGTGAGGGGATTACTTTTTTATTATTATGATTTTTCTACACTATAAAACAATAGATATAATATAGTCTATCGTATAAAATACATTTTTCAATTTGGGGCCTTAGTTCATTGCCTAATGGCCTAAGGGTTGAGCCCTCGCATATATGTATTCTTTGAATTTTTTACTTTTCCTCTTTGTGGGATTCCACTCATGCCTGTGTGTTCAACATAGTTAATAATTATAACATTTTTAGTTTTGATATATGGTTTTTTCTCTTTTGGGAGCAAAATCATCGTTTTGATATATGGTTTAGTTCCTACTAGAGAACCTGTAAATTTATTTGAATGACAGTTATGGCTATACATCACCTGCTATGTTCAATTTTATTTATTTATTTTTTAGCATTTCCAGTATTGCATCAGATTCTGCTCCAACATCCAGAATTGCCCCAACTTTTAATATCAGCTTAATCAATTTGCAGGGACATTGTAGGTGAATATTCAAAGCATATCATAAGATTGGGGCTTACTTTATTAGAATTAGTATCTGAGGCCCTTGGGCTCAATCCAAACCATCTGAGAGATATGGATTGTGCTGAGGGACTTCTCCTTCTGGGCCACTACTATCCACCATGCCCTGAACCAGAGTTAACATTGGGAGTGACCAAGCATACTGATAGTGACTTCCTCACAATACTCTTACAGGACCAACTGGGTGGCCTCCAAGTTCTTCATGAGAACCAATGGATTGATCTTCCCCCCAAACCTGGCCATTTAGTAGTTAACATTGGAGATCTTTTACAGGCAAGTCTGTTAACGTACATATCAAGCTTAATATATTAATTACTTCCTTTGTCCCCAATTGTTGGTCCTGATTAATGCATTGTCTGTCAGGTAAAAATATACAAATTTTAACTCATTAATTTAAACTATTGAAAAAAAAAAAAAAAAAAAAAACATTGATGGTTTAAATAAAGTAAATTGTAAGATAAGAACTTTATTTATTAATTTTGAATAGAGGACTTCATTGTGAGACATCCTAAAATAGGATAGATGATCAACAATTTGGGAGTGAGTGAGTATTAAAAATGCTATTATCATTAATTTATTATTTATTATTGGAGTCAAAGCCTCTGAATTCAAACTAGAATGCACATGAGTAGTTTTTTCTAGAGTGAAGTAACTTCACGGATATAGGCCCCCCAATTGTGGCGGTGTTGGCTCTGCCAGCACTATCCAATTGCACTAGCTTAAACTATAAAACATGGTGTATTTAATCATTTAAACATAATTTTAACAATAATCAGTTTTTTTTTTTTTAATGGGAACAATAATCAGGTTTTAACTTTGTAACTTCTAAAAGATTCAATTTCTGACTTACTACTTAGGTTTAAACTTTTTAGTCTTTAGCTACATAATTTTTTCATAGAATTGTCTTTGAATTTGTGTTAGGTTGAGCCCAAATAAGGTGAATACATGAGGGGGTGTGAAAATTTTGGAGATCTTTTTTGTGTCTGGCAGGACTCTAATAAAATGTGCTTATATCTTCGTGTGTTCATGTGTTCTTCGGATGCAGCTTATCTCCAATGACAAGGTCAAAAGTGTTTATCACAGAGTGCTGGTGAAAAATGAGGGCCCAAGAATTTCTGTAGCATGTTTTCTGAGACCACAAGTTCAGATAGGAGATTCCTTGAAAGTTTATGGACCAATCAAAGAGTTGGTACCGGAAGATAGCTCTCCAATCTACAGGGAAATCTCTGTCAAAGACTACCTGCAACACTTCTATAAGAAAGGGCTTGACGGGACCTCTGCACTTACACATTTCAAGTTATGATGTTAGCCTTTGTATTGATGAAATAGGCGTCAATACAAAACTCCTGCTTATGTATTAGCCATGATGGCGATGCATGCCATGGCTATAGAAGGATTTTTCCCTAAGAAGCAGTATGGTTTTTTTTTTTTTTTTTTTTTGAATTATCAAATACCGTCTCAATGAAGTTTATATTTTAATATTAGTAAATTACCTATGATATCTATGTTAGAAATCACCACTAAGGCACTAACTCTCTTGTCTCTAGAAATTTCTGGAGTTTCTCTCAATTTCTTTCTCTCCGGAATTTGCCTAACACTGTTTGGTTGCACATGGGAAGAGGGAAAGAAGAGAAAAGGATGAGGTAAAGGATATGATATAGAAAGGGAAGAGAGAATGTTTCTATCCCATATGTTTGCAAACAGGAAAGGAAAGAGAAGAAAAAATAAATGGAAACACAAGAATTATTTTTTATTACTTTTATACCCTTATGAAGTAGGAAGGGAGGAGCAAAGAATTAATGGCAAAATTGACATTTTGGGAGCTATTGAAAGTCAACATTGGGCGAAAATGGCACATTACCACTATTTAGCAAAAAAATTAACAATCTACCACTGTTTTGGAAATATGTAAGGATCTATCACCTTTTTGAAACTTGAGTTTGTAAAACTCGAGTTTGCCGGGAAACTTAAGTTCTAAAAACTCGAGTTTTTTGAAAAAATATACCCTGAAAAATTCTGAAATTTTTTATGATACTCCCTAAAAAATTTTCAAAATTTTTCTATGGTACTCAAGTTCCATAAACTTGAGTACCATAAAAAACTCGATTTCACCAAACTCAAGTACCCAAAATATGATATATTCCTACATATTTCAGAAACAGTAGTAAATTGCAATATAGTTTGCAAAAAAGTGCTATTGGTCTATTTTCACCATCAAAATTGGCTACTGGCATTTTTAACCGGAGTTTTCTTTCCATTCATCCCAATTTGGGTAGATAAAAAAAATGTGGGTCCGAGTGGTTTTCTTCCACTTTTGTATCATTTCCTTTCTATCAAAGCAACCAAACATAGGAAATACCATATTTTCCTTCCTTTTCCCTTCTCCTCTCTCCAATTCCACCATATCCAAACAATGCATAAATAAATTTCAGCCGCAACTTTGTAAAGTATCTAGAACTAGAAGCTTGGTGAAAAATAATATTTTATTGTTAGTAAAAAGATAAAGTTAAACCTTCAAAGTCGGTTTCTTAACCTACATAAATCTAGTATGGGGATGTGATGGTGCCCATGCCGTGTGACTTGTGAAGTGTGTGTCATAACTCATAATCACCAAGTGTTGTAGAGTAAAGATTGAAGCGAAGTAAATAAGAAGTGTCCTAGTGTGGTGTTGTAGGAGTCTAAACTCTAAACAAGTGAGGTGTGTGCAAGTGTATGTGGTAAGTGCCGTGTGTGCAGTGAAACTGTGAAAGAAAGGCGCGCACTAGTGTTAGTGAGTCAAGTGTACGTGGTAAGTGCCGTGCGTGTAGTGAAACTGTGAAAGAAAGGGGTGCACTAGTGTTAGTGAGTCAAAGCATTAATTAGTGCTTGTGAGCATCTCTAATAGATTAGTCAAAGTCATTTTTTAAAGAACAAATTCAAAAAATCAAAAACTTTTCCCAAAAATTTTTTGAAGTTGCTACAGTTATTCTCTTGATCTGTTCTCTGTAGCAACTCCAAATGAATTTTTTCCCTTAAAAAATCAAACAAATTAATAAACAACAATTATTTCTCTCTCCCTCCTCTAGTCTCTTTCTTTTAGTCTTTGCTTCTCTCTCAAAGACTCAAACGTCTCACATAATCAAAACAGAAGCACAATAAAATCCAAATCTTATAACAACAAAGTTGAATCAAAACTCAAAACGCAATAGAATCACAAAACACAAATTTTCTCATAAAACCAATGAAATCAAAATAATAAATCAAAAAAAAAAAAAAAAAAAAAAACAAACAAACAAACAAACAAATGCTCTAGCCTATCTAGGTTACTAGGTGCATGTCTTTGGTGGTAAAGGCGGAGAAGAAAATTGATGGTAATGGTGGTGATCTCTCTCCCTCGGTGAAGCACGGGTGATTTCCCTCTCCCTCTCATTCTTTTTCTCTCTTCGTTTGATGAGAATGAACAAAATGGGTGAATGGCAAGGAAAAAATTGCAAACTAACACTAATTCCCAAAAAATTTTGTTAATTAGCAATGTTTTTAAACTATTTAGGAAACTAACATCTTGAGTCTCTTAGACTCGAGTTCATTGTAGCAACTCAAGCCTAAGAGACTTGAGATCCATGTGCTTGTAGTGAAAATTGAGTTTTACACACTCGATTTCCTTTCTTGTTGACTCACTGCTCTTCCTTTTCTTCCTTCATTGCTCTTTCTTTTCTTCCTTTGTTCTTCATTCTCCAGATCAATAGACCTAAATCAAACCCCAAGAACAAACCCCTTCATTCTTCATTCTCTACACCAACTAGACCCAAATCAAACCCAGAACAAACTCTTTCATTCTTCATTCAGTCCGACCTTCGTTGCCTAGGTTTTAGTCCAAGCCGCCACCTAGGTTCAATCTGAGCTGCCTGGAGCCTTCTTCGTGGTTCCCATCTTCCATCTTTGATGGGTTTGTGTTTATCTCTTTACTTCGTTGTGGACTTGTGTTTTTGATCTCTTTGTTGGGTTTGTGTTTCTGTCGCTTTACAAAACTCGAGCCTCAAAGGCTCGATTTAGCACAACAAATTCAAGTGTCTTAAACTTGAGATGTTAGTTTTCTAAATAGTTTGGAAATGTTGCTAACTAACGAAATTGTTTGGAGATTAGTGTTAGTTTGCAATTTTTTCTGAATGGCAATGGCCTCTGTTTTGTTTAACTAAAACACTAAACACTTGTGGCCTTTTAATTTTGTTTTCTTAATTTATTTTATTTTATTTTTTTAAGGGAGAACTTGTGGCCTTTAGCTTTAATGAAGAGTAAAAAAAAAAGAAACTCTAATGGTAAACTTTTTAAGGAAAATTAATTAGAAGTTAATGAATAAAAACAATAAACCCTCTATGAAGGCATGCATAATTTTGCATAACATGATCATTTAAGATATATGTGATGCTAATGGAGCAGAAGACTTATGAATAAGTGCCTGAAAGCATCCCTATAAGAGTGTCCCACAAGCCTACAGAAGAATCTAGTCAATTTACGGGATCATTGCAGCCCGAGAAAAAAAATTAAAAATAGAGAAACTCATTCTGAACTCCAATTGGATCTCATTGAGCACTTGTGGCAACGATATAGCGAGTCGTAAGATCATCTAATTTTAAGTTTTATACTTGCATTAATTTTTATGTCTTTAGTCTTTATTGTAATTTGAAATTTTCTTCATTTATGTTTGTCTTATATAGGTAAAATTCGATGAAATTTGAAATTTGTCAAATTTATGTTAATCTTGAAATTTATCAAGTCTTTTTGAAAAATATGACTATTGAGAAATATTACCATTTGAAAAATATGACCCTTAAAAAAAGGCTATTAAGAAAATATGTTTGTTGAAAATTTTGAAACTGATGAAGCAAACAAAAAGGAAATGCTCAAAATTTGAAAATTTCTGATGAAGCAAACAAAAAATTCGAACACCCAATTCGAAATCCAAATTGGGGATCGTGGCTTACGGCGACTCCGGTTTGTTTCCAAGCACCATGCACAGCTCCGGTGAAATCTATGGAGGTGAGCTCTGATGGGCGATCTGTGTGGCGGTGGTGGAGGTTTGGCGTGAAGGAAGAGATGAGAACTGCAATCTGTGTGGCAGTGGTGGAGGTTCGGCGTGAAGGAAGAGATGAGAAGAGAGGAAGCTGTGAGCGTGAATTTTTTTTTTTTTTAAATGAAGAATTTAAGAAACAAAACATATCTAAATTTTGTCCTTTCAAAAAATAAGGAAATAAAATATAAATATTACTGTTTACTTTCCAATAAGTACAAAAATGGAGAGAAACTACAGAAGCTAAAAAGTGCTGTAATTTCGGAGTTTCTACTATAGCAACAATATGCTGATGTGAGCATTCTCATCAGCTCTCTCAAATGTGCCAAATGCCAAATATTTGGCACATTTGGCACATCAAACACAAAAACGGACTCTCATCAGCTGTGCTAAATGTCTCAAAATTTTAAGACATGCTACAGTACACTCTCAAATATAAGAGCGTACGGACAAGAATGCCAAACACTGTTTAGTTTATTTAATTCGTTTTTTTCTCTCTCCTCCTAACAGATGTCTCTCTCCTATCTCACCCATCTCTCTCTCTCTCTCCATCTGGCATTCTCATCGTCGTCTGGCCACGCCGATCTCGCCATCACCGATCTCACCTTGCCAATCTTGCCACACCAATTTCACCATTCTGAGAGACAGATTGCCCAGGCTCGCCACTGTTGCTTGCCGTGTGTCGTGGGTGAGATTTTCTCGCCATGGATGGTGGGCTACGCTCACCGTGGGTCTGGGTTTTGCCATTGTGGGCATGGGTTTGTTGATTCGATGTTTGAGGCTTGGGTTTGAATGGGTTGTAGGTTGTGGGTCTTGGCTATGGTATTTCTTTTTTTTCTTTTTCTTTTCTTTTCTTTTTTTTTTTTGCTGTGGTTTGATGGGTGGGCTCAGATGGGCAGTGGTGGTGGTGTTATGTTGATTTTGGTGGTTTGGTTGATTTTGGATTTTAGTTATGGTGGTCGGTGGTAGTGGGTTGGTTGGTTGATTTTGGATTTTGGTTATGGTTGTTGGTAGTGGTGGATTGTGGTGGTTGGTTGTAGGGGTGGGCTACTATGGGCAGTGGTGGTGGTGTGGTGCTATGGGTGGTGGTGGTGGTGGTGGTGATGGTGGTGGTGGGGGGGGGGGCTATGTAGCATATATTACTGTTTGAATTTTATTTTAATGATATTTTAATGTGTTGTATATATTATTTTAATATTTAGAATAGAATAATAGAACATCTGATAAATAGTATGTTGTAAAATGATATGTTAAAATAATAAAATAAGTTTTTGATATGTCAAAATGGCATTTTTTTTTTTTTTTTTTGTTAGAGAGCTAATGAGAATGTTCTTAGAAAGCAAAGTTCATTATTTTGTTTGCAACAATATCCACGTAGTTTGTGGTAGTGATGTAAGAAAATCTTGTCTTCTTCTACCGCAACTTTGAGAAATATTTTAAGAGGGTATCCCATCAAGGTCTTGTTGTACTGTAAGAGTCTTGCAAAGAAAGAAGATGGTGGCAAATAGTACAGATGAAAATCAGGCAGGGGACTCCAATTTCGACAGGAAAAGTGAGATACAAGCATTTGATGAATCAAAAACCGGAGTTAAGGGACTCCTGGACTCTGGAGTGACACAAATTCCCCGAATTTTCCACTGTGCACAATTAAGTCCTGATGAGAGGTCAGGAAGTGATTACCAGTTCAGTATTCCTGTTATAGACCTTGAAGGCATCCATAGTCATTGACCAAGTTCGAGATGCATGTGAAAAATGGGGGTTTTTTCAGGTAGTTAATCATGGAATACCCGTTAATGTTCTGGATGAGATGATCAATGGAATACAGAGGTTTCATGAGCAGGATACTGAGGTGAAGAAAGAGTTCTATTCGCGCGATTATGGAAAAAAAGTGCTCTATCTATCCAATTATGATGTGTACCAATCAGCAGCAGCTAATTGGAGGGATACGTTTATTTGTTTTGCAGCACCTAATCCACCTGAACTGGAAGAACTGCCGGCAGTTTGTAGGTATGTGGTAAAACTAATCTTAGTATTTTTGATGCATCATTAAATGATGGAACCCCTTTGATATATAGGGAGATCCGGAAGTGGCACTGAGCCATGAGCTCTTGGCATATACAGTCCTATATTTAGCTTCAGAACCCTGGCTTCCAATCCACATTATTTACATGTTATCAGCCGGCTGAGACAATTTGAGGCTTGCTCTTAAACATATGGTATTTTTTAAGTCATGCGTCTACTAAGATCTACAGTCAAGGCAATTTTATTTAGGCCAAAACACATTTTTAAGTTATGAACTACCATGTCATAGATTTGCCTTTATCTTCTTCTAACATCAATTTGACTTGTAATAACTCCTGTGGCTGTTTGTGCATCTATGATCTACCATGGAAGGCACATAGTAAATGAATACTCAAAGCGAGCAATAAACTTGGGGCTTACTCTATTTGAGTTACTATCCGAGGCTCTTGGGCTAAGCTCCAGCCACCTAAAAGACATGGATTGTGCTGAGGGGCTTCTCCTTCTAGGTAATTACTGCCCGAAATGCTCCGAACCAGAACTGACTGTGGGCGCTAGCGTCCACACTGATGGCAGCTTCATTACCATACCGTTACAAGACCATATAGGTGGCCTCCAAGTTCTACTTGAGAATCAATGGGTTAACGTTCCACCCATTCATGGAGCTAATTTGGTCGTCAATGTTGGAGATCTTCTCCAGGCAAGTCTGTTTTATTTTGCTTTATTTATTTATTTTTATTATTATCAAAATCAACTCATCGTTGCCATTGTCATTGTCATCATCATCATCACATCGTCATTTTTATATGGTTCCAGAGGCATATGGGTATATATACTTTCTATCTTAAGGAAATATAATACTCCTAACATGATATAATCTAATTGTTTAATTGTACTGCAATATATATTTGATATTGTTAGTTTGCATCTGCAAGCTACTATGAATTTTAGAAATCATAGATTGTTCAATGTTTCTGGTATAGAGTGGTCAAGTCCTCCGCAAGAGATTGTAACATTATATTAGATTCAGAAACCAAATTTGAAGTAGATTATAAATGAATGCATCGATGATCAACATTAGTCCTGGTGAATGCTCCTTTTGTCACATAACATATTTGAGGAATTTAACATGGCAAATACAAATAAATTGCACAAAATTGTTTTGTGGTCCTGATTTCTTGTATTTCGGCAGTTCATCACAAACGACAAGTTCATTAGCGTTAATCACAGAGTATTAGCGAAGCATGTCGGGCCAAGAATTTCTGTGGCTACTTTTTTTAGACCCAATGTTCAGGCGAGCTCAAGAGTTTATGGACCAATCAAGGAGTTGTTATCAGAAGCAAATCCCCCATTGTACAGGGAGACCGATGCAAAAGAATATCTGGCGCGCTACTTCTCAAAAGGGGTTGACGGGATCTCTCCGTTACAACATTTCAGGTTGTGAAGATGTCAGCGAAGGTTTAGATGCTACGTTGTAGATGGTAGAACTAGTCATGGTTCAAATTGTATGCGAATCTTTTGTTGTGTCTTCTTATAATGACTCTAGAAGTCTACTATGCTTACTCAATAATACGAAAGAAATGTCAAACTTATATATCATGTGTAAGTAATCAGTATAATGCATTATTACACACACACACACACACACACACACACAAAACACTTCAGTCTGATTAGTTATTGAAATGACATTTGAGAATTATATGTTTAGACCCCTACAACGAATTGTTACCAATTTTAACAAGTTAATTCAATTAAATACTAGATAGTTAACTAGTCAAGATTTCAAGCTCCATGATATTCATGAATAAAAGCATTCAAAGAAGTAAATAACAATCACACCCATGCAAATAGAAAAATACCATTCTTCTGCATTTTTTTTTTTTGTGTGTGTGGTACATTTGAAGTGAGGAGGGGAATTCAAATCTTAGACATTTAGGTTTAAAACACCCAAATATGTCATTGAGGTGCAGGTCATTGGCACCCTTTTCTTCATTGGCGTTGCATTAAATATGTCTGTTGCAACATATATTCTTTTGGGGGCTTTTATTGTGGCTTCCTAACTAGCTTGATACCTTGCTATATTAGTGATTGCTAAATAGCAATTTTTTAAATTAGAGACTGGCAAAACAAAATCATCCCAAAGCATAAGTGAGTAAAATATAATTAATCAATTGTTTTTTTCAGTCTAAAATTTTGGTGTATAAGTTTACATGTGAACAAATAAACCGGCTAAGTGGGAAGTATCTATTCTTTATAAAAGAGTTCACTAAGTTGTCCTAAACCTCAGCGTAATGTAAAGTTAGTTTAGTCATTTGGCATTGTAATGCAAGATGCAGAAGCGTCAAGAAATAGAACACATCTACTTCTAGAAAACAAGAAGCAAAACAAATTTGCTTCAGAAAATAACCTTGAAGGTTCCTTGAATTCACAAGGGTCCTTGAATCCACAAGAAGAAAGAGTCTAGAATCCACCGAAAAATAGAAAGACAAAAGTTTGAATTTTATTAATTGAAAAATTGTTTAAAAAAAATTTACAGACTTAGGAGTCTATTTAAGAGCTTCGTAAAACTTGACAGATAAGAAAATATATTTTAAAATAATTCCTAATTTATATCTAACCATAACATGAACCAAATTTGACTTAAAAAGTATTAAAAGCACCTAAAATAAAGGAAATAAATACCCTAAACTTAAAATAATAAAAAATACATAAAAATACCAAATATAACAAATTACATAAATTAATTTGAAAATTCTGTCCTACATCACATTTTTTGAGGATGTAATTTAGCATTGGTGTAAAAAATAGAGTTTTAAATGTACAACTTTTACGAAAAAGAATTTTAGGTTTTAGAGAGTTGTAGTAAATTTAGTGATAAAATGTTTTAAAGTGAAATATATTATGAGAATTCCCATAAAAGATTGTCTTCGTTGGAACTAAGCGAGCGAGGATCCCTTTGAAAGTGAATGAGGAGGTAAAGAAGTAGTAGGACTCGGCTGATGTTGTAATAGGATCCAATTTGGAAACAAGATAAGATATGGCCAAATTATGGGCTGGCTTGTTGAGTCTAATGAGATTCTTGGAAGACAAGTTTGAAGAAGAATATATCCAAGTTGACACTGGCCCGCTAAGTGTTTGGGTATTCACAAGTAAATGAAGTCCTATATTAAATAATAATAGGAAAAGTGACTAATTTGTAAAGCATATAGGTTTCAGCTTATCGGGTTGCACTTTTTTCCACCACGGCTTGGTGCTTATGGCAGTGCCGGAACAGGCTCAGAGAGAACCAACCGACCTACCAGCTTCATGAATTGGGGAATCGTGCTAAGGAGCTAGTCTTGGAGTATCTTGATGTGAAGAAACAGCCTACTCAAGCTGAAACTCGGCTTGCTGGGGTTCACTGGACTCCTCCAACGGAGTAGAATTATAAGGGTAACTTTGATGCTACATTTTTTAATGCTTCGGGTTGCGTAAGTATTGGAGTTGTCTTTCATGATCACACCGGAAATATTATTGCTGCTTTGAGTCAAAAGATCCCATTGGTTCAGTCTGTGGAATTGGCAGAGGCTTTGGCGACAAGATGTGCAGTAGTGTTTGCCAAGGAGCTGAGCTTGTTCAATGTGGAAATAGAGGGAAACTGTACATGGGTGATCAAAGCCTTGACTGATCCGAGAAGATGCAGCACTTTGTTTGGTCATGTGATAGATGAGAGTCAAAGTTTAGGTGCTACTCTTCAGTATTGCAAGTTCCAGCATGTTCGAAATGAAGGAAATAGAGCTCACACTTTAGCTAGAAGAGCAGTTTTATTTGCAGACACAAATGTATGGGTAGAATCTCTACCTAGTGATTTGGATATTGTTTTCCAACGGATTTAGTTCAATAAAATTTACTTACTTTTTTCTCAAAAAAAAAAAAAAAAAAAAAAGCTATGTTTCAATATAATATGTTAGGTTTTATATGTGTATAGGTTAATTGGCAAATACATGAACACAAACTTTGTCTAGGTATAGATCATAGTGTCCATAGGTGTGATTAAACAATGCTCAAGATGCTACAAGTTAATGTACAAGAACAAGGAAGTAGTTGTTTAAAGTAATCTGTTTTTAGTAGTTTTGATTGATCGAAGTTCACATCTACAGAATTCGTTTAACAACGCATCAAACGTTAATGGTTTCAGTCCTACTTCACTTAGTATATAAAGAAAAACCTAATACATGGTTTTCAAGACTTGAAGAGCTACTATTTTGAGATCTGAGAAGTTCTGTGTCTTCTACTCTTTTAAGCTTCTACTAGGGATCACACTCACACACTTAGTACCGGTGGATTCAAGTTACAAACCAAGTTTCAACTATCAAGTGTATTGGAGATCTAAATTGTGAATTGGAGGTTCATGTTGGAATAGATCTATATCAAAGAAGTTTGTGGGATTTAGAGTTAAGTTTCTTAACTCTAGTTAGGTTCAGTATGAATTGATATTTTGACTGTAAATCTATATATGATAATCAATTTTTCTTCTTGGGATTGATCCCCCCAAGTTTTTCATTTGGAACAAGTTTTTTCAAAAGATTTCATGAGTCATCATATTATTGTGTTATTTACTTTTCCACTGCACATGATATGTTTGATTTTTATTTAACCTAAGGCTTTGCATAATTAATCTTATTAGTAACTTAGCCTTAAAACTAGTTAAATACTTGTTTATTTTAAGGTCTAAATCTAACATAATATATTTACTAATCAATTGGAGCTTCTCTAAGGTGTTTATCTTCCCAACACCTATTGATGAGGCTGGACACAAGGAATTGACAAGAGCTGTGGAAATAGGTGGATTTTGACTAGTTAGAACTTCCATAGGTTTGGACATACAAAATTCACTAGACGGTTGTCTATTAATAAACCACGTAGCTAGACCAAAGGCTTCAAATCCAAAATTGTTTAGGAACACTACCATGAGAGACCATAATTTAACTAAGTTTGATGATGTTACGATGCTTGTGTTCTGCCAAACCATTTTGCACAGGTGTTGTGGGATACAAAAATTTGTGCTTGTACAGCCATAAACATAGTGCATGAAGGATATGATGGTCTTTTTGGTTCAAAGATATCAAATCCATCCTAGCCATACATGTGTAGAAGGCAAGATCGTAAATATCACAAAGGCTTAGGGTAGAATGATCAAGCCAATAGAGGATACCCAATTAAAGAACACAATGGTGCGCTTGAAGCAATGATAGTGCATGCGACAAGGGGCAGAATGTGATTTTCCTAGTGAAAGGGGAGTTGATGCGATGGACTAGGTTATCCAGATTCTTCAGTCTTCCCTCTCATGGCATCCATCACTTCACTTCACCCATTTTACCCTTCATCGCCCTTAGTTCCTCTTCTGGTTGAGCAGTGTTCTTTGTCTCAGCGGCCTTAGGATGGAGGCTGGATTGATCCTTCTTCGGATGCTTACTAGCGATGTTGCTTTCCATTTTGTTCTACCAATCATTGTCTCATTAGATAGACATCATTTATCCACTATCCTAACCGATTCTCATCTTGTACCCTAATTCCGGACCTTGTCTGGCAAGAAAACCTTCATGGAGTCATGTTTTTGTTCCTGGACCTATAACTAGATGGTGACTCCTTTGTCTTTTTAGAAGGCACTTTGTATTCCTAGGCTCACATCAGTTTGAGTCAAAAACTGTTTTTTGGAAGATTAAGTACCACACATCCCTCTTTTGTGAGTAGGAACCGACAAACCAATATGGCATCTAAAGGGGGTATGGATCACAGAACTTACAGTTGTCCATTCTAGTTGTCTTCATAATAAATTTTGAATTTTTGATAACGATAAAGAAATCCCTCATAAGAAACACCCCACTAGGAGTGTTTCAGGTTACCACTTCCAAAGAATACACTAACAAGAATAGAGGTTATAAATGCAAGAAATCTAACCGTATCTCGAAATACCTACTTATATTAAAACCTATTGATATATAAGGAAGCTCCAATCCCCCAATTGGACTACTTCTAACTAAAGACTTATTCTTTGCCCAAACCTAGAATCCGTGACTAATTCCATAGCAACCATTTAAAAGTGATTAAACTATAAAATATGCAATGTGGGGTCTAAATATTTGACTAGGGCGTTAGGTATTACTTTCAACTAGACGCAAACTCATGCAATGCGGGGGAAAATTTGATATGATTCTTTTTTATTGGATAATTATTGAATTAATATATTAGATTGTATATTTTTAAAAGTTCAATATGTGTTATATGAAATTATATTTTAAATTAGAAGTTTTTTATAGTCATGTATATATATAGTGATATATGTATGAAAACACAATGCAATAATTTTTTTTTTAATTAATAGTGTGAGAACTATTAGACCAAGTTGTAACTATGTATACTTTGTTTATTACTATAAAGATGTATGCAATTCAACTCTTATAGGTATATTTTTCTCTAAAACATAGATCTACATCTCTTTCTTCCTCACAATTGAAACTAAGTGAAAAAGTAAATAAAGATAACTATGCAATAGATCCTTATCAATAAATCATATATCATAAAATGGAAATATAAAATAAAATGCAAAAAGAAAAAAAATCCTTAAGTATCTATACATGAAAACATTAATAGCATAATGATGCTATAGAGTAAATTATATTTTATCTTATTCTCTTTTTGGCATTTTCAGTAAAGATGATCAACTAAGCAAAGTAAAACCTTACCAAAAAAGTTCAAATTAACTAAAAATTTGATGGTGGAGATGCTAATTATTTGTAATAAAATGACCAAAATAAAAATAACAAAAAGTTAAGAAACTTATAGCAAAATGCTTTCTATACAAAATTCTAGTAGAAATGAGACTAATAGGCCCTCCACTTTCTTCAAGGCATAAGAGATTATAAAAGACCCTACGTCCTTTGTCTACCCTTTTCTGTTTCTCAAATACACATTACCAAATAAGTATATGAAGCTAAAAATATTGTGAATACATTTATGTTCAATGGAAGTCTATTGGTAGGCACATTCAAATTCGTAGTCATGTATAAACTCAAATTTCTATTTAAAAAAGAACTACATATTAACCCAAACCAAAATTCAACCAAAGCTATAAGAGTGATTTGTGATGGGAAATTTAAAAATTACAGCACAAAAAAAAATTAAATAAAAAAAAACCATCAAGCTAAATTAGAGCTATAAGAAAGAACAAAAATCAAGAGAGAGAGAGAGAGAGAGAGAGAGAGAGAGAGAGAGAGAGAGTACTCATAGTATTTGCGTGAAAAAAAATATAGATTGAATGGAATAAATAATATCAAATTTATACAAAATAAGATGGGGAGAAGTAAACAATAGTAGGGAGATAAAGAAACAAAGAGAGAGGAGAAAGGTTGGAGGAAGAGAATAAGATTTTTTTTTTTTATATAGAATAGGAAGATGAAAAGTTTAAAAATTCAATTTTAACAATTACTTGAAATTAGATAGAAGAAAATGAAAAGTTGAAATCAATTTGGATAGCTGAATAGTCAAATATTTGCATTTAAAACAAATGAATAGTAACATGTTGAATAGTAATAGAGTGCATTAATAGGTTTATCCATGAACAATATTTAATTATTTTATATAAAATAAAATAGAAAAATCATCAATGATTAAGTATGACATGGTGAGGTGGCTCAACAGGAGTATAACAACATTAAATTCTATGTCTCAACTTTTATATATGTATAATGCATTACAAAAGAGGTAAAACTTTGCTACAATATATTTGGATTCAAATTAAGTTCAAACACATAGCCAAATTTAATTTAATTGTCATTAAAAAAAAAACAGTATACATGCTTCATTAATCAATGCAACCATATACAACAACTAATCAACTATAACTAAGTTTCACCCTCATAAAATGATATTACCAAATTATGCCTGGAAAACTTTGAAGGTTCCATAGAGATGTTTCCGTAAAAATTAAGGTCAAGTAGCAATACATATAATGTAATAAGAAACATTGCTCCATATTTTCAAAGCTTTTATTTTGTTGTCTGATTTTCTCCTATTAGAAAGACTTACTGGCTGTTCTGTTCTGCTCTAATATTGCTGTATTCACGTGTTTCATAGCCATTCTCCAGCTCAACTTCATTTTTGTCTTTTATTTCCTTTTTTAGTGTCCTTATTAAACCATTTCTGTTAGTTGGAGAGCTCTTACTCTTTATTTCCTAATTTTAAAAATTTTCATCACTATTAGAGGTTGGGTTTGAACTTTGATGCGATGCTAAGTACCTTTTATTAAAAACAAATGGTTGTGGGTTCACTTCCAAGAATTAACTTCTCTAAAAAATGAAAAGGGTTAATTGCACTTCCTTTCTAACTATGGGTCAAGTTCAACCTCCCCAAAAAAATATATAATTGAGCAATATTCTCTGTGATTGATTGGTAATTTGCTTATTAATTATTACGTGTCAAGTTCAACTTCCCCACAAAAGTATATACTCGAGCAACATTCTCTGTGATTGATTGGTATTTTGTTTTAGGGTAAATTATAAAGTTGGTCCCTACTCTTTACATCATATTTCATTTTGATCTTTAATCTTTCAACTATGTCAATTTGGTTCTTAACCTTTTAAATGAAGCGTTAGTTTAGCCCTTATTGTTATTTTTGAATAAAAAAAGTTGATGTGTCAAACAGAACAATTAAAAAAAAATTATATTGTATCATTTGCCAAATGTACTGCCATGTCATTTTTTTTAAAATAAAAAATTACCCAAATTAAAACTAAGATGCGTGATTACCAAAATTCTTTATTCATCTCTCTCTCTCTCTCTCTCGTTAGTCACCACCAACCAAACTCATCTCCATCTCTTCTCCCTCATCCTCAAGATCAGCATTTATTGCACTGTTATCAAATGCAGTGCAAATTCGTAATGCAGAAAACCCCAAATCCTCATAAACCTCAATTGTTCGCACATTGGAACCCTTCATTGAATCTCTTGAAAGCTTCATTGTCATTTATAAAAAAATTAATCAATATAGATGTGTGCATAATCACAACAACAAAAAAGAAAGTGTCAGAAAGAGAATTTTTGTGGAATAATCAAGGATGTAAGAAATAAGAATACCAGAAGGGACAACCCCAAAGAGAGAATTGTTTTAGACCTCTAGAAAATCCAACTGGGGAATATATAATACTAGCCAGTCCAGCTAGAACTCCACCAAAGAAGCCATTAAATCTCAAATCAAGCCTTCTTAGCATCTTCAAGTTCCCTAAGTTTGGAAGAATTGGACCCATTAGTCTATTATATTGTGAACCAAGGACACTTAACCTCTTCAAATCTTGAGAATGAGGGAGAAGAGATTGAGATGAGTTTGGATGCTGGTGACTGATGACTAATGAGAGAGAGGGGGGTGGGGGGGTGGGGGTGAAGAAGAGATAGAGATGAGTTAGGGTATTTAGTGGTCATGTGTCCCAATTTTAATTTGGGTTTTTTTTTTCAAAGGCAGCACAATTGGCAGAGGATGTGGCATTGAAAATAATTTTTTTAAAGTTTCGTTTGACACATCAATTTTTTTCTATCTAATGGATAACGGCAGAGACTAAATTGACACAACAATGAAAAGGTTGAGGACTAAAACTGATACAGTTGAAATGTTATGAACCAATTTGAGATATGGTATAAAGGATAGGAACCAACTTTGTCATTTACCATTTTTTTTTATTAATTATTTATCAAGAAGGGTATTTTCTCAATTTTATACTTTAGCAGGGGAATTGAACTTCGCCCTATAACTAAGGGGCAAAAGTGTAATTAAACAAAAAAAGTTAGGATAAAATTGCTTACCAATAATTTCTACTAGACTCTTCAAAAGTGATGTGCACTAAGGATGACCTCGTTATTGGGAATGTTAAAATTTTTAGTTCCTATAAATATGTAATATTTAAACTCTTTATACAGAAATTATCCACAAGAAATTAAAAAATCACTTCGCTTGTTGTTTTCTCAACTAGTGTGCCAGAGTAATGGTTAGCTGTGTATTTATCCTTTGTCTACTGTTACATTGCACTAGATATTGTGGCTTGCAATGGTTCATCTCATCTTCTGGAGGCTGTGATTGTGGCTTTTTACCTTGCAAACTAGTGATTAGACAAAGTGCAACTTTTGAAATTAGAAACTGGCAAATCAAGTTCGATTCAAACCGCATGTTTCAAATTAGTCTATTTCAAATTTTTTTCCTATAATCTTAGGTGAACAAAAGGGGGCAAAGTGTAAAGCATCTATGATCTACCATCCTTTATTGAAGATTCCAATTCCAATGTTTTGTCCCAAACTCTAATCAAAATATAAAAATTATATTTCAAACTCTAACCAAAATATAAAAATCGTTTAAATAGGGCCGGTTTTGAGCTAGAGCTTTGGCAATAAATACTTTTAACTAAAAAAAAACTTTTTAGTGTTTGGAGGGTTTGACAATACAATGATAAAAAGGTTTAGAATTTATTATACTTGTTTGATAACCAAATTAATTAAGAGCTATTAAACAAGAGAAATGTCAGAAGAAAACATAATAAAAGTAATTTGCAGTTTTATATTTGAATGTAATTAATGACCAATGTTTATTATTATTATTATTATTTGTCTCTCTCTCAACATGTGTGAATATTATGCAATTGTAAAGTAGTACAATTATTTTGTGTTGGCTTTAATTCCATACCAAATTTAATTATAATTTCTTCAATCATATTTCCCTATATGTATGTGGGTTTTCAATTGTAAATGATGAGTATGAGAGAGTGTGAAGACTCAAGCTTAAAAGGATGAACTAGTGGATTTCATGAGTGTCTCGCGAGAAGCTTACTCATGAAAGACCCACGTGTAGAGCACATAATTGGAAGATGAAGAGTCATGCCAGGCTGGAGATATTTGCGAGTGTCTCGCGGGAAAGGTCATCCCACAAAATACTCGCGAAACTCTATGTTTGGCAAAAAGTTATGCTTCGCTTTACCAAGTCTTTACCCATACTATATATACCCTCATTACTCACAAATTTTAAGAAGTTCTTTTCAGAGAGAAAACTCTAGAAAATACACTTAAGAGTTATAAATTGTTATACCCACAATCATCTACACATTTTCCTATGGTTTTCCTCAAATCCTACCTCTTCATCTCCATATCCATGAGAGGTTGATAACCCAAACACTTATCACACCCATGCTGAGTGTAAAGTGAGAATTTGGTGCTGTTGGGAAGTATTGGAAGGAGCCATTCATTGGTGGATACAATCAGGCTGAATTGCAGGATTTGGAAAGCTAGAGAAGACAAAGCTCCAAAAAGTCAGTTGGTAGCAGGAGCTTGGAGCGCTCAAGGACATGGGGTGGACTAGGCTTGAAGGGTCTTTTGTTATTCGTGTACTCTAACTTTATTTTCTAGTGGATCGATTTCGACTTGGAGGGTCACAGAGAGGTTTTTCGTCGAGTTTTTTGGTTTCCTCTTCAATAACATGACTTGGTGTTATCTTGTGTTTGCATCTCTCTTCCCTACTCTTAAGCTTTCCTTTTATTGTTGATAATAGATAAATATGGCATAGGGTAGTGATAAGGGTTGTTTGCGCTTCTTTACTCTTATTCCGCACTTAGTATAAGTTAGAGTAAAAGTTATCTAGCCATAATTTTAATTTTGGGGTCTAAACAAGTTCTTGTATATTTACACAAATCCAAACATTCAAAAATGATAACAGTAATGAAAGTGGGAGCATTAGTAGCTGTAAGGGCACTACAATTTGCACAAGAATTGGACATCTCGAAGGCAGTTTTGGAAGGAGATTCGGAGGCTATAAGCCCTTAAGGAAGAGAAAACTTCCTTGACAACTCACGGTTTGGTTCTTAAGGATGCAAAATTTTTTTCCATGTCTTTTACTCAATTACGTTACTTTCAAATTAGGAGAGAAGGTAATATAGTGTGGGTTTGGATCCGTGTTTCCAAACCCACGTTTGCATTTCTTTCATATTCTTTTTTTCCCTGGACACGCGTCTAGCACTATTCATTGTCCATGAAAAGTGATTTTAGGCTTATGAACAATTCCAATCGCGTGAACAGTAACTTTTTTAAAATTTTTTAAGCACTATTTACATATTTAAAAATTATTTTGTTACAATGTTTTCAGTTTCAGTAAAATAAGTTCTATCCAAACAGGCCTATAGTCGCTCACAATCTAGTTGATATCTTAGGGATGTTTCAAATTATATTGTGTGGATGGAGGATGCCCCACCACATATTTACAATGTAGTTCAAGTAGATTTAGCCAATTATGGTTAATAATAATCTAGTCTTGTTCCTCAAAAAAAAAAAAAAGATGATAATAGGGTCACTTGTGCATACAATTGAATTCCAACTCTAGCTTAAAGTTGTTTTCCAATTTTGACTGGGGAAGAAAAGCTATTTAGTAAAACTATAAAAACAAGTGTCAAATTTTGTTAAAAAGCTTTAGGTGTGTCAGGCTCTACTAGGAAAATGGGACAAAATTGGCCTTTGCCCCTTTCTATCAAAATATCCAACATTTTACCCCTCTTTTGAAACTAATTAGGGAAATGCCATTCTTTTGAAACTTGATTTTCTGAAAATTGAGTTAAACTTTATAGTGGTGTTTTAAGGAGCCTATAGTGACATTTTAAGAACCTATAGTAGCATTTTGTAACTCGAGCTCCATTAACTCAAGTTATAGGTTAAAAAAAAAAAAATGCCTATAACTTGAGTTCATGGAGCTTAAGTTATAAAAGGCCACTATAGATCCTTAAAATGTCACTATAGACTCCTTAAAATGCTACTATAAGGCTTAACTCGATTTTGAGAAAATCGATTTAAAAAAAAAAAAAAAAAAAAAAAAAAAAAAAAAAGGCATTTCCCTAATTAGTTTCAAAAGAGGGGCAAAATGCTAGATATTTTGATAGAAAGGGGCAAAAGCCAATTTTGTCCAGGAAAATGTCTTGAGAGGCTTAAAGCTATTTTAGCAGTAATTTTCGTACGTGGGATTAAAATAAATAAAAAATTTTAAAAATCTTTTAAGGATGCCTTAAGATTTAGAACTTGTAGAAGAAAACTCTACACTTTGATGTTCATATTTGTAAATCCAGAATTTTAAATTACCAACTTTTGAATTAAAGCTTTATATTGCAAAAGTTTTGATATTCTACTTCCTACCAAAATGCCAAACAATCATTAAGTCCCCTAAATGCATGAGAGACCAGCTTAAAGGGTCCGTAGCTAATAATAGTGCTTATTTGCCGGAGTGGGTACCTTGCATAGTTGCGTGTGAGTGTTCTTAGCGTTCGTAAAGATGTTACCAAGAAACATTACCTGAAACATTTGCACATGCAATGTGGTTCTAGTTGTTAGATAGTTAGCTGATGATAGTCATGCGAAATGTTTGTAGATTGAAAGTGTGAAATGTCTATAAAATGAAAGACAAAAGCTGATATTATATTTTGAACAGAAGTTCATAATACATTTTTGGCTTGTATAATAACTCATAAAACAAATAATTAGAAAGCATAAAATTGATCTTCCAAAGAGATTCACATCTTTTAATCCTTTGCCTAGGAGACAACTTGAAGCTTTCTAACATCTTAATTCACGTGCGCAATACATTGCAACCTGTCGAAATATTTCTATCTGGATTTACCCTTTAATTTTTATTGCTTCCATTTAGACTACGTACTTTCCACTTTAATTGCTCATCAGCCAAATTAAAACTTCAATTGAACCTCCACCTAAGATGAAAATTCCTACACATTTTCTTTTGGCCGAAGCATTAAGATTCTCACACATACATACATAAATACATACATACATATATATATATATATATATATATATATATTTGTGTGTATATATTTAAACTAAATATTATGCTTCTAAGATCTTAGTAACATCAATTTGGATCTAAGACACAAAAAAAATCCATGTCCAAAATATCCATGCAAATGCTACAAAGCAGTCTCAAAGGATTCTAAAAGCTAGAGAGTTTCTACATAGAAGGGTAACTTTTAGTTTTGGTTGATTTTGATTTCTTCAAATAATAAATTCAGTTAAGCCTAATGGTTTAGTTCAAATTTCATATTATTGTAATTTATGTATTATTCCTTCATTCAATATTTATATTTGGTGACCAAAAGGTTGATCTTGATCTGCATCTCCAACTGTGCAAGCTCATTTCCAGGTAAAGTACGTATGCACGTTGATGCCAATAAGTATATATGTATTGGGTTTTTTTAATAAATAATATAAATAAAAAAGTGGCTGTAGGCCACATACCTGGCTTTTTTTTTCCTTTATGCAAATTGTTTCTTCTTTCTTTGCCCGTCTTTATTAGAGAATTAACGTCAATCTTTGTAGGAGCAATTGGTGATAATTGTGGGAAGCAAGCAAAGATAAGACTCAGATAAGTTTATTGGTAGCTAGAACTTGAAGGTTTAAGTACAGTGATTAAATTAGACTTTGAAGGTCTCTTTGTACTCCAATTGATTTGCTAGTGGATTATTTCAATTTTTCAAAGCCGCAAATAGGTTTTTCCGCCGGGTTTTCCAGTTTTCCTCTTCAATAACACATCGTGTTATCTTATATTTGCTCCCTTCCTCCCTTACTGCTAATTGTGCTTTTACTTAATTGTAAATTATGTTAATCCATGCACTAGTTAATTGTCCTAGTTGATTACTTGTTTATCTCTCTTATTTCGTATTGTTTAGAGTAGATTAAAAGTAGTCTAGCCGTAATGTAAAATTTGGAGGTCTAAACTCTTTTTTTTTTTTGAGGGGGTGAGGGTCTAAACTTATTCTAGTATTTATACTAGTGAACTTTCAATATATATATATATATATATAATATGTTGCACTAATATACCACCTTGATCCATAACTTATTAATAAAATTTATGAAATTTATTTTGTCTATTGTCGAATGTCGATGGCACTAATGGCAATGAAAGTGTTACACCACTGTCAGTTAAAGAGTGTGAGTTAAAGAGGCTTAAACTTTAAAGCATGTACTGTGTATTCAAGAATTAAATCATTTTGAATATATACCACTATTAGTTTGTTTAAGACATTTTCCCCTCTTTTTTTGAGAGAGTTTCAACCTACAGTATCCGCTCCTGATGATAGCTCTTTATCATCAAACCAAGACACCAATTAGTTTTTGGTGTATGCAGTGATTAAATCACAGATCTCTTATACAACTATCAGAGACTTTACTAGTTGAGCTAACTAGAATCCTACTTGTTGTGATAATAGTGAATACTTAGGAGTGGTGACTTTAAAATCACCCGGTGGGGTTTTACCATGTAGGTTTTCCCCATTCGTAAACAAATTAGCGTATCAATTTATTTTTCATTGCATTTTAACTTAGTAGGTGATTTATTTATGCTGCCACACTTATTGCATGTGATAGGACTGACGAATTCATCTTCTAGAGACGATCTCAATGATATAAATGAGGACATCCTTAGACGAGCTAAACAAATACCCACATCACTGACGAAAGCAACCAAGCCATTCAATGTGGCCAATTATTCTAAGAGCGGTTACAGAACCAGCTGTATGAACCGTTAGAGCACATTGAAGTCACATTACAAAGCAAAAAACATTACCAAGAGGGACATTAAGGTTACTATAACTACCCCAACGGCTAGAAGCCATAAAAACATATACACATTTTCCCCTTTATGTGTGTGTTAAAATACTATTCTTAAAAAAAAAAAAAAAAAAAAAAAAAAAAAAAAAAAAAAAAAAAAAAACAACAGTACAATGGGATTAATTATTTTATTTTGGCAATACTTGTTAATTAATGACAACACTTCAACTGGGCAGGTTTTATTTGTCCAATTAATAGAAGAAAGTTGATTTCTCACACCTTGTCCTTATCCTTCATCGAGAAAGCAAAAATTCTTATTTTCACAAGCTTAGCGGAATTACTGGCAGAAATGGAGTCTAAGTATGATCGGAGAAGTGAATTGAAGGCTTTTGATGAGTCTAAAGCTGGGGTAAAAGGACTCGTTGATGCTAGAGTGGAAAAGATCCCACGGATATTCATCCATGAGCAAAATAAGCATTACGATGTGTCAGATTCTTCCTGCGACTCCAAGTTCAGCATACCAGTCATAGACTTCGAAGGTGTCGATAAAGATGTTACTATACGTGATAACATAGTTAACAAAGTCCGAGATGCTTGTGAGAAGTGGGGTTTCTTTCAGATTGTCAATCATGGAGTTGAGGTAACTGTGCGATAGGATAAGAGGATTTCACGAGCAAGACTTAGAGGTTAAAAAAGAATTTTATACACGTGATTTATCGAGAAGTTTTACATACAATACCAATTTTGATTTCTATCAAGCTCAAGCAGCTAATTGGAGGGACACCATTTAGTGTTCTATGGCACCTTGTCCGCCAAATCCTGCAGAATTGCTAGAAGTATGCAGGTACTTTTTATTTTTTAATGCCATATAAGCAATTGCATCACCAATCTTAAATTAATAAAGCAACAGTACTCTAATTAATCTTAAATTAAATTTTGGCATAAATGCATTTTTAATCCCTAAATTTTGCACTTTTTTTTTTTTATTTTGGTCCCTACATTTTATTTTTACCACTTTTAGTTCTTAAACCAATTAACGTCTGATATTTAGGTCCTTTCTATCACCCAACTAATAGCAAAAGCTAACGTGACTGACGGTGAAATAAAAAAAAAATATAATCACATAGAATATAATGCCACGTCAACATAAAAATTTTAAAAATTAATTTATTAATTTTAACTAAAAAAAAAAAAAAAGAACTAAAACCCAAAAATCACTAAAATTAAGATCTAAAAAGTATCTTGAACAAAATTAAAAACAAAAAAAAAAAAACAAAAAAAAAAAAACAAAAACAAAAACAAAAACAAAAACAAAAACAAAAAATTTGAAAAACATGTTTTTCCCCAATCTTTGGTTGGAAACATGTTCAAACTATCTCTTTCTTCCAATTCCATTTCCAATTACAATTCCTAACTAAAACCAAACAAATCCTTATAAACCAATTTCTCTTCTCCACTTATCAAAAAAAAAAAAAAAAAAAATCTCTTCTCCTCTCTCTGAGCTATTCCACAATCCCCATCAAATCTCTCCAAACCTCTATCTCTACCTCTTGATCTCACTCTCTTGGCAAGGGTGATGACAATGGCGAAGACGACGGCAAAGGCTTGAAGACTGAATGTGACAGCAACGGCTGCTTTAAGATTGGTTGTTCTAGGTTTTGCTCGCATGGGTTTTGGATATAGATCGATGCTTTTGTGCTTGTTCTGAGTTTTTTTGGGTTTCGAACCAATACTCCATTGCTGTTGCTGCTGCTTCACTGCTGCTTAGCCTAGTACTCTAACCCCTCTACCCATTTTTCCCTCTACGATTTCTCTCTTACGAACCCATATTTGCTCTCTCTTTTCCAACTAAACCCAGTCGAGACAAAGAAAAATAAAAAAAAAAAAAAAAAAAAAAAAACAACAACAACAACAACAACAAACAACAAAAATCCATAACAATATCCACAAACCCAGATTTGCTCTCTCTCTCTCTCACAAACCCAGATTTGCTAACAATATTTACCAACTCCTATAAAATTCTTTTTCTTGTATATTATTATTATTATTTGCTGTCTTTGGGTTCATATCTAAGCTGTTGACATGTTTTTGTTTTTATTTGTGTGTGTGATTTCCAGTGTAAGATGTCTAGGAAGTGTGTTGATGTAGTTTGGATCAAATGTGTTTTTTTCATGTGGGTATCTGTAAAATTTTAGGATTCTGTGGTGTCTCGGTGATGGTGGCGTCTAGCTTTTGGTGGTGGGGTTGAGTTTAGATTGTTGTTGGCTTTGGTAGTTGTTGGTGGTGGTGGTGATTACTGGTCGTGGGCATGATGGATAGAGAGAGAAAGGAAGAGAGAGAAGTGTTTCTTGAGTTCTTTGATCTAGGTTCGAGTTTTTGTGATCTTCATGTTCTTCCCAAAAACTAATGAGGTTTTTCTTTTGATTTTTTATTTATTTTAATATTTATTTTTAATTTAATTACTTAATGTGTGTGATTATATATATTTTTTATTCTACCATCAGCCACGTCAGCTTTTACTGTTAGTTTGGTCACGATAAGGATCTAAATGTCAAGCGTTAATTGGTTTAGAGAATAAAAGTGGTAAAAATAAAATGTAATGACTAAAATGAAAAAAGTACAAAATATAGGGATTAAAAGTGCATTTACACCTTAAATTTTTCTCTGCTATTGATAAATTTCCTTTTAAAAAAACAGAAAGGGTGGGGTGGGGGGGTGTGGGGGAGGGCAAGAAGGTATATTTTTTGTTATTAAATTTTGTGACTCTTTTTATATTTTAGGTTTTAAAATTTTTATTTTAGTCTTTCATGTTTGATTTTGATTTTATATTGGTCATATCGTTCATTTATTTTAATAATCTAACTATATGTAGTATTTTTGTCTGCCTATAACAATGAAGTTCTTACATCCCACAGCAATATGGAGCTAATATTTCATAAAGATAAAATGGTTACGAAGGCATATAACAATCTCATTATATTAATGGAAATGAATGACATGACTCTTATGAGAAGGGAATCAAATATGAAATTAAGGTCAAAGTAAAACTCTTAAACATAAAGGATCAAAATAAATTTAATCATTGTTTCTAAAAAATAAAAAATAAAAAATAAAAAATAATGACAAACTCTAAATGCCAAAAGTGTAAGTTTGTAAATTCCTTAAGGGGTAGGAAATAATCCACCCTCACCCCCTCTCCTCTTCGGGCTAGCGGGGAGGAAAAAATGAAGGGAAGAAAATAATATTTTTTTTTTAACTTGTGGATTTTGATCAAATGTATCTTCATTCTTCACTGTAGTCCATCAAAGTTCCCCTAACTTCTTGGCTATGGAGGGAGAAGTTTGTTTTTAGTCCCAAACAGTTCTTCTCCTCACTACAATCTGAAGCCCTTTGCATTACATTTGCATCCCCCATAAAAAATGTTTCACTCTAGTTTGTATTATTATTATTACTATTTCTCGGGTAGTTGAAAATCGTATTAAAATTTTTGATCAATTTGCATGCAGAGATATAATGATTGATTACTCGAACAAGGTAATGAAATTAGGGCTAACAATATCCGAGTTGCTTTCAGAAGCTCTGGGTCTCAAACCCAACCACCTCAATGACATGGGCTGTGCTGAGGGACCTTATATTTTGGGCCATTACTATCCAGCATGCCCTGAACCAGATTTGACAATGGGCCTTAGCAAACACACTGATGCTACGTTCCTTACTGTTGTTTTGCAAGACCAAATGGGTGGCCTTAAGTCCTCTATCAAAATCAATGGGTCGATGTTATCGACAATCCGGGATCACTGGTAGTGAACCTGGGAGACATGATGCAGGTAAGTAATTTTCATGCTTCACAAATCATACATATTATAATTAATTTCTATTTACATAAATAATAATATTAATAAAATGGAATAATTTGGTGTAGCTAATCTCCAATGATAAATTCAAAAGCGTATTTCGTAGGTTACTGGCAAGGAATATAGGTCCAAGGATATCTGTAGCTAGTTTTTTTAGAACAAATTACAAGCAATGGAACACCTATAGGTTGTATGGACCAATCAAGGAGTTGTTATCAAAAGAAACACCCCCCCCCCCCCCCCAATCTACAGGGATACAACCGTAAAAGATTATATTTCTTACATTCACTCGATAGGGCTAGATGGGAACTCAGCATTAGAACATTTCAAAATTTGAAGTTGACTATATCAATGTTCGAGGTTGGCTTTAGTGATACTTACAGAACATGTTATAAGGTTCATCTTGTTCGTGGAGTTCTAACTTTTAACACAGACCCTTAACTATTGCTCCAAATGTGTTTATTTTTCAGGTCTTGCTTTGCTTGGATTTTCAATTATGTCCCATATGTGCATGTTTATTAACATTTTCTGACGTTGTAATGTTTGCCTATTGCCTGCCATATCAACTTTCAAGTATGTCTTATGTGTAATAAATTTGAACTTATATTGGTAATAGCTTGTGTATGGAATATCTATTACTTGTTAAATTATGCACTTGACCACCGCACACCTTTGGTGCGATTGTCACTCCACAAGTATAAGTACTTGTAGAGTGTAGGGGGTAAGGGCTAGGATTCAAGTCTTTAAGTTAGAGTTTCACACATATATACACTTAGATTACGTTAGAGTAGAATTCTATCTTAAAAAAATAAAAATAAATAAAAATAAAAAATTTGTGCACTTGTATTGCGAGTAGCTCTGGTATAAATTGCTTGTTGAATCATGTTGTATTTAATGTCCTATTTCATGCAAGTTATGATTCCATGATGCAAGTAAGTTATGATACTACCATTTGTTGAGACCAGGAATATCAAGTTTTGAAATCAAACAATTGAAAATTTTTCACAAATGTAAATTTGTATTAATCAACAAGTGTGTACAATTCTCTGTATTTATATTCTAATACAATAGAATAATCATCTAATTCAATTTCTTTGGAAATGTCTTTGGTTCAAGTGTTGTGCCAACGCAATCTTGAAGAACAAAAGATATTTTCTATTTTTGGTTGCAAAGTGGATTGAATGTTCTTCTAATGCAACCTTGAGGAACCTATATAGAGGATGAGATAATGGTGAAACTTGAGAACAAGATGACGCATTTTGCTTGGGGATTTTAAAAAAAAAAAAAAAAAAATCTCACCATTAAAATTTGGGTGTATCCTTGAACATTACTCAAGATTTTTAGGTCAATAGGCCAAGACACTAGTGTATATATTTTAGATTATATAGAGTTTTTATAATGATTGCTCTTGATCATCAAGCTAAGACTTTAGTGTTTTAGTGTAGGTGGAGGGTTTGAACCTCAAATATCTTGTTCGGCATGACAAAAAAATTGTAGATTATATATATATATATATATGTAGAAAGCATTATATGTTGTCTATATGCAGGACTCATTTCACATTTTAAATATGGATATCAATAAAAATTATGGACACCATTAAAACATGAATCACATAACACGCCAAACTGATGACCCATGAAAACCGATGACACAAACTGTTTCACAATAAAAACCTAGGGAAATTTGACCATCAATCCTCAAGGCAACCACTCCACTAAAATAGAATGAAAGTTTACATAGAATATTTAACACTAAATCTAATGCTACCCAATGGAGTACTTATTTACGTGGTCACACGTAGTTTTGAGATTCACAGACTCTTCTATTATGATGTGTTGCACACAAACTTCTTGTTTAAGACTCCAAGAAAACCACTTGAAGGTTTAGACCAACAATTTTGATGTAGACTAGATTGCATTATGGTTTCATAAAAAATTATCACTATGGCAATAGCAATACTATGTTGATTGTTATATATTTGCTCTCAAACTCTCACAAGTTGAATAGGTGGAAGTTCAGATCTAATTTATGAAAATCTTAGAGTTTCTACCTCTCTAGCCTCTCAAAAACTCGTGCTTAATGGCCTTTATATAGGTTTTTCATTAGGGTTACAAAAACCCATGAGTATAACAGACTTAACAAATCACTTTAGATTTGAAAAGGTAAATCTATGATTCTTGATCCATCGAACTTGGAATCTAATCGTCCATAATATGTTTTTCTACCTATAACAATGAAGTTCTACATTCCATAATAATTTAGAGCTAGTGTTTCTTAAAATAATTAAACATGAAGGATTATAACAGTCACATTATTTTAATGAAAATAGATTGTATGGCCAATATAAAACATAATCAAATATAGGAGGTCAGAATAAAAATTTTGAAATGTAAAAGGCCAAAATAAATATATCCCAAACTTTGAAGTGCCAAAACTTTAATTTAATAATAATAAATAAATAAATACAAATGGGTAAGAGGAAATGGGTAGGAATTTTTTTGGTTCTTCTCTATGGGCGAACCCGGTAGGAAGAAAAGTTGACATACCCAAAATTAATCTTTTACAATTTGTTGGATTTGCTTACTTTACTTGTGTGTGTGTGTGTGTGTGTGTGTGTTCATATCTTCAACGTAGCCAGTCAAGGTTCCCAACTTCTTTGCCATAGATGGAGAAATTTACTCTTAGTGCCAATCAGTTCTTTTCTCTACAATTATATACCCTTTGTCTTACATCTGCATTCTCCAGCAAGAATTGTTTCAATCGTCTTTTTTTCCATGTGTAGTTGAGAATTCCATTAATGTTTTTAATCCATTTGCAGAAATATAATAATTGATTAATCGAACAAGGTAAAGAGATTTGCAGGGTACTAGCACAGAATGTATGTCCAAGAATCTCCATAGTTTTTTTCAGAACACATTTCAAGGAAGGGGATACCCATAGGATGTATGGACCAATCAAGAAGTTCCTATCAAAAGAAAAACCCCTAGTTTACAGGGAAACAACCCTAAGGGAATTTTTTTCTTATATTTACTCAAAAGGGCTGGATGGGAACTCTAGATTAGAACCTTTCAAATTTTGAAGTTGGCTATCAATGCCCGAGGTTAGCTTTTGTGAGACTTACAGAACATGTTATATGGTTCATGTTTTTCATTCATTGGATTTTTAACACTGACCCTCAGCTATTGCTCTAAATGTGTTTATTTTGCAGGTATAGCTTTACTTGGATTTTCATTTCTGTACCCATATGTGCATGTTAACATTTTCTGGCGTTGCAATGTTTTCACATCGCCTGGCATATCAACAATCAAGTGTCTTATGTGTAACAAATTTGAACTAAAATTGTAAATAGCTTGTGTATGGAATGTCTATTACTTGTTGAATTGTGCACTTGTATTGCTAATTGCTCTGGTTTATGACTTGCTTGTAGAATTGACTTTTCAAAAATCCTACCTCCCTCCTGTATTTTTGGTAAAAAGTAATAATAATTTTGGACAAAAATCTCAATAATGTACACCCCTAGATTTTGGCTAAAAACATATAAATGCATTTATATAGTTGACTAATGTATTTTTTATTCTCTCTAATTACTCTTGTGGGAGGAAAAAAACCCAATCTAACATAGTGGGCCGAGAGCCCATATGAGGATTACTATGCGTCCGAGAAGAAAAAGATGGTATAGGCAAGGCCCATTTGGAAGAGGGATCTCCAGAGAGAAAAGTAATTACAATCCGAAGAGGCCGCCTTCTGTCCGAAAAGGTTATATTCCTCTAATGCGAATAGTATGGATCAATTGAACGTATAAAAGGTCAAGATGATCTTCTAAGGATTCCTCCTGATCAAGATAAACTCTGAGTACACTTGGAAACGATAAGGATGAAGAAATATCTAAAACGAAAACTGCTACCACCGTATTTAATACTCTGCAGCAATTTTTTTGGCTACATTTATGTGGAGAAGACTCCTGAACAGTGTATCCTCACCTACCGCCACTCACACAGAGCTAAAGGAGATGCTTGACATGACATATACTCAAGTAGACTCACGGATGAGGTACAAGTGAACAATGGAGATGAGGAGAAGGGAGGTTATATAAAGGAAAGAAGCTCCTAACGAATGAGAGGGAGAAAAAAAGAGGAAGAGTTTTACTGTAACCCTAAGATCTGTATTCACCACATAATCAATAATATAACTCTTCGGATATCCATTCTTTACGTGTAAATTCATGTTGGTTTGTGCTTGAAAGTTATGATTCGTTGTTGTTGATCCCATAATCAACCTAGTTCTTTCACCCATACTCTACAAATTCATTGTTTTGGCTTTGGACCACAAATCCTAACCCTACAACTCTTATGTAATACATAACTCATTAAATTAAAGTGTAATATTTACCGTATACTATACATAATTTAATTATATTTTATTTTCATTAAATTTACTTGTAGATTTTTAGACATGTCAAGGCTTACTTTTTTTTTTTTTTTTTTTTGGCAAAGATTTAGACACATATTGGATGTAAATATTTTTGTTCACGTGAAAAAATATCATTAAATATTCTACTTCCTACCAAAATGCCAAACAAGCATTAAAGTCCCCTAAATGCATAAGAGACCGGCTTAAAGTGTCTGTAGCTAATGCCTAATCATAGTGCTTATTAGCCGGAGAGGTACCTTGCATGGTTGCATGGGATCCAACTGCCCCCGGGAAATTTATTTTAAAAAATGAATTTTGAATTTCAATTTACTCAATTGGTAAAATTTTTACATCTAAGATTTGAATATTTTCTATATAAAAAATCAATTAATATTTCAGCTTAATGATAAATATAAAAATTATCATAGAATGTATATTATAAATTAAAATTCTATTATATTATAAATTAAAATTCTATTATATTAATAAATAATAAATAAAATAAGTTTTGAACTTTTATAGCACAGTCACGATTTAACACTATTATTACTTACTAAATTATTAATAAAAAAATTTATATAAAAAGAGAGAGAGAGAGAGAGAGAGAGAGAGAGAGCTATCACGAACTCGAGAGTTGGTATAAATTTTTTGTTTTTTTTGCTAAAATGTTATAAAAAATTATTAATCGTTCATAAACCTGTTACTTTGTGCTTGTCTTGCAGTGATGTTCCTGATAATGACAATAAGTGATCCTGTAAAACCAACATAAAGAAAAGGCAAAAATGCAAAACTCACCCTCTAAATTTCACAACTTTCCATTTTAGTCCTTTAAGTTTGCGTTCAGTCATTTCAATTCTCTAAATTTCAAAAAATTTCAATTCAGTCTTTTGTTAAATAGTCATCCATTTTTCCGTTTACAACCAGAAAATGACCCGTTTTGAACTGATTATAAATTTTAATTTAATTATTTATTTCTTAATTTAAATAAATAAAACCAAACGGGCCAAACCCTAAACGTCTCTACCCAACTCTCATCAATGGCTTCCATACCCAATAAGTCAACAACGAAAATCCTAACAAAATTTATATAGATCCCAACCATTTCTATCAAATTCTAATAGATCACTTGCAATCATCTCTCTATGCACCTTTTCTTCTATATGCTCTCCCACCACTCTGTATTTTCACTCTCACACTCTAGAAACCAAAACCTAGAATTTCTTTTTCATTTTCACCACCATGGCTATGAATATTTTCGAACATGAAGTGAACCAAAACACACACCCATGACCTCTTCAAAGTCGCACTCAACTCCGACCAAATCAAAACCTTCGTCACCCATAATCCCCACATAGTCGACTCCTAGCTCTCCGACATCTACTGCATCTACTGCCGCTGTCTCCACCGCCTCATCGTTGGCCTCCAAACCCTAATTCACCAAAGCTACTCTGTTAATTTGTTTCACAATCGTCCTCTCACCTTCCTATAACTTCTTGGTTGTCATACCCTTCTCTCCCCTGCTCAATGGAAAAACTTTGGGGTTTGGTTTTATTTTTAATTTCTGGTTTTTTATTAACTAACTTTTTTTTTTTTAAATTAAGAAATAAATCAATAAAATTTAAAATCAATCCAAAACAGTGTCGTTTTGGGGGTGTTAACACAAAAATGGATGATTGTTTAATGGAAGGATTGAATTGAGAAGTTTTGAAATTTAGAGAACTAGAATGACCAAATGTAAACTTAAAGGACTGAAATGAAAAATAGTAAAACTTAGAGGTAGAGTTTTGCATTTTAGCCTAAAGAAAAAATAAAAAAGAGACCTCATGGTGCTTTTGACAAATATGATAAATTATGAGTAGCGGATAAAAAAATGATAATTCTATGTAAAAGTGATACACAATTAAAAACTATTGGTCATACCAAAATTACTGGAACCTGTGTTTTTTTTTCCTATTTCGTGTTGTTTCTTTTTTTAAGAGTCCATTTGGAAAAGTTTATTTAGCTGAACTTGAAAAGTTTTTACTAAAATAGGATAAACTCATGAATAATATTAAAAAATGCAATAAAATCGATAAATAATAACAAAAATAAGTTAAATAATAAAAAAAAGGCAAAAATGCAAAACTGGCCCTCTAACTTTCACTTTTTTTCATTTCAGTCTTCTAACTTTCAATTTTGTCAATTCAGTACTCTAACTTTTAATTTTTTTCAATTCTAGACTCCGTTACAAATCTGTTACTGCTACCGTTACCCACACAAAAACGACACCGTATTGTATGTGGTTAAAAAAAAAAAAAAAAAAAAAAAAAGAAGAAGAAAAACGAATGCACTCCCAGCATTAGCAAAGATGGAAATGATTTCGTGCTCCTTCGTGTTAAACGGACCAGGGTTCAACGAGAAGCTCCTGGATCTAAACCCAGGTATCTGAAACTTGGTCTTGGGAAGAACAGAAGCCACGAAGCGACCTATAGGGGGGGGGGGGGGGGGGCGACTTGTACAGTGATTTGGGTAATGACAAGAGGCTCAGTACGGTAGGCAAAGAACTGGTTGAGGAAGGAAAGAAGAGCACATGAGATTAGACCAAGAACCACATCCTGAAAGTCCATATGGGGAGAGTAGGGTCGTCTATGTTGGCCACTGTTAGCCTGACTTCTTCAATGGGACAGCGCTCCTCATCTTCATCAATGGTGGAGACGTCTTTTCCTGGGTCTGTGGGTTTGGTGGAGTTGGAGTTGGTGTTGGGGTATGGTGTTTGTATGTTTAGTGTATCCATGGCTGCTGCTGGTCCATATGTTTTTTTTTTAAAATTATAACCAAATGCAAAACTGCGTCGTTTTGGTGTGGGTAACGGCAACTGTAACAGATTTGTAACGGAGCCTTGAATTGACAAAAATTGAAAGTTAGAGGACTGAATTGACAAAAGTGAAAGTTAGAGGACTGAAATAAAAAAATGTTAAAGGTAAAGGGTCAGTTTTGCATTTTTGCCTAAAAAAAATAAGCTAAATAGTATTAAAAAAAAATGTTTTTTAAGCAAATAGCAAACGCTACCTAACAGTCTTTATTAGAGAATTCAATGATTCATTCAAGGAGAAGCCTTCTGAACTGAGTTTTATACTTCACACGGGCCACAAGCTTGCCAAGCTATATTGTTATACTAAATCTACAAGAGAATACGGGAAAAAAAAAATGGTAGTCACAGGCCCAGGAGAAAATCAGGCTGAACTTGAATCAAAGTATGACAGAAACACGGAGTTGAAGGCTTTTGATGACTCTAAAGCTGGAGTTAAGGGACTTGTGGATGTCGGGTTGGATAAGATCCCACGGATATTCATCCATGAGCAACATAAGCTTGATGAGAATTCAGGTAAAGTCTCCAACTTTGGCATTCCAATCATAGATTTGGAAGGCCTTGGCAAAGACGCTAGTCTACATAATGAGATTATAAACAAAGTCCAGTATGCTTCTGAGAAGTGGGGATTTTTCCAAGTGATTAATCATGGGATTCCAGTAAGTGTTTTGGATGAGATGATTGATGGGATACGTAGATTTCATGAGCAAGATCTTGAAGTGAAGAAACAGCTCTACTCGCGTGATTACACACAAAAAGTGATATATAATAGCAATTTTGATTTGTATCAAGCACAAGCTGCAAATTGGAGGGATACCTTGTCCTGTGTTTTGGCTCCTCATCCTCCCAGTCCTGAAGAGTTGCCTAATGTTTGCAGGTAATTAAGTTACACTACTATCATCCTAGCAAGATTTCTTTTTCCTTTTGTTTTGTTTTGTTTTTTTTTTTTTTTTTTTTTTTTCCCCAATAACTAGCACTTTCTATTCATGGAGATACTATATATGGGTTATATAGCCAGTATTCATCGTTCACTTGGGTGTTGATGGTTCATTTTCTTCGATGAATGAGAGTTTTATTGTTTACTGAGAAAAGGAATACCTAAAATCAATAAACAACACAAGTAGGAAAGAGACACCCAACAGATGCACAAAACTCTATTCTGTATAAACTTTTTAACTTTTTTCTACAAGCTCCTACCTAAGCTCTAGCATCATTCCTTATAGCTAGATTACTATTCTTATTAGTTTTGATTAGTGTATAAGTGTATTTAGGTTAGATTATTTATTCTAATTAATCAAATAGTATTTATTTATAACATTCTTTTATTTTATTTTTTAAAAGTCCCATCCCAAATATACCATGTAATTACTTTGAGGAATTCCTAAAAGGTGGTTCTAAGAAATTGGTTAGGAATTTTGAATTTAAGACCTTCTAGATGATCTCATGAGATTTTTTTTTTTTTTTTTGGTTGATAATTAAGAGTAATTGTATTAAGAAGAAAGAGGGGCCTAACCTACCTCTATCATGTGCGGAGAAAACCCAATCAGGAAGGCAAGAGATGGTTAAAAGTTTATCCCAATTACAAAAGTTGCCCAAGAAACATATTGTGGGCCAAAATATTTAGGTTTGTGGGAACAAAATAGAATTCCCAGCAAGAGAGGGATTTTAAAGAGCCATTTACAATGTTCAAAATAGGATCAAGGAAATCTGGTGAACAAACTGTTAGGGATAAGAGGGCTACATTGACTTCATGAAGGAGGGGTTCTGATTCTCAGTTGATATTTATAATATTCTAATTTAATGTTTGCGGGGGAAATTAATTGGAGTTGGGAAGTGCCAACTGTTTTAGGGTGTAGTTGACATTTTTATTTTTATTTTTTATATAATATAATTTTGACATTTTTTGAAAAGCTTCGCAATATATATAAAACTATGTGTAATCAAATTAAGATTTTGGTGCTTGTTATTGCAGAGATAGGAACTGGAAAATATAAGCTAGTGAAATTTTATTCATGACTTCATGATACGTACTTTTGCAGAGACATAGTGATAGACTTCTCAAACAAAGTAATGAGATTAGGGGTTACTCTATTTGAGCTGCTGTCAGAAGCACTTGGCCTCAATCCAAGCCACCTGAAAGACATTGGCTGTGCAGAGGGACTTTTTTTCCTTGGCCATTACTACCCAGCATGTCCTGAGCCAGAGCTGACTTGGGGCACTAGTGCCCATTCTGACAGTAGCTTCCTCACTGTGCTCTTACAAGACAAAATTGGTGGCCTTCAAGTTCTCCATGAAAATCAATGGGTTGATGTTAACCCCATTCCTGGAGCTCTAGTAGTGAACCTGGGAGATATGTTACAGGCAAGTCTATAATTATAAATATATATATTATTTAAAAGAAGACAAGAAATTTCCATATTATTATGTGTTCAAGCCCAAATTAAGCATGAACTTAAGATGAACACTCACAATAGAGTATGTCATACTTGGCTGCTTGACTTGTGAGGCTTGATTTGGCTGTCAACCACGGTGGCATCTAGTATATAAGTATGACACGCTTTTGAGCAACCATTGAAGTCAAATGTCATCTTTATAGACATTTGACATACAAGCCAAAAAGTAATTGTTCAACAAATGAAGGGGGGGAAATATCAAGTAACCTTATGCATCTGCTTGATTTTAATAGAACAAACTTACACTGGCACAATTATATTGTGGGGGTTATGACCAAGACCCTTTTAGCAACTGGTTGGCATCTCCAGTTGTTTCCAATGGAGACATCCAATATTCAAATCCCCTAGATATTGAATTGTCCAAAAAAAAGATATTCAGGGGTTACAATAAAAAAAAAGTTTTTTTAAAAATTCAGGGGGTTCTTTTACCAATTTCCATCTGTCTTTGTGCAGCTAATCTCTAATGACAGGTTTATAAGTGTAAACCACAGAGTATTTGCCAAAAATGTAGGTCCAAGAATTTCAGTTGCAAGTTTCTTCAGAACACATCTTCCACCAGAAAATGCCTCGAGACTATACGGGCCAATTAAGGAGTTGTTATCAGAAGAAACGCCCTCTATATATAGGGAAACCACTATGAAAGAGTTCGTGTCACACTATTACATGAAAGGGCTGAATGGAATCCCTGCACTAGATCATTTCAAGCTGTGAAGCCGTGGATAATTTCGGTCAGCTATGGTAGCTTTCCAGCACTCAATGCATGGCATTGGAATCTATATGATATTAGTAATAATATAATGAATTTAATCGTAAACTCAATGTTTGTCCCTAGAGAAACCAAATCCAAGATATGTGAAATGCAAATTAAATAATAAAACTAGTTGCTAATATGTACAATGCATGAGTTTATCTCTTTGAGTAGCTTTTGTTATGAAACATGTGAGTGTTCTTAGCATTCATAAAGATGTTACTAAGAAACATTACCTGAAACATTTGGACATGTAATGTGGTTCTAGTTGTTAGATAGTTAGCTGATGATAGTCATGCGAAATGTTTGTAGATTGAAAGTGTGAAGTGCTTATAACTTGAAAGACAAAAGCTGATAGTACATTTTAAATAGAATAAAACGTTTGTGTTTGTTGCATACTCTCATAAATAAATAATTAGAAAACTGATATTACATTTTGAACAGAAATTCGTAATATATTTTTGGCTTGTATAATAACCCATAAAAAAAATAATTAGAAAGCATAAAATTGATCTTCTAAAGAGAATCACATCTTTCAATCCTTTGCCTAGGAGACAACTTGAAGTTTTCTAACATCTTAATCCACGAGTGCAATATATTGCAACCTGTTGAGGTATTTTTCTCTCTGGATTACCCTCTGGTTTTTTGGGGCATCCATATAGACCATTCACTTTCCACTATAATTGCTCATCATCCAAATTAAAAACTTCAATTGAACCTCCACCCAAGATGGAAATTCCTACACACTTTCTTTTGGCTCAAGCATTAAGATTATCACACATACATACAAAATTACATATATATTCAAACTAAATAATATGCTTCTAAGATCTTAGCGACATCAATTTGGATCTAAGACACTAAAATCCATGTCCAAAATATCCATGCAAATGCTACAAAGCAGTCTCACACACATAGAAGGATTCAAAAAGCTAGAGAGTTTCTACATATAAGTGTTTGTAACTTTTAGTTTTGGTTGATTTTGATTTCTTCAGATAATAAATTAAATTCAGCCTAATGGTTTAGTTCAAATTTCGTATTATTGTAATTTATGTATTATTCCTTCATTCAATATTTGAATTTGGTGACCAAAATGTTGATCTTGATCAACATCTCCAACTGTGCAAACTCATTTGCCAAGTAAGGTAGGAATGCACTTTGATGCCAAAAGGCATCAATGTATTGGGTTGATCAATACATATATATAGTGGTTGTGGACCTCGTACTCGGTCTTGGTCTTTTTTCTATATACAAATTGTTTCTTTTTTCTTTACCCGTCTTTAATAGAGAATTCATGCCAATCTTTGTAGGAGCAATTGGTGATAACTGCGGAATTCTGGAAACTAGTAAAGAGCCGGTGGAGTCAATACCGTACCGTACTAGCCGGTATAGCCGGAATTTTTCGTACCGGCACCTTGGCCGATACAGAAACACGGCTATTTCGTACCACTTTTTATACCAAAGCTTACCGAGTTGTACCGGCAAAACCGGGAAAAAAATCAGATACCGGACGGTAAAAGAAAAACAAGAAAAATGAAAATTAAGTGATTAACAGTAAAAGAAAATAGCATGTAACCCATAATACTGCCATCGCCAGCACTGTTCCGAAAGTGAACAGCCATTCTTCTTCTTCTTCACGCCATCCCTCCATCAGTTTGCCTCTCTTAGTTTTTAAGGTCTTATTTTTGATGGCTTTAGTTGTTTGTTTTGTCGCGAAGGACGTTTGCTTTTTGTTTGTACCTTATGACAGCGTGCCCTCTGATACACCCACGTGAATTGTTATAAAACTTTGAGATTTCAATTTTTTTTTTTTTCTTTTTCTAATACAAAGAAGTTTCAACTGTATTTTTACTTTTAACTTTTTATTGTTTACCAAAAAAAAATATTTAACTTATTATTATTATTATTATTATTAAAGAGCTAGGAACATCAATTCCTTATTATTATTAATATGACTCCAGTTAATGTATGTCCTTAGGGTATACATTAACAAATTTGTTTTTGAAAAAATTTTATTGAAAATTGAAAAAGTTATCAAAACTTTTTCAATTCTTAATTAAATTTTTTCCAAAAATGATATACTATTGTGTACCTTTAAGGTAAATTTTAATAAAATCCTATTAATATTACCTAGTTGAAATTTTAACTAGAGATTAACATATTAAATAAGATAAAGATTTATAAATTTAAACTTTTTAATAAATAATATAAATTTTGGTTATATATATAATCACAGTAAATTCGAAACGGTATATTGATATAGACAATTACCGAAATATTTTGTTTCACTGGCCAATGTGATGGCACTTATGAGTTATGACAGTGAAAGTGTGAAACAGAACAAAAGAAAAGACAAAGCCACTTCCGCGGAAGTCAATGGTACATTGGGATCAATTATTTTGTTTTGGCGAAAATACTTGTTAATTAATGACAACAACTAACTGGGCAGTTTTATATATCCGGTTAATGGAAGAAAGTTGATTTCTCACGTCTTGACCTATATCCCCCATCAAAAAATCTTATTTTCGCAAGCTCAGCGGAATTACTGGCAAATATGGAATGCAACTATGATCGAAGAAGTGAATTGAAGGCTTTTGATGAGTCTAAGGCTGGGATAAAAGGACTCGCTGATGTTGAAGTGGAAAAGATCCCATGGATATTCATCCATGAGCAAAATAAGCAGAACATTGTGTCAGATTCTTCCTGTGACTCCAAGTTCAGCATACCAATCATAGACTTCGAAGGTGTTGATAAAGATGTTACTCTACGTGATAACATAGTTAACAAAGTCCAAGATGCTTGTGAGAAGTGGGGTTTCTTTCAGATTGTCAATCATGGAGTTGAGGTAACTGTGCTCGATGAGATTATCGATAGGATACGAGGATTTCACGAGCAAGATTTGGAGGTTAAAAAAGAATTTTATACACGTGATTTGTCAAAAAGTTTTACATACAATACCAATTTTGATTTCTATCAAGCTCAAGTAGCTAATTGGAGGGATACCATATATTGTTCTATGGCACCTTGTCCACCAAATCCTGTGGTATTGCCAGAAGTATGCAAGTACCTTTTAATGCCATATGAACAATTGCATCACCAATCTTAATTACAATTTTTTTTTTTTCTTTTAGTTTTGCTAAAAAGCTAATAAAGCAACAGTACTCTAATTAATCTTAAACTAAATTGTTCTCTATTATTGATAAATTTCCATATAAAAAAACAAAAAAAAAAAAAAGGGGGGTGGGGGGAGGGCAAGAAGGTATATTTCTTTCATTAAAGTTTGTGATTCTTTTTATATTTTATGTTTTAAAATTTTTATTTTGGTCTTTCATGTTTGATTTTAGTTTTTTTTTTTTTTTTTATAAGGATTTTAGTTTTATATTGGTCATATCATTCATTTATCTTAATAATCTAACTTCGTATAATATTCTTGCCTGCCTTTAACAATGAAGTTCTTACATCCCCATTCTCAAAAAAAAAGTTCTTACATCCCATAGCAATAAGAAGCCAATATTTCATAAAAATGGTAATGAAGGTACATAACAGTCACATTATTTTAATGGAAATGAATGACATGACTCATATGAGAAGGGAACCAAATATGAAATGTCAAAATAAAATTCTGAAACATAAAGGATCAACAAAAAAATAATCACAGACTCTAAATGCCAAAAAGTGTAAGTAAAATGAAATATTTTAAGGGGTAGGAAATCCACCCTCACCCCGTCTCCTCTTTCGGCTAACGGGCAGGGAAAAATAAAAGGACCAAATATATATATATATATATATATATATATTTGTGGATTTTGATAAAAGGTATCTTCAGTGTAGTCCATCAAAGTTCCTAACTTCTTGGCCATGGAGGGAGAAGTTTATTTTTAGTCCCAAACAGTTCTTCTCCTCACTACAATCTGAAGCCCTTTGCATTACATCTGCATCCCCCATATAAAAATAAAAATAAAAATTCGAGTTTGTATTGTTATTATTTCTCGGGTAATTGAAAATCGTATTTATATTTTTGATCAAATTGCAGAGATATAATGATTCATTACTCGAACAAGGTAATGAAATTAGGGCTAACAATATCCGAGTTGCTGTCAGAAGCTCTGGGTCTCAAACCCAACCACCTTTTGGGCCATTACTATCCAGCATGCCTGAACCAGATTTGACATTGGGCCTTACCAAACACAGTGATGCTACATTCCTCACTATTCTTTTGCAAGACCGAATAGGTGGCCTTCGAGTTCCCTATCACAATCAATGGGTCGATGTTATCCCCATTCCTGGATCACTAGTAGTGAACCTGGGAGACATGATGCTGGTAAGTAATTTTCATGCTTCATAAATCATACCTATTATAATTTTTATTTACATAAATAATAATAATAATAATAAAATGGGAAAAATCTTCTTTAACTTTAATGTGTGTTTAATTTGGTGCAGCTAATCTCCAATGATAAATTCAAAAGCGTATTTCATAGGGTACTGGCAAGGAATGTAGGTCCAAGAATCTCTGTAGCTTGTTTTTTTAGAACACATAACAAGCAAGGGAGCACCCATAGGTTGTATGGACCAATGAAGGAGTTGTTATCAAAAGAAAACCCCCCAATCTACAGGGACACAACCGTAAAAGACTATGTTTCTTACATTCACTCGATAGGGCTGGATGGGAACTCAGGATTAGAACATTTCAAAATTTGAAGTTGGCTATATTAATGTCGGAGGTTAGATTTTGTGAAGAAATTATAATATCCTCATGGTAAACCACGTCATTTGTCTACCATTCAATTAAAAAACTCCAACTTATTTAAAATTGTTGAATCGAAAAACATTTTTAAACATAAACTAATTACTGACTCAACAATTTTAAATAAGTAGGAATCTTTTAGTGAAATGATAAACAAGGAACATGATCCACTATAAAGACCATATAATTTCTCGCTTTTGTGAGACTTATAAAACATGTTATAAGGTTTGTCTTGTTCATTGAAGTTTTAACAGTGATCCTCAACTATTGCTTCAAATGTGTTTGTTTGTTTGTTTGTTTTTTTTTTTTTTTTTTTTTTTTTTTTGATACAAAGCTTGCCATTACAAAAAGACAAGCAAAGAAAAGGAAAACGACAGAGCTCACAGAGAAGAAACAACAGGCGCTAATTAGTACAATCAGCTTGAATAATATCCTGCACTACCCTAGGGAGAACTCCTCTCCACCCCTGCATGTCTTCACTTCGCCTAGCCAAATGAGCTAACTCATGAGCAACTCTATTATAATCCCGATTCACATGATTGACCTTCCAACTGGTAAAAGAGTTCAACAAAGCACGGAAGCCTTGAAACAGATGGCCAATGCTCCCTTCCATAAAATTCTCATTAACACTATTAACAATGGAAATGACATCAGATTCAACATTAATCTAAGAAAGCTTCATATCTCGTGCAAGCAGAATCCCAACTTCCTTGGCAAGAGCTTCCACCTCCTTAACTGAGAACTGACCTTGCAGGAATTTACTACAAGTCACAAGAACTGCACCACAAGAGTCACGAATAGCAGACCCAACACTAGAGTTTCGCCCATCCTCCAACGTCGCCCCATCAACATTGATTTTGAAAACTCCAGGCAATGGAGGAGTCCACCTACTATTTTCCTTCACTGGATTCATGTTCAAAGCACACAACGCACCTTTATAATCTTGTAGAAAACTCCTAGCAAACCTCCAAATCTGACCCGGTAATTGGCATTTTGATTCAAACGCAACTTGATTCCTATTATACCAAATAGACCAAGCAACCCTAAAAAACACCTCCAAATCACAATTAGTTCCATTCTTCAAAATATCCAAAGCTACATCAAAGATATCCATAAGTCTCTGCTAGTTTTCCACACTACCACCCTCCCAATTATCCCAAACTCTTCTAGCTACTTCACATTTAATAATTGAGTGAAAAAGAGTCTCAGACTCAAGGCCACAACAAGGACACAAGTCACTAACCCCAATACCTCTTTTTGTAAATTCACCATTGTTGGAAGAGCATCCACACATCCCCTCAAGGCAAAGATTTTAATCTTTGATGGAATACGTAAGTGCCATAACTTCCTCCACAATAGTTCTCTCGGGTCATTATAAGAACATTCTCCCACCTCGGGTGATTCCACTAAGCTAAGTGCAATATAATACGCACTTTTAACAGTAAAAACACCCCTATTATTACCAACTCAAATAATTTTATCATTCGGAAGATTATAGCTAATTGGAATATTAAGAATAGTCCTTGCTTTAAATGGCAAGAATAGAGACTTCACTAGGTCCACTTTCCATCTTCTAGAATCAAAATCAATAAGAGTTGAGACCATGGGGAAATTATCAAAATTTTGAGGAGGAGAAGAAATAACCTTGTACGTTGTAGGATTGGGCAACCACTTATCTTCCCAAATATGAATCAATTTCCCGTTGCCAACTCTCCAATGTGTTCCTTTCTTCACAACTTCGAGCTTGTGCATTATGCTTCTCCAAGTAAAGAATGGGCTAGACCCCAAACCAGCTTTAAGAACATCACCATGGGGATAATACTTAGCTCTATACATACAAGCTACTAATGAGTTTGGGTTTTCCAGGAGCCTCCAACCTTGCTTTGCGAGCATGGAAAAATTGAATGCTTGAAGATTTCTAAAACCCATACCACCTTTAAGCTTTGACTTAAATAACTTCCTCCAGCTTACCCAAGCAACCTTAGACTCTTGACCCCTCTAACCTCACCAAAACTTCCTCATTATGCATTCAATCTCATCACACAATCCCTTAAGAAGCTGAAAATAGCTCATAATGTGTAGGGATAGCTTGGGCCACCGCTTTGATCAAAATCTCTCTACCACCAATAGAAAGAATTTTCTCCTTCCATCTAGAGAATTTTCCTCCCACCCTTTCTTTGATCTCCGCAAAAACTTCAATCTTAGATTTGCCAAGAATATCTAAAGTCTCAATTTTCTTCTCTTCAGGGGTATTAGCACTAAAGAATACCGATGATTTGTCTGTATTGATTTTTTGACCCGAAGTAGCCTCATACAGACGAAGAATATCAATTAGATGCTGGCATTCTTGGCTACTAACTTTGCAGAAAAACAGACTATCATCCGCAAAAAAGAGGTGTGATATCGTAGGGCAGCCTTTACAAATAGAAAGTCCACTCATAGTGTGACTTCTTACAGCCTTATTAATAAGTGAAGAAAAGCCATTTGCACATAGAAGAAATAGATAAGATGACAGAGGATCCCCTTGACAGAGTCCCCTTGATGGCACAATATTACCATAAGCTACCCTATTTATAAGCACAGAACAGGAGACAGTTGTTATGCATCTCATAATCAAGCCAATTTTCATGAAAACCCAATTTTCTCATACTTGCTCAATGAAGCCCAATTCCACCCTATTGTAAGCCTTACTCATGTCCAATTTAATTGCCATATAACAATCCTTACCCTCTTTCTTATGTTCTATGTAATGCATCATCTCAAAAGCAATAAGAACAATATTTGTTATAAATCTTCCAATAGTAAAAGAACTTTGATTTTCCGATATTATATGGGGGAGGATCAATTTTAGATGATTAGTTAGGACCTTAGCAATAAGTTTATAAATAACATTGCTTAGGCTAATAGGTCTAAACTCCGCCATTCTAGAAGGATTGTTATTTTTTGGAACAAGAGTAATATAAGTTTTATTACTATCAGCCATGGACATATCAAAATTTAAGACATTAAGAACCATATTTACAACATCGTTACCCACAATATCCTAGAATTTTTTATAAAAGACAGTAGACATACCATCTAGGCTGAGGGATTTAGTTGAGTCCATCTGTTTTAGGGCTACTTCAACTTCTTCCTTAGTGAATTACTTAATAAGATCTTGATTCATTTGAACAGACACCTTTGATTCCATAGTGTCAATAACCTCCTGAATTCTATCCGAATGAGATGTTGTATAAAGCTTCTCAAAATAAGACACAGCAACTTCTGCCACGCCCAAAGTAGACTCTCTTTAGACCCCCATATCATCAACAGTCTGGTGATTGTGTTTTTCTTTTTCCTCCCAGAAGCCTTAGAATGGAAGTATTTTGTATTGCGATCTCTAAGACCCATCCACTGAACTTTTGATCTTTGTTGCCACATAACTTCCTCACAGTCTAGCAACTCATTAATCTCCTTTCTAATCTTGTATATCTCCCTTCCATTCCTTCCATGCTGATCTCTTAAGACCAGATCATTTAAAACATTCCTCTGCTTTTGAATCTGTCTTGGAACATACCCAAAACTATTCTGTTCCATCTTGAAAGTTCATCTGCACATCTTTTAAGATTAGCCACTATATCACTAGGGTTATTAGCTTTCACACTCCCAGTCCAACCCTCTTTAATAACATTTCTACAATCTTCTCTTCTTGTCCACATAGCTTCAAACTGAAATCTTCTCTTTCGGGGGCTTTGCGGAGCAAAAATATTAGTGATCAAGAGTGCACAATGGTCACTAGTAGTTTCCACAAGATGGTGCACTCTCATGCCCTAAAATTATCAATCCATTCCTGCGTAACTAAAGCACAATCCAACTGAAGATACATTCTATGCCTTCCTTCTTGCATATTACACCAAGTGAACTCCGGACCATAGAACCCAAGGTCCATGAATCTACAACAATTAATTGCTTCCCTAAACTCATCCATCTGCCTCTAAGATCTTCGAGTTCCCTCCATTTTCTACGCAGAGGAAACAATTTCATTAAAATCCCCAAAACACAGCTAGGGAAGCTGAAATTTTCTATTAAGAACCCTTAATAAATCCCATGACTCCTTCCTTCTATGAACCTCAGGATTTCCATAGAACCTGGTAATCTACCATTTAAACCCTGAACTTTCAGTAACAACGGCATTAGTATGCCTATCTGAATAACTTTGAACATCAACACTAATATCCTTCCTCCACAGAAGAGCTAAACCTCCACTTCTTCCATGGCTGGGAACAACTAACCCATTAATAAAACAATCACTCCCCTTCTGTTTATCCATACTGTTCTTTTTCAGTTTTGTTTCTAGTACGAAAACAAAATCGGGATCCCATTGTTGCACCAGACCGCGCAACACTCGAACTGACCGAGGGTTCCCAAGCCCTCGGCAATTCCATCCCAAAACCCTCATTAAAACATATCCAAAAAAGATTGAAAGGATACAGGGTTACAAACAGAGCATCAAGCAAACCCAATACAAAGGGAAAGTCCTAAATCAAACTTCTAATAACCACATAAATAAACACAAATCATATAAAACACTCACTGATTGCTTGGAAACCACCTTGACCAAATCACACCAACTCTAGGAGTACCCCCACTTGTTGAAAATTCATCCCACAAAAATGCCTCTGGCGGCTTCAATTACCCACACCTTCAGCACAAGATCTTCACAGAGATTACAAAGGGCTAAGATTAACCACCGAAAAACCAACCAGCTACAAAACTAAACCCACTCCAGCACAATCGGACCCACAACAAAGGGCTAAGATCTACACAGCACAATCGGACCCACTTAAGATACTGAGAAAACCCTTGATGAAACGATAAAGACCCATAAAGGGGTTGGAGGACTGACAATGGTGAAAACAGTAAAGACCCACAAAGGGATTAGAGGACTGGCGATGGAACCTGAGCTCACAAGCCAACCGAGATGAGCTCGTGCGTACACTATCGAAAACCAAATATATGCGCTGAGAGAGAAAGGGCTGGAACACCACGATCCAGAGAGAAGAGAGAGAGACAGAACTCTCTAGAAAGGACTAGAACCTTTCGGTCCAGAGAAAACAAACTCCTACTTGGGAGAGAGAAGTTAATAATTAATTAATTATAAACTTGGATGATAATGTGTTTGTTTGTTAGGCCATGCTTTGCTTGGATTTTCAATTATGCTCCCGTATGTGCATGTTAATCAACATTTTCTGACGTTGCAATGTTTGCCCATTGTCTGGCATATCAACTATCAAGTGTCTATACCCAAAAAAAAAAAAAAAAAAAAAAAAAAAAAAAAAAAAAAAAAAAAAACTATCAAGTGTCTTATGTGTAATAAATTTGAACTTGTATTGTTAATAGCTTGTGTATGGAATATCTATTACTAGTTGAATTGTGTGCTTGAACTGCTAGCAGTTGTGGTATATTGTTGAGTAATTCTTAGGTAATTTGTATTTTTAATAGCTTGTGTATGGAATATCTATTACTAGTTGAATTGTGCACTTGAATTGCTAGCCGTTGTGGTATAATTGTTGAGTAATTCTTAAGTAATCTCGGAGCACAGTAAATGGTGCTCCTTTCTTTTACAATCATGGTGAGGTCTACTAATTAAATTTAAAGTAAGATTAATTATGAATATGAGAGGAGGAAGCATCATTTCACTATACTCTAGGACTAATTAAGTATTTTTCTAAATTGCTTATAGAATCATGTTATATTTAATGTCTTCCTATTTCATGCAAGTTATGATACAAAAATTTGTTGGGACCAGGAATATGCCAGTCAGCCACGTTTGTGATATATATAAAAACAAAAACAACAGTAGTGAATGCTTGATGAGATTCAGCACCATCCCTGCTATGTCATCTTAGTCAAGGGCCGTGAGGGGAAGCTCAGGGCCCCTTGACTTTTTAAAAATTCTTCATCCCTCTTGTATTTTTGGAAAAAATAAAAATAATTTTGGATATAAATTTCAATAATGGACTCTCATAGATTTTGACTAAAAACATGTAATGCATTTATATAGTTGACTAATTTTTTTTTATTCCCTCTAATAACTCTTAAGTAATACATAACTCATTAAATTAAAGTATTTTTATTGTATACCATACGTAATTTAATTCTATTTTATTTTTATTAAATTGACTTATATATTTTTAGACAAGTCATGACTTACTCTCTTTTTTTTTTTTTGGCAAATATGTAAACACTTATTGGATATAAATATTTCTTTTACGTAAGAAAATATCATATTTAATTTTAAATCAAAATTACAAACATTCTATGTACAAGCAATAAATAAATATTATATGTGTGTGTTATTTCACAGCCCACATCCACACAATTCAATTATTACAATCTCCAACACTTATCAAATGCCTCAATCGTAGATGATGTAAACAACTAAACACAAAATTTTAAATTTGAAAATCAAACAATTGAAACAATTTCACAAATGTAAATTTGTATTAATAAACAAGTGGGTAAAATTCTCTATATTTATATTCTAGTATAATAGAATAATCATCCAATTTGATTTCCCTAGAAAAGTCTTCAATTCAAGTATTTTGCCAATGCAATCTTAAATTGAACACAAAATATCTTCTATTTTGGTCAGAAAGTGATTAATTGAATGATCTTCCAATGCAATCTTGAGAAAACTACATAGTCAATGAGGTCATGGAGAAGCTCATGAACAAGATGAAAAATTTAGTATTGATTGAGCTAAAAAAACCAATAATAAGTGAGATTTGGAAGTCTTAAATAGGAAATGAACTCCAAAAATTAAAATCTTTTAAAAAACAAAAAGGAGTGAGAAAATGCTATAATAAAAAAATTGGAAGACAAGTAGATTGAGATTGAGATCAAATACAATATTCAAGAAATTGCACTTGATGCCATAACTTGCAATGGTTGAAATTGAAAGCTAAAAAAAGCTACTTTTAATCTCAAACATTAGATGGAAAAGTGTGAAAAAATTAAGAAGTGAGATTAGTTGAAACTTTTTGTAAAAAGGAAATTAATGTGATATTGCGCTGGATCCTAATCCGCTAGATACAGTACCCCCACACCCTACCCCCCCCCCCCCCCCCCCCCCCCCAAGGATCGACCTAATCTTGAATAAGCCCAATCACAGAAGATCTTATTATGCCTAAAGAAGGGCAAAACTAGGCTCAGCCTGAGAGAAGACTGATCATGATTATTATTCTTATTTTATATTATAGAACACTTTATCACCTATGTTCATGATTCATGCCCACATCCTAATTATAGATTGGTTTTCACCTTTTTCTTTTTAAATACAATTATTATTTTAAGATTCTTGATCTGATTTAAAATACTTTCCCTTCTATCAGTTCTATCTCCTATATGTTTAAAGTAGTTTTTTTTTTTTTTTTCTTTTTCTTTTTTTAAGATTATTATTATTATTATTTTCTGATAATCCGAGAGTTACTACAATAATTAAGAGAGGATTTGAGCCTAAAACTATCAAAGTAAATCTTATATCATAAATTAAAAAAATGTATATTATATTGTAAATTTTGTATTTATTTTGCAAATGTGTATAATATTATAGGCATTTATTTAGTTTACAAGGTAAATATTATATTGCTAGATTATGCTAGTACACTATAAACTATAAAGTATAAATTAAGAATTTTTAAAAATATTTTTGATAGTAGTTGAGATGACAGTTGTGATGTGTGTATGGTTCCACCTGATCAAAATAAATAAATAAAAGCGATGCTCACAATACAAATAACGTTGCACTAATCTATTATCTATCTACCACCTCCATAAGTTATTAATAAAATTTAAGAAATTCATTAAAAGTCCATTGTCATTTTCAGTGAAAACAAAACGAAAGGACAAAAACCACTTCAGTGGGGACAATCACTTCGTTAATTCATGACAACAACACAACAATACTCGTAACTAGGCAGCTTTATCTATTTAGTTGGATGCCAGAGAAAGTTGATTTCTCACGTGTTAACGGGAAAAAAAATATTGTTTTCACAAGCTCAGCCTAATTACTGGCAGAAATGGAATCCAACTATGATCAGAGAAGTGAATTGAAGGCTTTTGATGAGTCTAAAGCAGGGGTAAAAGGACTTGTTGATGCTGGAGTGGAAAAGATCCCACGGATACTCATCCATGAGCAAAATAAGCAGTACAATGTCAATGTCTCCGATTCTTCCTGTGACTCCAAGTTCAGCATTCCAATCATAGACTTTGAAGGCATCGACAAAGATGTTACTCTACGTGATAACATAGTTAACAAAGTCTGAAATGCTTGTGAGGACTGGGGTATCTTTCAGGTTGTCAATCATGGAGTTGAGGTAACCGTGCTTGATGAGATTATCGATAGGATACGAGGATTTCACGAGCAAGACTTGGAAGTTAAAAAAGAATTTTACACACGTGATTTCTCGAGAAGTTTTATATACAACACCAATTTTTATTTCTATCAAGCTCCAGCAGCTAATTGGAGGGATACCATATATTGTTCTATGGCACCTAGTCCACCCAATCCTGCAGAATTGCCAGAAATATGCAGGTAATTGATAATGTCAAATGAGCAATTGCAGAACCAATCTTAGTTACAATTTTTTTTTTTTTTTTAATATTGTCTCTTTACATTTTTTAATTTCTATTTATATTTTTTCAAGTTTAGCTTTGTTTTCATATTAGTCATTCTATTCATTTATGTTAATACTTGATTGTACCTAATATGTTTTTCTACCTATAACAACGATAGTCTTCAATTTCATAGCAATATAGAGCTAATATTTCATAAAATAATTAACCATGAAAGTAATGGACGACATAGCCAATATGAGAACAAAATCATACATATATGAAAGGTTCAAGTAAATTTTTAAAATGAAAAACTTCAAACTTTAAAAATTAAAAGTGTAAATTAGTAAAAAGAAATATGTAAAAGAAAACCAACTAGAAATGTTGTCACAGAGAAGTTTATAATATGTGGATCAGCGTAGTCCATCAAAGTTCCTAACTTCTTGGCCATGAAGCCAGAAGTTTATTTTTAGAGCCTATCAGTTCTTCTCAATACAATTAGAAGCCCTTTGCATTATATTTGCATCCCCATAAGAAAAAAAGTTTCATTCGTCTTTTCTTTTTCTTTTTTAATTTCTTCGGGGTGTTGAAAGTAGCATTTATGTTTTTGATCAATTTGCAGAGATACAATGATTGATTACTCGAACAAGGTAATGAAATTGGGGCTTGCTATATCTGAGTCGATGTCAGAAGCTCTCGGTCTCATACCCAACCACCTCAAAGACATGGGCTGTGTTGAGGGACTTTCTCTTTTGGGCCATTACTATCCAGCATGCCCTGAACTAGATTTGACAATGGGCCTTACCAAACACAGTGATGCTACATTCCTCACTATTCTTTTGCAAGACCAAATAGGTGGCCTTCAAGTCCTCTATCAAAATCAATGGGTCGATGTTATCCCCATTCCTGGATCGTTGGTAGTGAACGTGGGAGACATGATGCAGATAAGTAATTTCATGCGTTACAAATGATACAGATATAATTTCTATTTGCATTTAAAAAAAAAAAAAAAAAAAAACCATAATTATCACTGTTGCATTTTCATGTGTGTGAAATAGACATTGCTCATGTTCTTAAGTGGTTTGTGCAAGATTCAGCAAAAAAAAAGAAAAAAAAAAGACCCGGGGGGGGGGGGGGGGGGGGGGGGGTGGGGGGGTTGGATGTATTGAATCATATGTTGAATTTAACACACACAAAAATAAATAGAAATAAATAAATAAATAATTCAGCAAAAAGAAAAGAAAAAGATTTAAAAAAATAAATAAATAAATTTTAGTGTGCTTTTGGGATGAGCTAAATTTTTCAGCTTATCTTCATTTTAACTTATTTTTATTACTATTTATAGATTTTACTGTACTATTCAGCTTATTTTTAAACATTTTTTTCTACACTTTCAGTGAAAAGTTTTCAGTCTCAGTTAAATAAGTTATTCCAAACGAACACTTAGTGTGCATTTGGCAACACTTATTTTTGTCTATTTATTTTACTATTCAGCTTATTTTTGTTAATATTCATGGGCCACACTGCATTTTTTTGTATTATTCATGGGTCTTACTGTATTATTTTAGCTAATTTTTATATTTATCTACAATATTTTCAACAAAAAATTTTCAGTTTCAGCAAAATAAGCAGATTCCAAATAGATCTTAACGTGTGTCCTATGCAAGCAAGCAACTATATGTTTATTGATTATTATTATTCTTCCGTTTCATATTTATTCAATCGGACATGTATCAATAGGCTCATCATTGAACCCAAAGCTAAAACATGTTGAAGGCAAAGTTACTTGTTCCTTCTTTGAATAAATATAAGGGAATATATTATAAAAAATCATATGTTGAACTTTTTTTTTTTATAATTCTTTAATTTTAATGTGTCTTGGTGCAGCTAGTCTCCAATGATAAATTCAAAAGCGTATTTCATAGGGTACTGGCAAGGAATGTAGGTCCAAGAACCTCTGTAGCTTTTTTTTTTTATAGAACACATAACAAGCAAGGGAGTGCCCATAGGATTTGTGGACCAATCAAAGAGTTGTTATCGAAAGAAAACCCCCCAATCTACAAGGATACAACCGTGAAGGATTATGTTTCTTATGTTCAGTCCATGGTGCTGGATGGGAACTCAGGATTAGAACATTTCAAAATTTGAAGTTGGCCGTATCAATATCCGAGGTTGGCTTTACTGAGACTCACAGAACATGTTATTTGGTTCATCTTGTTCGTTGGAGTTTTAACACTAACCCTCAACTATTACTCCAAATTGTTTATTTTTCAGGTCTAGCTTTGCTTGGATTTTCAATTTCTGTCTCCACATGTGCATGTTAATAAGCATTGTCTGGCGTTGCATTGTTTGCCCATCGCCTGGCATATCAACTATCAAGCGTGTCTTATGTGAAATAAATTTGAACTTACATTGTTAATAACTTGCTGAATTGTGCAATTGCTAGCAGCTCTGGTATGAATTGCTTGTAGAAATCGTGTTGTATTAATGTCGTCCTATTTCATACAATTTATGATTCCGTGATTCAGGCAAGTTATGATGCTACCATATGTTGAGACCAAGAGTATGCCAGTTAGCCACGTTTGTGATATAGACAAAAGCATCAGTTATAAATGGAGCGGTCTTCGTATTATTTTCATAATTCAAACCAACCTAGTGCTTGCTTGATGAGATTCAGCATTGTCCCTGCAATGTCATCATAGTCCACATCCACTCAATTCAGGGTATTACGATCTCCAACACTTATTAAAGGCCTCAATAGTTAAATGTAAACAACTAAACACAAAATTTCAAATTTGGAAACCAAACAATTTTAAAAATGTAATTTTTTTTTTATAAGATTGAGTAGAATTTTCTATATTTATATTCTAATACAAAAGAATAATCATCTAATTTGACTTCCTTGGAAAAATCTTCAATTCAAGTATTGTGTCAATGCAAATCTTGAATCAAATCTAAAATATCTTCCATTATATATATATATATAGAGAGAGAGAGAGAGAGAGAGAGAAAGCATTATACGTTGTCCATATGTATGGCTCATTTCAATTTTAAAGGTGGATATCAATAAAAATTATGGACAACACAAACATGAATCACTTAAGTCACCAAACTAATGATCTAGGAAAACGGATCAAACAAATTGTTTCACTATGAAAATCTAGGGGGATTTAACTGTCAATTATCTAGGAGTTTGTATTCATTAAAATAGAATGAAAGTTTACGCATTTAACCTTAAATATAATGCTACCTCATGGAATACTTATTGACGTGACCACACGTAGCTCTGAGATTTACAAACTCCTCTTTTCTAATTTGTTGCACATAAACTCCTCTTTTGTGACTCCAAGAAACCCACTTGAAAGTTTAGATGAGCAACTTTGATATAACTAGATTGTTTTATGGCTTCATAAAAGATTTGCATTGTGGAAATAACAACTCTGTGTTGATTGTTCTCTATTTGCTTTCGAACTTTCACAGGTTGAACAGGTGGAGGCTTAGATCTACTTTCTTAAAAGCTTAGGGTTTCTGCATCTCTAACCTCTTAATAACTCATGCTTAATGGGTCTTTATATAGGCTTTTCATTAGGTTTTCAAAAGACACAAGTACAGCAGACTTAACAAATCACGTCAGATTTGAAAAAGTGAATTTGTGATTCTCGATCTATTGAAATTAGAGTTTAACCATCCATAATATGTTTTTCTACCTACAACAATGAAGTTCCTACATTCCATAATAATTTAGAGTGAGTGTTTCATAAAATAATTGAACATGGAGGATCATAACGGTCACATAATTTTAACGTAAATGGATAGCATGTCTAATATAAAACATAATCAGACCTAAGAGGTCAAAATAAAAATTTTAAAATGTAAAAAGCCTAAATAAATATACCCTAAACTTTTAAGGGCCAAAACTTTAATTTAATAATTTAAAAAATGGGTAAGAGGAAATAGGTAGGGATTTTTTTTTTTTTTTTTTTTTGAGCTAACTGGGCAGGAAAAAATGTTGACATAGCTATTATTAATTTGCTACAATTTGCTGGATTTACTTACTTTGCTTTCGTGTGTGTGTCTTTGTTTTGATATCTTCAATGTATAAAATTAAACACAAAATTTTAAGTTTGTAAATCACACAATTGAAACAGTTTCAAAATTGTAAAATTGTATTGATAAACAAGTGGGTACAATTCTCTTTCTTTATATTATAATATAATAGAATAATTCTCTAATTCGATTTCCTTTGAAAAGTCTTTCGTTCAAGTATTGTGTCAATGCAATCTTGAATCAAACACAAAATATTTTCTTTTTGTCAAAAGGTGGATTATATGATATTTCAATACAATCTTGAGGAACCTACATAGTGGATGAGGATGAGGCCACGAAGAAGCTCATAAACAAGATGACAAATTTCGCATTGAGTAAGCTAAAAAAAATGAATGATGTTTAATTTGGATGTCTCAAACAGGTATTGAACATTTGAACTACAAAAAATTGGAGGACATATGGATTGAGACCGAGAATATTGCACTTAATGCAATAGCTTCTAATGTCTCAATCATTAAATAAATAAAAGTGAGAAAAAGTTAAAAAGTGTGAATAGTAAAACTTTTTGTGAGAAGGGAAGAAGATATTACACTGGTTGAAGTTTGATTGAGGTTGAGAAGTGTAGCACGTCACACGTGTAAGAGTGCACCCCCCACACCCCAAAACAAAGACAAAATAGCAAATAACGAAAAAACCAAAAACAAAAAACAAAGATGATTACACGAAATCACAACACTACAGGATTGAACTCATCTTGAATAAGCCCAACCACAGAAAGTATCTTATTACATACAAAGAAGGGCAAAACTAGGCTCAGTCTAATTTTATTGACACCCAATTTGGTAAGAAGTGTAGAAAGATCGAGGCCGATGGACCCGCACCAACAATAAAGAACTCAAAAGCACCATGTGAAATGTCATCATCGCTATTGAAAACTTTAAAGTCTGATAGGCCTCTATGATGAAATTGATTGAACAAAAAGTGGGTGCGCTTTCATTTTGGCTCTACCTTTGTGTAGGCCATTCAATTTGTACTGTTGATGAGCCTCAAAACCTTCATGACCCAATGTAACTCTTGAGTTGAAGGTATGATTTTATGACGGTGAAATCTTGAAATCATCTTTAGAAGGACCATACCTTTTCCATAGTCCCATAGAATTAAGATTGGACTTGGCGCACATATATGGGATAAATTAGGCCTTAGCGGCTCAGGCCTAGGATAAATTAGGCCTAAGAGGCTAGCCCCTAAGTCTCTCAATTTTTTTTAATAATTTTGCTATTTATAAAAATGCCCCAATCCCATTATAAAAAAGCTTAAAATTGTAAAGTGGTATTATAACTACTAGTATGTAACTCATGTTTATACACGGACATGATGAATTATAGCATTACTATTAATATTAGCTTGGGTTATAAAACATATAGGATATTAGTTTGACTATGACATTTGGAGATACTAAAGTAGTTTTTCCTTACAATTTTCATAATATTAGTTACGCTAAGTTTCTCATTTCACTGCTATTATATATATAATTTTAAAAAATCATTATTTGATGCTATATATACAATATCAATTCATAATCGTTGTCCATGAAATTCTACTAAGTACAACACAAAATAAAAGAACAAATTGGTTCAATAGTATCTTCTAAATTGGATGGGAATAGGTGCATGTAAATATTCAGCTTAATTACAATTTGTTACGTTCAAGATCCTGGCATACAAAATAACTGAATAGAAACATTATAGAAAATATGTTCATTAGTTCAGATAAAAAATAATAGCAAAAATCTAAACAATTTAATTTGTATTGAAAACTAACAAAAGCAAAATCCAATTTTGATTTTAATTGAATTTTCTCTAAGCATTGGTTATATATATATATATATATATATATATATATATATTACTTAGTTAGTAATAGACCGCATATAATCATGGTATATTACATAAATGACTTATAAATTTGAATTATTTTTAGTTACACAAAAAAAAAAAAAAAAGACTTATAAATATAAAATCATTCAAACTCATTCTTCCACTAATTTTATATATAGAGTTAGATATATAATTAGGCTTTTTATGGTTTATTTATATTGAACTCCTCGCTTTCTACAATGAATTAACTCACTTAACACAAAAATTAAAAAAACTTAGATTATATGAGATACGTGGTACAAAATTAAACTCTAATTGAATTCCAATTTTTAGACTGAATTAACTAGCTTGTTACAAAAATTTATAAATTTAGATTAAATGGGACATGGTGGCGCAAAATTAGATTCTAATAGAATTTCAATTTGAAATCTAATTGAATTTTCTTTCAGCTTTGACTATATATATATATATATATATATATATATATTACAAATTTTTGTTTGACCAATTAAAAAAATAATTAAATTCAAAATTCCATTTATTATTATGTGGTTGAATACTACCAATTACATTCATCACCACATCAATTTGTGTGCTACATGTAGTAAAAGTTGTAGAACAATTAGCATTTTACAATATTGAATGATTATGCGTATTTTCTTTCTTTAAAAAAAGAAAAAAAGAAAAGAAAAAAAGAAGAAGATAATAACAGGTTAAAAAAATTTAAAAAAAAGAGGAGGTTGTGTATTATTTTTCTCACCTCCAAAGGACTCCAAAATATTATAACAACAAAAACTCAACCCAATTGAAAATCATAAACTTTTTGGGCAAATTTTTTTTATGCTTTAATTTTTGTAAGTTATTAATATTCTACACAATATATTTTCAATATTACCCACCTAATCTTTTACATAACCACACACCAAACAATCTATATCTCTTTCTTAATACCAAAATCAATACAAAGACTAAAGTAAATTAACCTTCCTTCTAAAAGAGTAATAAATTTTCTTTTTTTTTTTTAAATGAATTTTTTTTAAAATAAAAAATAGAAACTTTTATTGATAATCTGTAAAAGAAAGAAAAAGAATTTTTATTCTTAAACCATGATATTTGATTCTCTATATGAAATTAACTTTAGTTGGATAATATTAATTTAATTTTTTTTTTTAAATCATCAAATTAACATTGGTATCATTAAAAATATTTATTGAATTGATATTTAAATACAAAGACTCCACTTAAAATTATACAAAGACTCCACTTAAAATTATCACCTTAGGTTCCCAACTATATTGAGCACCCTACTTCAAGGCCTCTATAATTGCTTGATTAAAAGTACTATGCAACACCTTGTATAATGCATGTGTTTGTGGTAGGAATGATTTTTTTTTTTTTTTTAAATGGTTGATGGTGACTGAGCCGAGCAATTGTTGGTGGAGGTTTAGATTGTTGGAAAATTGAGAGTGACGAAGAAAAAACTGAGAACAATAAAGAGCGAACTATATATCGAAGTGTATGTTACAATTAATCCAAAATAATCATATATTGGAGCTAATTCTATTTATTATATATATATATATATATATATATATATATATATAAAAGATAGAAATTCTATTATAGCATAATCTAAGTGTATATGTGTATGAACCTTCCTCCTAGAGATTTGAACTCTGGGCCTTGCCCGCCTTCCCTCCTCCCCCCTCTTACATCCCATAAGCACTTATACTTGTGAAGTGACCATCGTACCAAGGGTATACGGTGGTAATTCTAACTCAAACTAATCCCACACCAATCATAGACTTTCAAGGCATTCATAAAGATTCTGATACAAAATTATAGGTAGAACTCACCCTTGAAAACCAACTTGCAAGAAGAGGGCGTCTAATAGCTTATAAACACTTGGTTAAGTTTATACTTAATTCATGTGAGACACTAGGATCATAATAGATTCAAGTCTATGTTCTCTTGTCATTGACAAAATTCGAGATGCTTGTGAGAAGTAGGGTTTCTTCCAAGTAGTCTGTTAGGTTCTAAAAGTTTAGAACAATTGGCAAATTATGAACACAAACTTGTCTAGATATAGATCTTAGAGTCTATAGGTATTATTAGGCAATACTCAAGGTGAAACAAGTCAAGATTCAAGAACAGACAAGCTGCAGAAAGAAAACTTTGAAATTTGCCTAGTTCGACCGATCAAAAGACAGGCTCGATCGATCAAGAGTCGTATCTGCAGAATTTTAGTCAAGCCCAAACAACAGTTCAAGCCCATTAAGAATTAGGGTTTCATATCTACTTCTATTAGTATATAAAGGAAATCCTAGGCACGTGTTGCTGCATCAAGATCAATAATAGTTGAAGATCTAAACCTTCAAGGGTGGTTTTGGAGTCACATACAGGAAAGTTTGTGTTTTTTATCACAAGTGTGGATGCTTGTGTTGTAAAGGTCTAATAGAAAAGTAGTTTGTGGATTTGGAGCTTGCACTTAGTCCTGTCAGTAAGTTTTACATGTGGTAGCAATAAGATGTTAGTGGTCTAAGTTTTATTGTAAACTTCGATTCTCTATAGTGGATTTGTTTTTTATCTTGAGGATAGCTAGGTTAAACCCTCCCCAGGTTTTTTACCGGTTTGGTTTTCCTGGGTGATCATATCATTGTGTTCTTTATTTTCCACTGTTTTACATTATATGACTTTATTTTTTTGACGTAAATTTGAATAATAAATTTAAGTATTCACTTGGTTAATTAATTAGGTTAAACAATCTAGTTTACAGTGATCTAAAACCTAACAAGTGGTATCAGAATGGGTTAGCTCTTTTTTTATTGTAATGACAATCTAGCTCTTTTTTTTTAATTAATTAGGTTAAACAATCTAGTTTACTGTTTTTTATTGTAATATTTTGAATAAAAATGACACTATTGTTTCAGTTGATCTTTTTAAGGCTTGTGAAAGGAATTTGCAGGATTTCAGTCTTTCTAAGAAGATTGGTGTAATCCCTCAAATACACTCTGCTTCTCATGGATTTTTACCTACAAAACTGATGACTCGTGTTATATGGGTGAGAAAAGACTTGCTAAGGTGAGTGTTGTTTACTTATCCCATATTTAATTCTTTCAATTGCTTGTGGACATGTTTTGTTTCTGTTTTTGGTTGTTTTGTTTTTTAGGTTGTTTTTTATTAAAAAAAAATCTAAAAACATTGAAAATTTTCAAAAAGACAAAAATATTTTATTTTGTGTCTATTTTTTTTTTTTTTTTTTTTGAGGATTACATGAGTTATAATATTTCTCTCTTGAGTTAGAACATGCTTGACATTGTGGAGAAACTTGAATAGTATGTGTTATATAAGTGCTAACCTATTTCTGATTTTGTGTGAGTATGTACTAGTTTGTACATATATTCATGGGTTAATTAAAAATTTGATTTTTTTGTTTGTGTGCCTTCTATAGCTTAGTTAAACACTATCATGCATTGCATTTGCATTTTTAATCATTTAGCATAATGTGTGCTTTTAGTTTTGGTCATAAAAGTTTTTTGAAATCAGAAAGATTTTTATTTCCTTTGTATTACACATCATGAATATGTAATTAAGGTTGGCCTATTATCTTTGTATAATATGCCTATGTACCTTGTTTTGCTTAGATGAGTTTATTTTTCTGCACTTTGCTAGTTTTAGCTATGCAGTGCATGTTTGTGTGAGTGTTTATAGTTTTTTATCACATGCTCTTGATTTTGAAGTTATATGCTTTTGATTGTAAGGATTAAAAAATCTTAAGAGAAAGACATAAATAATCATCTCACCACTATTTTCTAGCCAATCATGAATACCTTAGTGCTTATCGTAAGATTTTATACTCGAAAAAGTGTAGCATATGCACAAAAAGAGAATAAGGTGTAGCCTTGGAATTAAAAAATATAATAAAAATAATAAAAAAGGCAAAGAAATAAAAATGGTGTGTACATTATAAGGCTAAAAAAAAAAATACATGATTGCAAGCTTGTTTTCTAGGAGATGTGGAAGTTATATGATGTAACTCTATAGGTGATAGTCACTTTCAAATTTATGTGATTAATAATGTAAAAATTGTGATTGATTACTATTTACATATCACCTCACATGTATCTCATACTTTTACTTAGGGGTGTCCAACAGACCTGGAGACCCGGTCAACCCGCCCCACCTGCCCATGTCCAACCCACCGCCACCCGATCCGACAACTCTGGCGGTCGGACGCGAGTTCCGAACTTGCTAACCCGATCCCACGGGGGTCAGTTGTTGGTTTTTACTTTCGAAACCCGTGACACCCGACCCGAACCGTGGCGTTTCTCTTGTCGATGAGTTATTACGATTTTTCGACCATTTTCGGCGAAATCAGGTCCAGATCCTTCGAGATCTGGTGAGATATTACCATTATCCGACGAAATCTAGGCCAGATCTCGACGAATCTGGCCAGATCTAGGCGAGATCTCAATGAATCCAGCCAAAATTTGGCCTGATCTGGCCGAATCCGACCAGATTTCTGCCTGATCTCGTTGAATCCGGCCAGATTTCGGCCTAATCTCGCCGAATCCGGCTAGATTTTGGCCACCGGAGATAAAACCCGATACCGACCCGAATCAACCCAAAACCGACGAGACCCAAACCGGAAAAACCGACAAGATCTCCAGGTCAGTTTCGGGTCAATTTTTTATCCACCCACCTCATTCAGGTCGAGTCCGGGTTGGGCACAAATCCGACTCAGCCCGACCCGTGGACACCCCTACTTTTACTAGTTGCACACACTTCACAAGTTATTCTTTGCTAAGCTTTGTACATGGAATTGTGTGTCAATCTAGTTTGGGCTATCCAAGACTATGTTTTCTATGGTGTTTGACGCAAAATATGTTTAAGGTTTGGCAAAAATTGTGTTTTTGATGATTAAAAACCTTGTTTTGAAGTTCTAGGTTGAAAACTCATGTTTTTGAAAAACATTTAAAATTTCCAGAATTTCGATCGATCAAATGTGTTTTTCGACCGATCGAAAATCCCTTCATTTTTAATCATTGCCTTCAGCCTGGCTCAATTGGTATTCAATCGACGCTTGACTGATCGAAACTAAAAAAATTTACAGTTTTTAGATTTTTGACCAAAAAAAATTTCATGCATCATTTATGTTTACGATTCGCATGCATTGCATTGTTTTCTTTATTCATCTTACAGTTTTGCAGTCATATCTCTCATTATTTTCACACATAACATACATACACTTTGCTAAATTTGGTACTCAACTTGATCTAAAAATTGATTGATTAATTTTTGAGTCCTTTGTAATTTTTAGTATATGTTATTTTTATGTGTGAACTGCAGAAAATATTTTTCTTAAAAAATATGATAGATAATAAATGTGCAAATATTTTCTCTTCTCATGTATCTATTTATGTGTCATATAGTGTCAAGTTTGCTTTTTGTGAAAGAGAGAATATTTTTCTTCAATTAAATTCTCAACTTAGTTTTTAAGTTTGGCTTATGTGTCTTTATTTTCCCCACCTCCTAGAGTTTCCCCAAAACTATTTTTCTCAAAATATGTTTTGTTTTTCCTCTTTTTAGGGGGGGGGGGGGGGGGGGGGGGGGGGAAGCCTGTTTTTAACATTTTTTGTTCATAGGAGGAGTTGTTGCTCTTCATAGAGGGAGTTATCTCTATTTTCTATAGAGTTGAATTGCTTTGTATTCCTTTAATTTTCTATTTTCTCTTATTCTTTGCTGTGTATGTTTTCTATCTACCTTCTGATTGGGTTGTCTTTGTCAATATGTGACAAAAAGGGGGAGAAATAGATGAAATTTGGAAATTTTGGAAATTTTTTTTAAAATGTTTTGTTTAGGGGGAGATGAAATTGTTTTTGAAAGGGGGAGAAAATAAAAGTGTTTGATGTATCTAACTTAGGGAAAGAGTTAGTTTACTTTTATTTTTATATTGTGTTTCATATTGTTTATATGTCTTTCTTTTCACACATACGTTGATGTGTTCTTTTGAGTGTTTCAAGAAAGATAGGTATATTATGATCAAGACCCTCTACCTCTTATTGCAACTTCTAGGTTAGGAGTCTTAGATTGAGATTATTTAGGGGGAGATGAAATTGTTTTTGAAAGTGGAAGAAAATTAAAGTGTTTGATGTATCTAACTTAGGGGGAGAGTTAGTTTACTTTTGTTTTTATATTGTGTTTCATATTGCTTATATGTCTTTCTTTTCACACATGCGTTGATGTGATCTTTTGAGTGTTTCAAGAAAGACAGGTATATTCTGATCAAGACCTCTTACCTCTTATTGCAACTTCTAGGTTAGAAGTCTTAGATTGGGATTTTTGATGTAATTTGGCAATTTATTGTATTGGGTTGTTCTTGTATTTGAGTATTTCATTTTGTATGTAAGTTTTGTCACGATTGCCAAAGGAGGAGATTGGTAGATTCTAAAAGTTTAGAACAACTGGCAAATTATGAACATAAACTTGTCTAGATATAGATCTTAGAGTCTATAGGTATTATTAAACAATGCTCAATGTGACACAAGTTAAGATTCAAGAACATATAAGCTGCATATAGAAAAATTTGAAATCTGTCTGGTTTGACTGATTGAGAGTCGTATCTACAGAATTTTAATTAAACACAAATAGCAGTTCAAGCCCATTAAGGATTAGGATTTCAAATCTACTTCTTCTAGCATATAAAAGAAAACCTAGGCACGTTTTCTTATGACTTTGGATATGCTTTTATAAGATCTAAAAGGTTTTGTACCTTCCTTTATCAAAGTCACTATCAGATATCACTCTCATATCTTTAGAACCCATAGATCTGAAGTTGCTGCATCAAGATTAACAATAATTAAAGATCTAAACCTTTAAGAGTGGTCTTGGAGTCACAAACAGGAGAGTTTATGTTTTTTATCACAAGTGTGGGTGCTTGTATTGTAAATGCCTAATAGAGAAGTAGTTTGTGGATTCGGAGTTTGCACGTAGTCATGTCAGTAAGTTCTACATGTGGTAGCAATAGGATGTTAGTAGTCTAAGTCTTATTGTAAACTTCGACTCTCTATAGTGGATTTGCTTTTTACCTTGAGGATAGTTAGGTTAAATCCTCCCCAGGTTTTTTACCTATTTGGTTTTCCTAGGTGATCATATCATTGTGTTCTTTATTTTTTGCTGCTTTACATAATATGAATTTATTTTTTTAACCTAGATCTAAATAATAAACCTAAGTATTCACTTGATTAATTAATTAGGTTAAACAATCTAGTTTATAGGGATCTAAAACCTAACATAGTCAATCATGGAATTCAGGCAAGTGTTTTGGATGAGATGATCAGAGGTGTACATAGATTTAACGATCAAGACCTTGAAGGTCGGAAAACATTTTATATGCATGTTGAAACAAAAATAGTGATTTATCAGAGCAATTTTGATTTCTGTTAGTCACTAATAGCTAACTGGAGAGATTCCTTGAGTTGTGTTATGGCACCTTGTCCTCCTAATCCATAAGAATTACCAGAAGTTTGTAGGTAGATGATAAATGCACTAGCTTTTTGCTTTTGAGGGCTTCCTTTAGAGCTCCTACTCTCTTAGAATTGTTAAACAATCTTGATCATATGTCTTTATTTACTTTTGACACTTTATTTATTTATTTTTTTGGTAAACCTAGATTATATTAAAAACTAAGAGAACACAAGTCTGTTACAACAAATAGCCTCCTTATCAACAAAGAAAGGTTCAACCACCACAGGCGGTGGGTACAAAAAAACAACAAAAGAGGAGACAGAGCTTCCTCCAAATCTAGAAAGTGCATCTGCGCATTGGTTTGCTTCACGGAATGTGTGGACTATCCTCTTGTTGGGTATGTCTTTCAACAAGTTCCTGCAATCAGATAGTAGAGGTTCCATTAATAGATCAGTTAAGCTATTATTCATGAGCATAACCACACGCAATGCATCCATCTCAACTATCAAGTTATTAATTTCAAGCTCTTTGGCAATGGTCAGACCGTCCCTAAGAGCCCAGAGTTCAACTATGAAACTGTTGGTATTGCCGAGGGGCCTTGCGTAGCCTCTTATCCAATTGCCCAGGTGGTCACAGATAAGACCTCCTCCCCTTACTTTCCCCGGGTTACCCAGAGCAGACCCATTGAAGTTGAGTTTCATCCAGCCCATAAGGGGCCTTTCCCACACAACTGGTATCATTGCCTTCGTTCTGTTTAGCCTTGATTTAGTTCCAATGGAGAAGATTTCAGTGCTATCTTAGATGCATTTTTTAAGTACCAAATTTTGACACTTTTACAACCAATTGTTTAGGTATTTAAACTCAAATTAAAAAAAAAAAAATTATAAGACTTTTTACAACAAATCCATCATTTTTAAGGTAAATATCTTGCCTTAACTGATATTTTACCTACTAAAATTTTCTATTAGCTCAAAAGGTTAGGCCATTTTGTAGTGGTACTCTAATTATGTAATTTATTATAAGTCTGTTTAAAAAACTCTATATATTACTTTCGTGTTTGTGTGTTCTAATAAATATTACTATTTCCTCAAAAAAAAAAAATCATCATGATTGATTATTCTTATTCTTATTTTATATTATAGAAGAGTTTATCATCTATGTTTATCTTACATGAACACATCCTATTTGTTGATGGGTTTTAACTTTTTATTTTAAATAAAGGGAAATGTTAACGAATTCCTATTTAGGAACTATTTTTAGAAACATTTTATGAGAAAATGATAAAACAATTAATTTTGTTAATAACTTTTTATATTTTCTATAAAAATCGTGTCAAAATTTTCCTATTATGATCACCCTTTAACATGACCCTTAAATAAAATTATGATTTTATGATTCTTGATATCTTTTGTTAAGACCTTGATTTTAATAACCATAATTATATGTCTATTCCTTCTTCTTCTTCTTTTCTTTATGATCCAATAATTGTATCATAAATAAAGGGAGCTATGAACCTAAGAATCTAAGATATCTCTATTGGAAATATCATGATGCATGTACCAATTCAACCACAAAACTCATGGCATGTGTATTTCCTTTCAATGACATATTTTCATAGAATTATTTTTATTACACGACATTGATGAACTTGCAGGGACATATTGATTGATTACTCAAAGAAAGTACTAAAATTAGGGATTTCTACACATGAGTTGCTATCAGAAAGCACTTGGGCTCAGTCCCAATCACCTCAAAGACATAGCTTGTGCTGATCGACTTTACAGTGTGTGCCAATACTACCTAGTAGGGGTGTCCACAGGTCGGGTCGGGTCGGGTCGGGTTTGTGCCCAACTTGGACTCGAGCCGACATTATAAGGTGGGGAAGATTTCGACCCGCAACTAACTCGCCGAAATTTTCAGATCAACCGAGTCAGGTTGTATCGGTTTTCGGGTGTGAATCGGTTGATTTTGGGTTTTCCGATTTGCCAGTTTTTAGTTGAAATCTAGCGGAATCTTGTCAGATCTAGCCAAATCTAATGAGAGTTGGGCAAGATTCCTTTGGATCTAAGAAAATTTGGTCGAGATTTGGCCGAGTTGGAGTTGGGCTTATCAAAGTTTTGGCCGAGTTTGAGTAGATCTGGGTTGAATTCGCTAGAATTAAGCATATCTAAGTAAGGAAGAGACTAGATCCTGACCGGATTTTAGCTGATCTGAGTGAAGGAAGCCCAAATGTGGCAGGATCGAAGATGAGAAGTGCCAGATCATCAACAGATCTAGGTGATTTTCGTCGTTCTTTGAGTTTTTGTCGTGCAAGTCAGGTGGTTCAGGTTTTTAAGGACAAAACCCGCCACTTAACTTGTTGGAGTCGGGTTCTAAAGGTTTAAGACCCGTCATTGACTCATTAGAAGTGTCAACTCGGCCGTGATAGGTCAGTTCCGATCAGGTTGGTCAGTTCCAGCGGGTCTTCAATTTGCATGGACAACCCTACTACCTAGCATGCCCCAAACCACATTTGACTTTGGGCAATGCCAAACACATCGACAGTGCATTCCTCACAGTGGTTTTACAAGACCAATTAGGTGGCCTTCAAGTCCTCCTTAAAAATCAATGGGTCAATTCTTTTTGGAAACAACAGTTTTCAATGTTTAAATACTAAAAACTATTGTTTAAAATCACCAACCCAATACCAATGTTACGACCATGCACGAATGGTAGTGAACCTGGGAGATATGATGCAGGCAAGTGTACTTCACTAATTATATTACACTTTTTTTTTGTTTGTTTTGTTTCTTGATTTTTATGTGTCTAAAGGCAATGAATATTATGACCTCACTTGACAAGTTAATTTGGATGTTCCAAAGTTGAGTTATATGGAGAATTATGTATAAAACGCATGTTAGTATAATTAATGGGATAATTAATAGACTTAAGAGTGACCCCACATCAAGAAATTTGTTGTTAGAGCATTAGCATCAAATATGTTAAATGTTGCTCAATCCGTCCCACTTTATTTGTCACGTTTGAAAAGTCAAACTTTTTAAAGGAATATCATTTATTGTCTTATCTACCTTATAAAAATGTATAAGCTTACAAAATTACCCTTAAATAAATTTATTAGCTTTTTTTTAAAAAGAGTTATTAATGACATAAAATAAGGGTATAATAGGAATATTAGTAAATTAATGACTTTTATTTTTAGAAACAGGACAATATTTTGGGACATTCCAAAATGGAATAGAGGACAAACAAAGTGGGACGGAGGTAGTAAATTTTTAGTATTTTGTACATCAAACACAAAAAAATCACCCCATCAAATGAGTCCAAATCTTCTGTCTCACACTTCCTGCTCCACTATATACTCCACAAATAAAAATATGCCACATGTCCATCTAAGTTATTAAATACTAAATTTATGCCTTCTATTACTTCAATTACTTAAATGTGATGAGTTATTTATTTATTTATTTTAGGAAATTGAACTAATAGAAGGCATTAATTTAGCATTTAATAACTTAGATGGACATGTGGCATATTTTTATTTGTGGAGTATATAATGGAGCAGAAAGTGTGGGATAGAAGATTTGGATTCCCATCAAATGGAGTCCAAATCTTCTGTTCCACTTTTCCTGCTCCACTTTATACTCCACCAATAAATACTTACCACGTATTCATCTAATTAATTAAATACTACTATTAATTAATAATTATAGTATTAATAAGTCAATAATGATAATATTTAATTAATTAGGTGAATATGTGTCAAGTATTTATTAGTGGAGTATAGAGTAGAGCAGGAAAAGTGAGACAGAAAATTTAGACTCTATTAAATGTGTCAAATCCTAAATAAATTTAGTATGAGTTACAGTAGCATTCTAATAATAGCAGCGTCCTGAGACTGTATGATCCGACCAAGGAGTTGCTCACAGAGGAAATCCCCCATCTACTGCCAAACTAGTATTGAAGAATATCTCACATATATCTACTCTAAAGGGCTTGATGGGACCTCCAGTCTAGCACATTTCAAGCTTTGAAGCTGACTATGTAAGTATGTATTTTTTGTTTTTTTTTCTTTTTTTGAGAAGGAAATGTAAGTATGTATTTAATGCTTGTTATTATTAATGTAAAACAAATAGCACAAGCTTTCCTAGAGCAGCGAGGCACCAATTCAAGATTTCGCAAAATCAATTATAATTATTATACTTCAAAATTTAAATATATTCTTTATCAAAATATGTAAGAAAATTATTCATATTGTATAATTACTTGAAAATGTATATAGTATGCATGATTGTTCGACTTGTACTTACTAAGCTCGTACAATTTCGCTAGCCTTGAAAGTTTGCCTTGTCATAATATATATATATATATATATATATATATATATATATATATATATTCTTAAAAATAATTTAGGGTTTCAATTGGATTTGCTTTTTACTAGCTCGTTTTAACCTATGGTGTCCGTTTTTTATGATTGTGTTTACTATCATCAGACCAAAACACCAATTTTTTGTGTAGACAAGAATATATTGAACCCCAAAACCCACATTGGCTCAATATTTTAGGAGAGGTAAGGAAAAGAACACAAATTTCATTTATATATGTATATATATATATATATATATATAATTTTTTTTAATGCCAATTATCATTTTACAATTTTATTTTTGGACATTTTTGTAGTATAATTTTGAGAGGTATTTTTACATGTAATGGCCTGATGGGCGCCTTGCTTGGGACCATTTTTTTGGGATAGGTGAGGCCTTATGTTTAGAGGCAACCCTCACTATTGCTTCAAATATTACCTTATTGGCCTAAATATGAAATCTGATTATTATATTTTTCTTTTTTTAATATGGAATTTTATTATTATCTTAGTTATTAATAAATAATAAATAATAAATAATTATTTTGATTGTGTTTGTGTTTGTATATTGAAAAAATGTTCTTTTATTAATAGAAAATATGACTTGTCGAAATTCTAATGGAGTGATTAAATACAAATATAAATTTTATTATAAAGGCAATCATATCACCTCATAAGATTAATGATGGAAAATTAATACAAAAATATTATATAACTAATATTATGTTCTTGCGATGCATGGCTTAATCAAGAGTCATATGTAAATAAATGAAAAATATATATTTTAATTAAAATTAAATAAATAATAAAAATAAAGTAATCTTTTACTCTATTTTTATTTTTTAAATAAAGTAACCTTTTACTTTAAGTTATATAATGAATGCATATTGTGTAAGATTTAATTTTTATATTAAAAAAAAACATATATAAGTCCAAAGTTAATTGAATGGAATATGGTAGATAACTATGCAACTAATATAAAAGGAGATGCCTAAAAAAAAAGGGATTTTGCATAATTAAAGTTCATATTTAAATGAAAATCCTTAGATTCAATAATTTTAAATAATAATTGAAAGCATATTTAAGTGGTAACCTCAATGTAATAGTTAAGAATTATGAACAACCCAAATTGCTAAACATTAAAAAATAAAAGTAGATAAACTTATATAAGAATTGAGTTTTTGTCTTTGAAAGTGAGGGAGTAGGCACCAAATTTCACCCTATTAAAACCAAATGTGTAAATATAAACTTTGAAATTTTTTTTTGAGAAAAACTCAATACCAAGAGTATTGTTTGATCGAGTACTTTGAAACCTCAAGAAAACTCCCAGAAAAAGAAAAAAAAAACATGAATTATAATTATAAAAAAAATAAAATTGGGAATTTATTTTTTGAAGCGAAGAGGGACTGAATTTGAAAGAAAAAAAAAAAGAAAAAAAAAAGAAATAACCCTAAAAAAAGATAGTTACATGGACATTCAAAATATTAATAAAATTAAAAAAAAAAAAAATCATGAATATGGCCTTATTTTTTTTATTGTCATGCCAATTGGGTCTCAGCTACATATTTTACTCCTATCTTGTAATGATCAAAGAAGTAAAATTCACCAAAAAAATTGGGGAAAAAAAGACATGCAATATGACATACTCAAAAAAAAAAAAAAAAAAAAAAAAAAAAAAAAAAAAAACTACCTTGCATTTTATACTCCGCGTGTTTGGTTTCATTTCATACCTTTTATGAATCTGCAAAATTAAATATTTATGAATCTCAATAAATCAAATGATGAACAAATTAATTATATATAAAAATAAAAAATAAAAAGCTTGGAAATAATAGTAGAGGTGAGGAAGTCTTAGAGCGAATCTAAGATTTGATGCTTTTGGTGTGTATATATGCGTGTGTGGATAATAAAACTTTTGTGGTTTTAGTTAGAATTTTAGTTGAAATAGAATTTTATATCTTTTAAAGCTAAGTTAATAGAGTTTATTTTCAAGATAATTATATTTAATATAAGAGTGTAATTTTGATTAAATTTTCTTTAAAAAAAAAATGTTTTCTTGGATTTATCCAAAAAAATCTCTTAGTCGTGTACCCGTGTGATTGTGTGAATACATTTCTTGCCATTAAAAAAAAAAGTAAAATCAATTCTAATTAAACTCTTTGCCTCATAGTCAAACTCTTAAAAATTAAACTTCCCACCGGATTACAATTATTTGAAGAAAAAAAAAAAAATGTTGATATCAACATTAAGGGTATGTTTACTAACTGTTTTTTCCCTTTATTTTTTGTTTCTAAAAATAATTTTCTATTTTTGAGGCTAAAAATCTTATTTGGCAAACCAAAATGGATAGAAAACAAAAAAATTTCTCAAAACTCATTTAATGAAAACAAAAACTTTTTTTTAAAAGTCCATGAAAATACGCATTTAATTTAATGAATCTGTCTCATTTAATGAGTTAGTATTAGAGTTTAAATCCTAGTAACAACATATTTTAGTATTTTGTATTTTTTTTCTTCAAAAAACTATCTTCTTAATTTCAACTAATTAAACATGTTTTTAATTTCAAAAATACAATAAAATTGTTTTTTCTTTATATTCCCAAAAACAAATTTTTGAGAATAGAAAATAAAAACTGTTACAAACATAACATAAGCTTTTGTGTCTATCCAAAAATAAATAGAGGAAAAGTTAATGAGAAATATTAAATTTTTGTGTTTATCCAAAGATTGGTAGACAAAAAGTTGATAAGAATAATATATTTGTTATCAAATTAAAATTTTTATCAACTTAAAAATTATAATAAAAGAAGATAAAGCACAAAAAAAATTATATATATTTTTAATTTAAAAATATTTTTACAATTTGTTGTGGTTACTTGTAAATTGTAAAAACTGTTGTGCTTATTACTCAGAAGTCAGTGTGGATTGGCCTGCATAATTATCATGATAAAATGCACGAGGTGACTGAGAGGGGAGGCTCTTTTTTTCTCTCTCTAAAAACATTGTTGATGTGTATTTTTTAATGTCAAGTAAAAATAATAATAATAATAATTATAATTTAGCCATTTAATGTGATGGGTGAGGAATGCATTAGACATGTCAACCAATTCTGTGAGTGAGATAACAGTAATAGTAGTGTTAAAAGAGTTGGGGCTAAATCGACAAAAGTGAATTTCCAAATGACCAAAACGAACTCAACCCAATTTCTAAGGACAAAGAAAAATCAGAATATCACAAAAAATAAATCGAGTTTTTTTTTTTTTTTTTTAATCATTATAGCAGCAAGTTACACCCCCGCGAAAAATTACCTATACCCGCTCCATGAAAGAAGCCTAGGAGATATTTTCAGTTCAATCTCCGATCTTCCTCCACCCGAAAAGAAAATAAATAGAGTGAATATTATATTAAAATTAGATGTATAAATTTGTTGCGTGTCACTGGAAAACACAGGATGATCAGTTTGATCACCTTGTCTTTGTTCCCTTATTTCTTCGCCTATCCCAAAGAACAAATGGAAATCTTGAATCACGCGATTTAAAAAATAAAATTAGATCTGTATTTTTTTTTTATTCAGAGCTAGGTAGCTGTAATTAACACAAATGTGTACAAGGTATCATGGTTTTGAAACTCGGACCGTTTAATGAACCGAAAAAAGAAGAAGTTCAAGATTTTTGAAGTCAGATCAAAATTCAACTGAGGTCAAACCGCGATGTGTCATTTAATTTTTTAATGTTTTTGATACTTAAATTGGTTTTATATTTATTAATTTTTCATTCCTGACCAACAAGATGTTCGAGACTCAATGGTCTACATGCTAGAGATGTTATTTCACTCGATGAGAGAAGATTCAAGTCCTAACGTTGATTCCCAATTTACCCCATCAGACCGACTGGTTCGGTCTGGTCTAGGTGTAAAAACAATGCAATCACACAAGAGCTTTAAGATTGTTTTACTACTCTGTAAACACTATGAGAAATGTAGAAATCGTTCTCTATGTAGTGGGTACCAACAATAATAAGCATAGTGAAGTAGAGTAATGGTTCAAGCTATTACTTCATAACTCCTGGATATATTACTTTTGATGAGGTATATAGAGGGACATGCCCAGTTTGGATGTCCAATAGAATCAAGAATGGATAAAAAAAAATTATTAAAAAAAAAAGAACAAAGTTTCTCTAAAGAGAAACTTTTCAAACTTCTTATATATATAAATTCACATACACGGCTATTGTAGCTATAGGCCATTTTGTACGTACTGATGTATGTTATGCTACAAATTCCTTTTTCTAAAATGCTGACTGAAAGAGTTTTGAAGCATGCAGGACATTTCACAAGGAATTGGGAATCACAACAAAAGACCAACCATACAATGGTGTTGCTGTGCACGTAAACTAAATGCTCTGCTAAAAAGTTCTCGTCGTCAAACCTCAATCAAATTTTACCATGAGTTCAAACCAGGGCGGCCGAAGCGTTTTGGAAGCTTAAGGCGAAATCTTCAAATGAGGTCTTTATGTTATTACTTAAATAATATTTAACTAGCATTTTATATAATAATTTTTTTAAATCCATTTTTAAAAAATTTTTAATATGATTTTTTTTGAGAAAATACTAAAATTATGACAAATTTTACTACAAACTGGTGTTGTAATGAATGTGATCAATGACATGAAACTTACAAAAAATACTTGAAATATTATTAAATTTACAACACGAGAATTACAAAGATATATCACCAATCATAAATATTCATTCAAAAATGCATTCAATAGTTTGTTGAAATCTACCTATCATATTCATTGTCACATCACATTATAAAAGTTATGAATACCACCACACACTCTTGGTATAATGATCACTCCACAAGTATAAGTTCTTGTGGGGTGTAAGAGGCAATGGCCGAAATTTAAGTTCCTAGAAGAGAGTTTTGCACACATATACACTTAAATTAAGCTAGAGTAGAATTTTTATCTTGTATAAAAATAATTAAATAAATAAAAATTATGTAGTAAAATTTATAGGATTTTTAACATTTTCCTATTTAAATTGCTTGAAATTAGTAACACGGTCTATTTGTAAGACTTATTTATTTAAATTTGTTTTATCTCTATCTTTAGTATTACCTAATTCTTTGAGCCTTCTTCATAGTTAAAAAAATGTAAACTAAAATGTTTTAATATCTCTAAAAAATATTTATATATAAAAAAAAAATAAAAAAAAAAATTGCTTCCAAATTTGGGGCCTTCTCTAGTAAGGGGCCCTAGGCAATGGCCTAATTGGCCTAAGCCTAGGGCGGCACTGAGATCAAAAATAAAAGAAAAATGTTTTACCATGAGCTTGTACCGAAATGTGGTAGTCTCTATCACTTGCAAAACAATAGATGTGACTCGTAAAAAAAAAAAAAAAAACTATGAAAGATCAAAACTCCTCTTTCAATCTTTATCTACTTCAGCACAACAATAAGTTGAAGTTAAAATATGGTCATCACCGTCGTTGGAGAATCACTCACCGAAAATCCCACAAACTATGACTGTCTCTAAGAGCTAAAGGCATTTGACGATTCCAAGTCTGGTGTCAAAGGTCTAGTGGATGTTGGTATCACCAAAATCCCCAAAATTTCCGTTCGCCCACCGGAGGATCTCGCTGCCCACAATTTTGGTCATAGACCTCGGTGGCTAGCATGCTGATGCCGTTCACGGTGTTCGAAGGGCTGCAGAAGAGGTGGGGTTCTTCTAGGTGATGAATCATAGGATAGCTGAGAGAGTGCTAGAGGAGATGTTGGAGGCGGGGCGTGGGTTCCATGAGCTCCTGAGGGAGGTGAAGGCAGAGTACCATGCGAAGGAGTTGATGAAGAAGGTGAAGTTTGGAAGTAACTTTGATTTGTACAAGTTGAGTTTCACTAACGGAAGTGATCTTGACGTTGAGACCCCATAGACTCTGCCATGTGTGGACCTGAACCTACCATCATTCAAAGTTGAATTTACTATAACACCAGTAATTTCCCATAGACAACGCCAACTGTAAGGACCAGATTTGAATTCCTAGCCTAAGGTACGAATGGACTTAGGCCTAAAAAGCCCAAAACAATGAATTTGTAGAGAATGAGTTAGAAAATTGGGTTTTAGTTAACCAAACAACGAATTAGGTAGATCTTGATGACAAAAGAGTGAAAATAAACAAGTTAAAACTGAAGAAAAAAGTCCTCGATAAAGTCCGAGGAGACCATTCTTATATATTCTTCTTAAATATGGTTACAAGTTTGGTTCTTGATTGTTATAGTATTTCTTTCTTGATTTTCCGATCCCCTTTCCTTCTAGGGGCCTTTTACATTATATATTCCCCTCTTATGGCTTGTTTGGAAGTTTAGAGAGGGAGGAGAGTAGAGGGGAGTAGAGGGAAGGGGAGTAGTGGGGAGGAGAGTAGAGGAGAATGATTCACCTCTACCTTATTTGGATGTTTTTAAAATTAGTAAGGGGGAAGGGAGTAATTAGCCCTTCCCCATGTATAATTTTGTTAATATAATAAGGGTAAATTAGGTAATTTACTTGGTTAATAGTTTATGTACTCTACTCCCCCTTCAAATCTCTCCAATTTGGGGGAATTAAAATTGGGGGGCTAGAGGGAGTCCAAACCCCTCCAAACTCCTCCAAACTCCTCTCCCTCATTCTTTAAAAAACTTCCAAATAAGGTAATTGCATTACTCTCCCTCCCTCTACTCTACTCCCCCTCCTTTTTTAAACATCCAAACATGCCATTAATGATCTTAACCCTCCATTTATTGATCATCCAAGTCACTACTTGAGTGCTTGTATTATCGAACACCCTCTCTAACTCTCTGTGAGTTAGGATAGCCAAGGCAGCACTATTCAGGGGTTTTTTCCACATAAATGCAGCTAGAAAGTTAGCTGCAAAACATTTAATGCGGTGACAGTAGCTTTTCCTTAAATATTTTTAAGCTTCCATCTCTCTTGTGCGTTCACAATATACGTCCTTGTTAGTAAAACATCTGGGAATGTCACCTTGAATGATAGGACATATATATGATTCGTGCTTTGCTCATCTGAGGATATGAGCCTCCTCGAACTACCTTTCCCATTCTCTCTGTTTGCATCTTACTCATGTAATTCTGAACTTGACATTCTCACTACCGTTTATTGGTCCTCGGATAAGTCAACCTTCTCAGACAAAGCTCAAGACCCAATATACAATTTTGGGCCATTGTCCCTACGATATATATATATATATATAATTTTTTTTTTAAATGTCAATTATCATTTTACAATTTCATTTTTGGACATTTTTGTAGTACAATTTTGAGAGGTATTTTTACATGTAATGGCCTAATGGGTGCCTTGCTTTTTAGGACCCTTTTTTTGGGATAGGTGGGGCCTTACGATTAGAGGCAACCGTCACTATCGCTTCAAATATTACCTTCTTGGCCTAAATATGAAATCTGATTATTATATTTTTCTTTTTCTTTTTCTTTTTTAATATGAAATTTGATTATTATCTTAGTTATTATAAATAATAAATATTTATTGTGTTTGTGTTTGTATATTGAAAAAATATTCTTTTATTAATAGAAAATATGACTTGTTGAAATTCTGATGGAGTGATTAAATATAAATATAAATATAAATTTTATTATAAAGGAATGCATATCACCTCCATAAGAGTAATGATGGAAAATTAATAAAAAAATATATATTATATAACTAATACTATGCTCTTGTGATGCACGGCTTAATCAAGAATCATATGTAAATAAATGAAGAAAAAAAATTATGTTAATTAAAATTAAATAAATAATAAAAATAAAGTAATATTTTACTTTATTTAAAAAAAATAATAAAGTAACCTTTTTACTTTAAATTATATAATGAATGCATATTGTGTAAGATTAAGTTTTTATATTAAAAAAAAAAATCATAAAGTCCAAAATTAATTGAATGGAATATAGTAGATAACTATGCAACTAATATAAAAGGAGATGCCTAAAAAAATATAAAGGGATTTTGCATAATAAAAGTGCATATTTAAATGAAAAGCCTTAGATTCAATAATTTTAAATAATAATTGAAAGCGTATTTAAGTGGTACCCTCAATGTAATAGTTAAGAATTATGAACAACCCAAATTGCTAAACATTAAAAAATAAAAGTAGATATACTTACATAAGAATTAAATTTTTGTCTATGAAAGTGAGGGATGAGGCACTGAATTTCACCCTATCAAAACAAATATGTAAATATAAACTTCAAATTTTTTTTTTTTTTTTTTGAGAAAAACTCAATACCAAGAGGATTGTTTGATCGAGTACTTTGAAATCTCAAGGAAACTCCCTAAAAAAAAAAAAAAAAAAAAAAAAAAAGAAACCATGAATAATAATTATAAAAATAAAATAAGATTGGAAATTTATTTTTTGAAGCAAAGTGGGACTGAATTCGAGAGAAAAACAAAAATCAAATAAGAAATAACTCTAAAAAATGATAGATACATGGACATTCAAAATATTAATTAAAAAAAAAAAAACATGAATATGGCGTTATTATTTATTGTCATTCCAATTAGGTCTCAGCTACATAGTTTACCCCTATCTTGTAATCATTAAAGAAGTAAAATTCACCAAAAAAGATTGGGGAAAAAAAAAGACATGCGATATGACATAATAAAGAAAATACAAAAACTACCTTGCATTTTATACTCTGCACGTTTGGTTTCATTTCATACCTTTTATGAATTTGCAAAATTAAATATTTATGAATCTCAATAAATCAAATGATGAACAAATTAATTATATATAAAAAGAAAAACAAAAGGCTTGGAAATAATAGTAGAGGCAAGGAAGTCTTAGAGCAAATCTAAGATTTGAAGCTTTTGGGGTGTGTGTGTGTATGTGCGTGTGTGGATAATAAAACTTTTGGTTTTAGTTAGAATTTTAGTTGAAATAGAATTTTATATATTTTAAAGCTAAGTTAATAGAGTTTATTTTCAAGATAATTATATTTAATTTAAGTGTGTAATTTTGATTAATTTAAAAAAAATGTTCTCTTGGATTTATCCAAAAAATCTCTTAGTCGTGTAACCATGTGAATACATTTTTTGCCATTAAAAAAAAAAAAAATCAATTCTAATTAAACTCTTTGTCCCAAACTCAAATTCTTAAAAATTAAACTTCCCACCAGGTTACAATTATTCAAAGTAAAAAAATGTTGATATCAACCTTGTGTCTATCCAAAAATAAATAGAGGAAAAGTTGATGAGAAAAATTAAAATTTTGTGTCTATCCAAAGATTGGTTGATGAAAAGTTGATAAGAATAATATATTTTTTTATCAAATTAAAATTTTTATCAACTTAAAAATGATATGAGAAGAAGATAAAGTTCAAAAAAATTATATCTATTTTTTTAATCTAAAAATATTTTTACAAATAATTACCTAAAACTTTTTAAGTCCAACTCCTATTATATTATATTGGGATGTTATCCAAAAAATAGTAATAAGAAAAAGACAAAAAGTTAATCAACTGCCAGGATTGATTTTTTTTTTTTTTTTTTGAGAAATCATCCACCAGGATTTTGCTTACTGGCACTAAGGTCGACACGTCGACCGTAAATACTTCATATAACCATTAGAATTATTAAAATCCTATCTTTTTTTCTTCATCAAAAAAATCCTATCTTTTTCCTAAACAACCACCAGAATTTTAAAACAAAAACAAAAATGGTAATCACCGGTGCCGGAGAATCACTCACCGAAAGTTCCGAAAACTATGACCGCTTTCAAGAGCTAAAGGTATTTGACGATACCAAAGCTGGTGTCAAAGGCCTTGTAGACTCTAATATCTCCAAACTCCCGAGAATTTTTGTCCGACCGCCGGAGGATGATATCTCCGGTGATACAATCCAAAGCAAAAAAACCCAGTTCACAATTCCGGTCATCGACCTCAGAAACATCAACGTCGATGTCCTTCGGCGTGCAGAGGCTGTTAACAGAGTCCGGCGAGCGGCGGAGGAAGTGGGGTTCTTCCAGGTGGTGAATCATGGTATAGGTGAGAGAGTATTGGAGGGGATGTTGGAGGCGGCGCGTGGGTTTCATGAGCTGCCGAGGGAGGAGAAAGCTGGGTACTACAGTAGGGATCAGCGGATGAGGAAGGTGAATTATGGTAGTAACTTTGATTTGTACAAGTCCAAGTTTGCTAATTGGAGGGACACTTTGTTTTGTGTGATGGGTCCTCACCCTCAACCTCTTGAACCTAAAGAATTGCCTCCGCTCTGCAGGTCTTCTTCTTCTTATATATTATAGGGAAGTGTGGCTACCAGTGAAGTGTGGCTACCAGTGAAGTGGCTTATATCTTCTTTTTTTTCTTTTTTTAATTAATTTATTTGGAGAAATGATACCGAGATTTTTTTTTTTATCCCAATAATAATAACTAATAACAAAATAACTAATAACAATTAATCGCTGTAAGTTTTATATAGCTCAATTCTTAAAGTTTTTGATAGCTAAACAAGAGTAAGTTTTATATAGCTCAATTCTTAAAGTTTTTGATGGCTAAACAAGAGGTTTGAGAATAATTTTTGTCTCCACTAGATGTGGTGGAAATATCATTTTCTTAAATAAATAAATTAAAAAAAGAAAAAAGAAAAAGAAGACAGAATCTTTAGTTTTCTTGGTTTTTATACATGAAAGAATCTTTAGGTTGTAAAGAAGTCTGGTTTAGTTATGGTTTCTCTTGTTTCATTTTCTCAATAGAAATAATTAATTCTTACACAAATTATTATTAGTACTTTGTTTCTTTGCGCTGATTTTTTCTTTTTCTAGTAAGATTCTTTTTTTTTTTCTTTTTTTTTTAATTTTTAATTTTTTTTAAATTCTTTTTCTAGTAAGATTCTAGTAAGATTCTTGGCAATGTTAATCTTTGAAGTTGAATATAAGAACATGTCTAATAACACTTGTAAGGGGAAAGAAATATATTGTCTGACTTAATATAACGATATAAGAGATATTAGAACATCATTTAATCTAAGAATATAAGTCTATGAGTTTGGGCTAAATTTTTTATATAAGAAATTCTCTATGCATAACTTTCACTCACATATCTTTACCCAATACTCATAGATTGGTCCTACTTCCAAGTGTTTTATCACAAAGAACGTTGGTTTTGTAGGAATGGGAAACAGGCAGCCCATTGCGTTCATGCCTTGCCAAGAAGTGGGGGTTTGCTAATTCTGTTTGTGTCTAGTAATCTCCTTTATTGCGTAATCTCAAATCTGTGCCATCAGGAGAGATATTGCAGAGTAATTTTGTGTTTGGCAATAATTAAAAGAAAAAAGATGTGTGGGCTTGTACATAATCAAAGTAATGTGTGTTCTTGCTTCTAGCCAGTAGGATTATGTTCAAACTATGATATTTGGGGTGACATATTGCAAATCATTACCCTTTACTGAATAAATGTGCTTAGATTAGTCAGCTAAAAAATAAAAAAGGAAGAAACGTGGATAGATTGTTAATGTTGTTGAAAGCTTTGGCTTCTTGTTGGAATGATCCCTGTTTGCTAACATGCTTATTTATCTGATTTGCAGGGACATAACTATTGAGTATTCTAAGCAAGTCCATAAATTGGGGATCGCTTTGTTTGAATTGCTATCAGAAGCACTTGGGCTCAAACCTGACCACCTTAAAGGCCTGGAATGTGAAAAGGAGCATGCTCTTCTCAGTCACTACTATCCAGCATGCCCTGAGCCCGAACTGACTATGGGCACAACCAGACACTCGGATCCTGATTTTCTGACCATCTTACTTCAAGATCATCTTGGTGGACTCCAAATTCTTCATCAAGACCAGTGGATTGATGTTCCCCCTTTGCCTGGTGCTCTAGTTGTAAATATTGGCGATCTTCTACAGGCAAGATTTTGATATATCTTAATTAACTTCATTCTTCACTTTGCATCCTCCCGCTGTCTCTGAACTGCATAGCGTTGAGTAATTGAAGAAATTCTAAAGTTCATAGAATTTAATTATCCAGCTGCCAACAAGAATTATTTCTGTCATGCTATCTAACATGCATTCTCATCCTTCAATCTTCATCTACATGTTTAGCTTTCATTAAACAATTCTAAAGCTTCAGGTGGCTACAAATGGACTCTTCTAGTCTGTATTGTTGCATCATTACATTTGGAAGTTGCTTCTCAATAGTTTTAAGTATTGTTCTGTTGTGTTCTTGCAGCTCATGTCTAATGACAGATTTAAAAGCGTAGAGCATCGGGTGCTGGCAAGCCATGTTGGACCAAGACTATCTGTTGCATGCTTTTTCACTCATTATTTTTATCCATCAACAATAATTAATGGCCCTATCAAGGAATTGTTATCAGAGGAACATCCACCTATATACAGGGAAACCTCAGTGCAGGATTTCATTGCTTACTACTATGGGAAAGGACTTGATGGCAACTCTGCTCTAACACATTTCAAGTTGCAAAGGTAGCAGGGAAATTAATAAGAGAACTGGATTTGTGCCTCTTATAAGAACCTATATGTCATGATTAATTCATATTAAATAATGATGATATTTGCATAATCTACTACAAATTATTTGTGTATGGTATAAGATGACCATGTTTTACTGCATGATTTTGGAATATGCACGTTACCTACAGGGACGGAGCCATTCTTTGGCTTTGGGGGCCAATGGCCCCCCCCAAATTTTGGGGAAAAAATTAGTAGTATATATATATATATAGTAACTGATTTTAGCAGTTTTGCCAAATAAAATTACTCTTGCCCTCTTAACAAAATCATTAGCCCTCTTAAACAAAAAGAAGAAGCCCATAAAATATATATATATTTACAGATCTAGAATCCCAAAATACAAATTAGTAAGCTCAAAAAAATTAGTCCAACCACAAAATGACCAAGAGAAAATAAGCTAAAGAAAATTTAGCCCAATCAACCAATTTTAGACCCGGCCCTTGAAAATTTTAAACAAAACCAATCTGAACTCAATACCACAACAGATTCCCAAAACCATTCCATCAAATTCCAAAAAAAATACAGACGAGCAAAAACCTAATCAGAGACGCTTGTGAAGGCCAAGGGATGACTGTGTGAGGAGGTAAAGTGAAAACATCAGGAACTGGTTAGAGATAGGCAAAGTGGGTGACCATTTCAATGGTATGTTGGTGTTGCAACTTGTGAGTTTGCATCTCTCTCTGGTGTCTCTGTTGTTGTTTTTATTTTTTCCCTAGACTTTCTTTCTCTATTTGAAATTTGATAATAACAAGTGGTGGGGCTTTAAAGACTAAAGAGACTCTCAGAGTGTGTCAGTGAATATGTGGTGTTAGCGTGTGGGTGTGGTGTGTTACGGTGTGCGTGGTGTGTTATTTTATTTAATTTATTTTGTAGTATTATACTATTATGTTAAAAACTTTCTCAAAAAAAAATTATGTTAAAAAAAAAAAAGCTAAGTAATACTATAGTAGTAAATATTAAAAAGTAATAAATAATAATTAGTGAACTTTGTTTTTGGCAGAGTTAAAATCCACTGGGGTTATTCATTTTTAACTTTTAACTTAATTAGTTGGTTGATTAGTTTAGAAACTATTTGAATTGTAATGGGATCAACGTTGTTATTCAAGTATGATCAATATAGTTATATAAATTATATGTGATTTTTGGGATTTAAATAATTATTGAGTTTCATCATGAAATATATGATATCGATTGAAGTTCTAATGTATTAATAAAAAACATGTATATTGAAAAATGGTTATTTTGTAATTTCTCTTTATTGATATTTCTTTAATATTGAATGGTAGCTTGGATTTTCATGAAAAAAATATTTGTTAATGTTTTGCCCTCCTTAAATACAATTCCTGGCCCCGTCCCTGGTTACCTAGATTGTTATTTTATTCCTTCTTGCGTTAAAGCATGAAATAAATCAACACCATTTTGTAAATTGTAAAACCTGTTGTGCTTATTACTCAGAAGTCAGGATGGATTGGTCTGCATAATTATCATGATAAAATGCACGAGATGACGGAGAGGGGAGGCTCCTTTTTTCTCTCTCTAAAAACATTGTTGATGTGTATTTTTTAATGTCAAGTTATTTTTTTTTAATTATAATTTAGCCACTTAATGTGATGGGTAAGTAATGCATTAGATATGTCAACCAATTCTGTGAGTGAGATGACAGTAATAGTAATATTGAAATGGTGTTAAAAGAGTTGGGGCTAAATCGACAAAAGTGAATTTCCAAATGACCAAAATGAATTCAACCCAATTTCTACGGACAAAGAAAAATCAGAATATCACAAACATTAAATCTAGTATTATTATTATTTTTTTAATTTTTCTTTTTTGATAATCATTATAGCAGCAAGTTACACCCCCACGAAAAATTACCTATACCTTCTCCGTGAAAGAAGCCTAGGGGATATTTTCAGTTCAATCTCCGATCTCCCTCCACCCGAAAAGAAAATAAATAGAGTGAATATTATATTAAAATTAGATGTATAAATTTGTTGCGTGCTGGAAAACACAGGGTGATCAGTTTGATCACCTTGTCTTTGTTCCCTTATTTCTTCGCCTATCCCAATGAACAAATGGAAATCTTGAATCACGCGATTTAAAAAATAAAATTAGATCTGTATTTTTTTAATTTTTTATTCATAGCTAGGTAGCCATAATTAACACAGATGTGTAGAAGGCATCACAGTTTTGAAACTCAGACCATTTAATGAATTAAAAAAAGAGGATGTTCAAGATTTTTGAGGCCAGACCGAGATTTAACAGAGGTCAAACGGTGATGTTTCATTTAATTTTTTAATATATTTGATACTTAAATTGGTTTATATTTATTAATTTTTTATTCCTGACCAACAAGATGTGCGTGACCCAATATGGTTTGCGTGCTAGAGATGTTATTTCACTCTTTGAGAGCAGATTCAAGTCCTGCTAGAGTATAACGATTCAAGTCATTACTTCATAACGTTTCAAGCCATTTACTTCATAACTCCTAGATGTTACTTTTGATGAGGTATATAGAGGGACATATTCAGCTTGGATGTCCTTCTATATTCCTCGCAGTTTCTAATAACAAAGAATCAAGAATAGATTAAAAAAAAAAAGAATAAAGTTTCTTTTCAAACTAGTTCGGAGAGAAACTTTTCAAACTTCTTATATATATCTTCTTCTTCTTTTTTGTGTGAATTTTGAAAATTTAACCGTTAAATTTCATGTTCCTTATGTTCTTAACATGCATATTAAATTTTAGTCAAGTTTGATATTATTTATTATTCGATCAATAAACTTATTTTTTATTCACAATTTTAAATCATAAATATTTGAAATTTTAATATTTGTTTGATGAGATAGTAATTGATTTTTTATCTTCTTGAAATTTTACATGCATGAAGAATATAATAAGAACATGCAATTTAACGTTTAGATTTTTAAAATTTATACTTAATATATAGATATATAAGAAATTTGTAGAGTTTCTCACTTTGCTCAAAATAAATATATAAATTCACACACACGGCTACTGTAGCTTAAAAAAAATTCCAAGATTTTTAGGCTAAAATTGTGCATTTGGGCCGTTTTGTACGTACTGATGCATGTTCCTTTTTCTAAAATGCTGACTGAAAGAGTCTTGAAGCGTGCAGGACATTTCACAAGGAATTGGGAATCACAACAAAAGACCAACCATACAATGGTGTTGTTGTGCATGTAAAACCTCAATCAAGTTTTACCATGAGTTCAAAAATAAAAGAAAAAAGTTTTACCATGAGCTTGGACTGAAACATGGCTGTCTCTGTAACTCGCAATACAATAGATGTGACATGTCATGTATAAAAAAAAAAAAAACCTATGAAAGATCAAAACTCCTGTTTCAATCTTTATCTACTTCAACTCAACAATAAGTTGAAGTTAAAATATGGTCATCACCGTCGCCGGAGAATCACTCACCGGAAATCCCACAAACTATGACCGTCTCCAAGAGCTGAAGGCATTTGACGATTCCAAGTCTGGTGTCAAAGGTCTGGTGGATGCTGGTATCACCAAAATCCCCAGAATTTTTGTCCGCCCCCCGGAGGATCTCGCCGCCCACAACCCCAATTCCGGCGAACCAACCGACATCCATTTCACAATTCCGGTCATAGACCTCGGAGGCCGGCGTGTTGATGCCGTTGACGGTGTCCGGAGGGCTGCAGAGGAGGTGGGGTTCTTCCAGGTGATGAATCATGGGATAGCTGAGAGAGTGCTGGAGGAGATGTTGGAGGCGGCGCGTGGGTTCCACGAGCTGCCGAGGGAGGTGAAGGCGGAGTACCATACGAGGGAGTTGATGAAGAAGGTGAAGTTTGGAAGTAACTTTGATTTGTACAAGTCAAGGTTCGCTAACTGGAGGGACTCTTTATTTTGTGTTATGGGTCCTGACCCTTTGGACCCTCAAGAATTGCCTCTAGTCTGCAGGTATCCTTTTACTTCTCATTACTCAAAAAACTTGATGTGCCAATCTATATATCTTTATATTTTTAATATTTAATTTAAATTATTACATGGATTCATTTTAAATGGTTATGATCCTTTTCAAAAAACACTAGGTTTTCTTTGTCAGAAATTTTCTTCAATTGAATTTGAATATGACATTCGCAGATGAACTTTTTATTAATTTTGTTTATTTGATCCAGAATGTGATATAGAAAGAGGATATAGTCTACAATGTCACAACTCACACAGGATGTTTTATACTTACAGTGCGTCTTCGAAAGTATGCTATTTGGCATTATAAAATGACAAATCAAGGGCCATCCATATAAGTAATGTGTATTCCTTTTAAATAAGGTTTCCTTGTTACAAGTTTTGATGGCTTGTATGTTGTGGAAAATTAAAATTGGTTTTATTGATAAATTCGTAGTTTTGTATATGTTTGTTCACCTGCTTTGCAGAGACATAACTATTGAGTATTCTAACCAAGTCCATAAGTTGGGGATCACTTTGTTTGAAATGCTATCAGAAGCACTTGGGCTCAAATCTGACCAACTTATAGGCCTGGACTGTGCGAAGGGGCATGTCATTCTGAGTCACTACTATCCAGCATGCCCTGAGCCTGAATTGACCATGGGCACAACCCAACACTCAGATCCTGATTTCCTGACCATCCTACTTCAAGACCATATTGGTGGACTTCAAGTTCTTTATCAAAATAGGTGGATTGATGTTCCTCCTGTTCCTGGAGCTCTAGTAGTAAACATTGGAGATCTCATACAGGCAAGATTTTTATATATTTGACATAATAGTTACTTCTTCACTATTTACCCACTTTAATGACCATATGTAATACAGTCTATATATATGGGCTGCATTTCTTATAATCTAATGAACAATTGGTGCTAAAATGGATAGAATTACACAATCTTCCTACCAATAAATGTTATTTTTGTCAAGTTTTTTAAAGATGCCTTCTCATTCATGTTTGTGTAACGCACATGTTGGACAATTCTCAGTGTCGATTATTGTGAAAGGTACCAAACCTCAACAGAAAATGGACCCTTTTCTGTGTCGTTACATCAGAAGTGATAACATGACAAGCATCTGATAACTTGAGTTCTTGAACATGTGCATGTCATATTTACTTACTAGTTCCTATTCCTTCATTGGCCCTTCTGTGCTTTTGGAGATTTCAGACCTTTGGTGAATAGAAGTGTTTTTTTAACTCAAAAATAGAAAGGAAAAAGAAAACCTTGCCTCCTTTTGCATATGGAGGTACTAAGAGCATTCATTAAAATGATCACTATTTTGATGTGGCAAAATTATATTGATGTCTCTCGTGTGAAGGTGCAGTCACTATTTACCTGTAGCATTTTCGCAAGAAAACTTCTGCACTGGTTCAAGACTTCTCATTCAGCATGTTTACAGCTACCAAGTATTTATTAATACGACTCAACCATGTAACTTTCATTCTTAAATCATTTTTGTTATGTATACACATGACCATTGCTCGAGTTTTTATGCGAGTGATCATTATTTTGCCTGATGACTAAATATTATGGGCAGAGGAGATAACAAAAAAGTCAGGATATACCAAAATTTTGACAGAGAGGGAAGGCTGGTTCCTGAATTTAGCAGAAAATCAATATCATGATAGTCTCTAGCTCTGTTAAAAAATTTAACTAATGCATCTGAAACAAGGTAGCTAAAAACTGAAAAAATGAGTCACCAAAGCTTGGTATAACCAGTTTTGAAGCTTAGGTTTTTTTCACTCTGCATTTTCAAGTTTAATATTTTGCTTATGTTACACACCAAATGAGAAAGGGATTGATTAGCATGAAATATCTTGTGTCCTTTCTTGTGGTGATTTCTGCCTTTGTTCAAAAAAATTCAAGTAATTAATGATGAATCTTAAAGAGAAATGGGACCTAAAGAAGAAGCAAAGCATCAAAGTGTGGCAGAACCATTTTGTAAAGTTTAGGTATTTGTCACTTTGCATTTTAAACTTCAATCTTTTGCATTTAGTGCACAAAAAATAAGAAAATAATTTGGTAATTTTAATTGTAATGCGGGAGTTAGTGTTTAAGATTATGAGGCAAGGCTATAGGAGATCAGATTGGTATATAATTTCTTGTGACAGTTTTATGGTTTCTTCTGTTGTAATTTTTGCCTTTTGCAGCTCATATCTAATGACAGATTTAAAAGTGTTGAGCACCAAGTGCTAGCAAACCATATGGGACCGAGAGTATCCATTGCATGCTTTTTCACTCCTCACCTTCATCCATCAACAATTATTTATGGGCCGATCAAGGAATTGCTATCAGAAGATAATCCCCCTGTATACAGGGAAACCTCAGTTCCAGATTTCGTTGCTTATTATGATGAGAAAGGACTTGATGGGAACTCTGCTCTAACAAATTTCAAGTTGCAAAAAGGTGACAAGGAAATAAGAGAACTGGATTTGTGCCTCCCTTAATCTGATATTTTATAAGAACCTATATGTCATTATCATTTCGTATTAAATGATGATATTTGCATAATCTACTAGCTACTACACAAATTATATTCGCATGGTATAAGATGACCATGTTTTACTGCATGCTCTTGGAATAATATGCACGTTACCTAGATTATATTGTTATTTTATTCCTACTTGATTTAAAGCATGATATAAATCAAAACCATTTTGTAAATTGTAAAACCTGTTGTTTATAAAAAAAAAAATACTCTGAAGTCTTTCCTCCAAAAAAAAAATCCTACTCAGAAGTCAGAATGGATTGGCCTGCATAATTATCGTGATAAAATTGGCATGGTATGAAAATGAAACAGATCCAGTAGTTCTCTTTGGAAGAAGATGCCCTTATGTGAATCTGTCAATAATGAACTAAAATTATTATTATTATTTAGTAGGTAAGAATAATATTGAAATTGTGTTAAAAGAGTCCGGGCTAAATCAACGAAAGTGAATTTCCAATGACCAAAATTAATTCACCCCAATTTATAAGGACAAAAAAGAAAAATCAGAATATAACAAGCGTTAGAGCGAGGTTTTTTTTTTTTTTTTTTTTTTGAAAATCAGGTAGTAAGTGAATCTTCGATTTATAAATCTCACTTCTGTTTATATTATCTCAAAAAAAAAAAAAAAAAAAAATCTCCCATAAAAATTTCCTAGGCCCGCTCCACGAAACAAGTCTAGGAGATATTTTCAGTTCAATCTCCGGTCTCTCTTCACCCGAAAGTAAAAAATAGAGTGAATAATATTATGTTAAAATTATACGCATAAATTTGTGGAAAACAGCGGTGATCTGTTTGTTCACTTTGTCTTTGTTCCGTTATTTCTTCACCTACCCCCAAAAACAAATAGTAATCTTGAATAATGTGATTAAAAAAAAAAAACTAGATCTGTATTTTTTTTATTATTATTGGATTTGCGAAAATGGAACTAAGAGGACGTGTACAATTAATTAGAGTATTTGCTTTAATTCCTGCAATTTTTTTTGTCTTTGTTCCGTTATTTCTTCACCAGCCCCCAAAAACAAATGGTAATCTTGAATAATGTGATTAAAAAAAATAAAACTAGATTTGTAATTTTTTATTATTATTGGATTTGCGTAAACGTAACTAAGAGGACGTGTACAGTTAATAAGAGTATTTGCTTTAATTTCTGCAATTTTTTTAAAATTTATTTTGGAATCAGAACTACATTTTCTATTTTAGTATTGTACATAGTTATTTTTCAAAAACACACACATTAAATTATTTATTTTGTTAAAATATTAATTTTTCTTGGTATTTTAATTGTTTGTCTCTCTTTACACGTTTTGATCACCATCATTCCTTCATAAATGCAAAGAATGAATATTAAAAAACATAACACCCATACACAGCCATTATAGCTAAAGTGGAAAATAAATCATAGATTCATGATATATATGTGATTTTTAAAGTTATTAGGCTAAGAGCATTTGTATCGGTTTATGCAAAAATTCGTGTCTATTTTAGCACAAGAAGATATTTTTTTTTCTATTTTACTTATTCATTTTTCAAAACATCACACATCAGATTATCTATTTTACATTATATTTCTTTAAAATATAATTTTTTTTCTTAATTTTTTAAAATTATTTTTCTTTTTTCACATACAACAACTACCGCCCATTTTCTTTCTTCATTCTCCAAATATGTAAAAAAATAATAAAATGCAAAATAAATAATATCAGTGTATTTTACACAATTACTGTCACAAACTTTTAAATTTACACCATTGTTATATACCAACCAGACAATGGGGTTGTTGTGCACGTAAAGTTGACACTTTGCTAAAATGTTCTCACCTTCAAACCTCAATCAAGTTTTAACATGAGCTTGTATTGAAACGTGACAGTCTCTGGCAGTTGTAATACATGTGACATGCACGAGCGGAGGCACACATAAGCTTGGAGGCCCCAGCCCCCAGGCGCCGCACACCACCCCCCCCCCCCCCCCCCCCCAAAAAAAACACAAAAAAAAAAAAAAAAAAAAAAAGCTTTTGAAACTTCTAGATAGTACTATACAAAAACAAACTGGGCGTGCAAATGTATTAATTGGCTCCTCAAAAAAAATTCACATACCTAGTCCTATGTTAGTTTTAGTGGTTTCCCTTTTGAAATATGATTGTTGGTGTATGATCATTGATCAATCAAAGGGCCAAAGTAATTATGTTTCAAATCTACATAAATGATACGGGCAATAAAAAATATTTAATACCATAAGTATGTCTCAATTTTATTGGCTAATGATTGGATGTATCTAGGGTATGGAGCTGCTAGGATTAAAGAAGGTATATGGCATATAAAAGGACTAAAACAAAGTTACATATATTAGTTATCTTTCAGTCATTAGCCTTCGGTTAGCAAGTGATTAGAGCAATTGTCATATGTTTTCTTTCATTGTGGGTCTTATGCATCGTACAATGTTTTTTTGTAACATTCCCTATGAAATATGACCATTTTTACAATTACAATATTTTAGTTTTTCAAGTATATTTCACCCAACAAAACATAAGTTTACCCAAACCAAAAATAATACAAAGTTGCCAAGATGCTATTTATTTATTTATTTTTTTCTAAGAAAACAAAAGTTCAGTGTGTTCGTTCATGTTGAAATGTGAAAGTCTGTTTTGTTGCTTTTTTTTTTTTTTTTTTTTTTTAATTATTATTTTTTTTATTGCTAAAAGTTTAGAGTAATATTATGGACACATAAAAATGCACAATTTTGTGCCACAACTCGTCAAGTGACGAGCTTTGATTGGTGGATGTGCAATTGTGGGCCATGTGGAGACACACTTTCACCATTCACAATTCATCACACAACAAATTATGACAAAAAATTATGCATTTTTATGTGTCCCTAATATTACTCAAAAGTTTATTGGTTACTTCCACTACTGATTTTTTTTTCTTTTTTGGTGGCGGTCTTTAGTCTTTAAGTTTCATTTCTTTTTTTTTTTTGATGAAGAAGTTTCATTTCTTTTAACTCTATTTGTCTCCCGACTCTCACACACAAAAATACACATAAATATGAGTCATAACTAACGTGCAAGCATTTAAGACAAGGATTTCCTACAAACATGGTTATAGGAGTTGCTGCACAAAAAAAAACTAAAGTGACACATATCCATAGATCATGTGCTTGCACATGATTGGTTTGGAGTTTGATTCTCCGTTAACGTTTCTCTCTCTCTCTGTCAAAAGGCAAAAGGAGATTAGGCAGACAAAATCAAAATCATCTTATCTCATTGTCTCTCTTAAAAACCCATCCGACTCTCTCTCAATCTCTATCTCTTCCTCCTCCTTTATACGGTATTTAAACTTAATTTTGTTTTAAAGGAATTTGAGTTGTTTTAGGAGTCTAATCTAAGTATTTTGAGTTCGAATAGGAATGAACACAAGACCCAGATAAATCTAAGAGAAGGAACACAAAAAAGTAAGACATTTTCCCTATTTTTTTCTATGGTTTTTAAAAATTACTATATGATTCACAGATCTAAACAGTTCAGCTTCTTTCTCTGTGAATGGTATAGAGAAACAAAAGGGGAAAAAATTGATTAATTCAAAGACAATACAGGTAGCTTATGGTTTTAAAGTTTAAACAATAAAAGTAAACATAATTTCCAAACTCTATTTTTAGAGAGAATCTCCTAGTCACGTGCAGAGAGAGATGATTGTTGAGGTTTGAATTGAGGAATAGCCAACCCAAACTAACCAACCAAATGTTGGCTTTCCCAAAAAATGAACAAGAAAATAATGGCTTGTTTGGATGTTTAAAAAAGGAGGGGGAGTAGAGTAGAGGGAGGGAGAGTAATCTAATTACCTTGTTTGGAAGTTTTTTAAGGAAGGAGAGGGAGGGGTTTGGAGGGGTTTCAACTCCCTCTAGCCCCCCATTTTTAATTCCCCCAAATTAGAGAGATTTGGAGGGAGAGTAGAGTACATAAACTATTGACCAAGTAAATTACCTAATTTACCCTTATTATATTAACAAAATTACACAAGGGGAAGGGCTAATTACTCTTTTCCCCCTTACTAATTTTAAAAACATCCAAACAAGGTGGAGGGGAATCATTTTCCTCTACTCTGCTCCCCACTACTCCCCTCCCCTCTACTCTCTTCTACTCTCCTCCCTCTCTAAACTTCCAAACAAGCCATAAGAGAGAGAGAGAGAGAGAGAGAGAGAGAGAGCGCAATAGGTGGGATCAGTGGCAAGAGCATGTGGCAAGAGGGGCTTTTTTTAAAGGATTCATGTGGCTGGGGTTTCCGTCTTTCCGATGAAAGGAAGGGAAGGAGGAAGAGAGAGAAATGTCTTATGGGTTTTGAAGAGAGAAGGACAGAAGATTTTGATTTTGATTTGTCTTAAGCCGTTTGACACAGAGGGGAGAGGGATAGAGAGAAACGTTATTTATTTATTTATTTTTTTTAAACTACGTTAAACAGAGAATTAAGCCTCCAAACAAGTCATGTGTCTTGCACAATGGTCCGTTTAAATATAATTTATTTTTACTGAAATTAAAAATTAAAAATATTATAGTAAAATAATTTTTAAATATATAAATAGTACTGTAGAACTTATTTTTAATATTTTTTTTAATTGTAAACAGTGATAAATAGTGCATAGCACTTGTCCCTTAAAGCAGAAACCTGGAAAAAAAAAAAAAAAAGGAAAAAAAACGTGCTTTTCATCCCTATCCAAACCCACACATAGTGACTTCAATCCACGGCTATGTTTTCAAATGCGCATTATCTCTTGTTTTTTTTTTTTTTTTTTTTTAAGCATCAATTATTAATATTTAAAGACAAAATTCACTATTTATAAATAGTGTATACACTTTCACGTATTTAAAAATATTAAAAATGAATCTCACGATATTATTGATATATTTAAAAATTATTTTGTTACAATATTTTCAATTTTTAGTTTCAGTAAAAATAAATTGTATCTAAACAACCAATAATTTATGAATATGTGTCACATTAGTCTTTGGTCACCTTTTCTTTTATGCAGCAACTCCAATAACCATGTTTGTAGGAAATCATTGTCCATTTAAAAATTCTGGATACGCTCTTGATGAAATGTAAATCAAACCTCTCCCAAGTTAAAAATCATTAGTCACGCCCTCGGTGACATGAGAGTCGAAACTCTGAAACTTGAGAGATCAAACTCCTCTGACATGTAAGTCAAACCTTAAAGATTGAAAGATCAACTCATCAAACTTCTCTTAGATCAGGCGTTTTTGAAAGATTAAGAGAGTTCTAAAAAACCAAAACACTGTTTTGCAACTCATTTTTAACTAAACAGTAAAAACACAGTTTTTCAACGGCACCCTTACACTTCAACACAAGAATAAGTTGAAGAGTTTATCAAAAAAAACAATAAGTTGAAGTTAAAATATGGACATCACCGGCGCCGCAGAATCACTCACCGGAAATCCCACAAACTATGACCGTCTCCAAGAGCTGAAGGCATTTGACGACTCCAAGTCCGGTGTCAAAGGTATTGTGGATGCTGGTGTCACGAAAATCCCCAGAATTTTCGTCCGCCCACAGGAGGATCGAGCCACCCGCGAACCAACCGATACCCATTTCACAATTCCTGTCATAGACCTCGGAGGTCGGCGTGCCGATGCCGTTGACGGTGTCCGGAGGGCTGCAGAGGAGGTGGGGTTCTTCCAGTTGGTGAATCATGGGATAGCTGAGAGAGTGCTGGAGGAGATGTTGGAGGCGGCGCGTGGATTCCACGAGCTGCCGAGGGAGGTGAAGGCTGAGTACTATACGAGGGAGTTGACGAAGAAGGTGAAGTTTCGGAGTAACTTTGATTTGTACAAGTCAAGGTTCGCTAACTGGAGGGACTCTTTGTATTGTGTTATGGGTCCTGACCCTTTGGACCCTCAAGAATTGCCTTTAGTATGCAGGTATTCTTTTACTTCTCATTTTTAGAATTGAAAATCTTTGTTTCATGACTCAAAAAACATTTTTTTTTTAGGGCTATACTCAAAAAACTTGTTCTTGTTTCTTTTTTTAGATTCCTATTTCGTTTTTACCATCATACTATATGTAGTAATATTGTACCAGATAGGGGCGTGTATGGGGCTGGTTGAGTTAGGTTAAGGAGATTTTTTTACCCAACTCACCATGGTAGGTTAAAAAAATTCAACCCAACCCAACCCACATGGGTCGGGTTGAACCCATACGTTGGACAATTTTAATTATTTTTATTTTTATTAAAATGAGTAGAAAAGAATATCACACCTGCCACTTGAGTTGATAAACAAAATATATATTAATATAATTAATATATGAACTAATATACATTAATTTTGGCTTTTATATAGGATAGGAGGAAGAGCTGGTTATTTTAAAAAAAATTATTAATTATATAATATATTTTAAATATATATTAAAATATATGGGTGGGTTAGGTTGGGTTTGGCGGGTTTGAAATTTTATGACCCGAACCTAATCCCACTCGCTATCAAAAAAAATTTTGTAACCCAACCCAACCTCCCAAGTCCTAAAAACAGACCCAACTAGGCGGGTTGGGTTAGGTAGAGTCGATTTTTGTTGGGTTGATGGATTGAATGCACACCCCTAGTACCAGATGTCATGTCATTAAAATTTTAAATAACGTGCCAATCTATATATCTTTAATTCTCTATAATTCTAATATTTAATCCTTTCTTAAAAAAATAATTTTAATATTTAATTTAAAATATGACAAAATCTAGTTACAAAATTGGTTTTAAGATGCAACCTTTCTCATTATTTTTTTATTAGATATGAATTTTGATAAATTCACAATTGAATTACATTTTATTTTTATATCTCCTACGCTTGCAAAATTTCTAAAAAAATTAAAGATCTATAATTTTGTCATCAATAAATTGTTTAAATGGAAATTTTTTTGAAGTTTAAAATTATGCATAAAATATAAGTTTATAGATCATATAATAAATAGTATCTGATTGGCACAAAATTTGACATGTATTTTAAAAGCGTAAAGAACATGCAATCCAACAATTAGATTTTCAAAATATATAATAATGCTAATGATATTGAGTAAGGTTGTAATATTAGGTTACAACCAATTTTGTAGTTAAATTTTGTCATTTAAATTATTACATGGATTCATTTTAAATTTGTAGTTAAACTTCATCATTTAAATTATTACATGGATTCATTTTAAATGGATAGGATCCTTTTCAAAAAACACTAGGTTGTCTTTGTCATAAATTTTCTTCAATTGAATATCACATTCGCAGATTTAATTTTTATTACTTAGTTTATTTGATCCAGAATGTGATATAGAAAGAGGATATAATTTATAGATATTCGGACTAGCAGTTCTTAATCTCTTTTCTGCATTTCCCATGTTTTCGTCTACAATGTCACAACTCATAGAGGATGTTTTATACTTTTAGTGCATCTTTGAAACTATGCTATTTGGAGTTATAAAATGACAAATCATGGGCCATCCATATAAGGATTGTGTATTCCTTTTAAATAAGGTTTCCATGTTACCAATTTTGATGGCTTGTATGGGAAAATTATTAGGTACCCCTGGAGTCCTAAAAATGCGTATTTCCTCATCTCATATGAATGGTAGGTCTCACCATAAATTTAATTAGTGGGACCCACCATTTATGTGAGAGGAAGGAGTACACATTTTTGGTACTCCGAGAGTACATAATAATTTCCCGGCTTCTTGTATGTTGTGTATCTTTAGGAAATTAAAATTTGGTTTTGTTGATAAATTCGTGGTTTTGTATATGTTTGTTGGTGTAATTTGCAGAGACATAACTATTGAGTATTCTAACCAAGTCCATAAGTTGGGCATCACTTTGTTTGGAATGCTATCAGAAGCACTTGGACTCAAATCTGACCAACTTATAGGCCTGGAATGTGCGAAGGGGCATGTCATTCTGAGTCACTACTATCCAGCATGCCCTGAGCCTGAATTGACCATGGGCACAACCCAACACTCAGATCCTGATTTCCTTACCATCCTACTTCAAGACCATATCGGTGGACTTCAAGTTCTTTATCAAAATAGGTGGATTGATGTTCCTCCTGTTCCTGGAGCTCTAGTGGTAAACATTGGAGATCTCATACAGGCAAGTTTTTTATATATTTGACATAATAGTTACTTCTTCACTATTTACCCACTTTAATGACCATGTGCAATACAGTCTATATACATGGACTGCATTTCTTATAATCTAAATAACAATTGGTGCTAAAATGAATATAATTACACAATCTGCCTACCAATAAATATTTTTTCTGTCAAGTTATTAAAGATGCCTTCTCATTCATGTTGTGTAACGCTCATGTCAGACAATTCTCAGTGTTGATTATTGTGACAGCTACCAAACCTCAACAGGAAATGGACCCTTTTCTGTGTCGTTACTTTGGAAAGTGATAACACGACAAGAATCTGATCACTTGAGTGCTTGAACATGTGCATGTCATATACACTTACTAGTTCCTATTCCTTTTTGAGGCCTTGTAATTGTAGGAATATAAATTAGAGGTTCTTTATTAGAGTTATTATTTGGACAGTCCTATAATGGTTGCTTGACTTTGTTAGTGTGAGTTTCTCATGGTGCTTCATAGGTTCTTCTGTGCTTTCGGAGATTTTGGGCCTTTGGTGAATAGAAGTGTTTTTTTAACTCAAAAATAGAAAGCAAGAAGTAAACCTTGCCTCCTTTTGCATTTGGAGGTACTAAGAGCACTCATTAAAATTATCACTATTTTGATGTGGCAAAATTCTCTTGATGTCTCTTGTGTGAAGGTGCAGTCACTTTTTTAACTGTAGCATTTTCCCAAGGAAGACTTCTGCACTGGTTCAAGACTTCTCATTCAGCATGTTTACAGCTACCAAGTTTTTATTAATACAAACTCAACCATGTAACGTTCATTCTTAATCATTGTTGTTGTGCATACACATGGCCATTGCTTGAGTTAAGTCTCTTTTATGGGAGAGATCAGTATTTTGCCTGATGACTAAATAGTATGGCAGAGGAGATAACAAAAAAGTCAAGATATACCAAAATTTTGACAGAGAAGGAAGGCTGGTTCCTGAATTTAGCAGAAAATCATTATCATGATAATCTCTAGCTCTGTTAAAAAATTTTAACTAATGCATCTGAAACAAGGTAGCTAAAAACTGAAGAAGGAATGAGTCATCAAAGCTTGGTAGAATCAATTTTGAAGCTTAGGTTTTTGTCACTTAGCATTTTCATGTTCAATATTTTGCTTATGTTACAAACCAAATGAGAAAGGGATTGATTAGCATGAAATATCTTGTGTCCTTTCTTGTGGTGATTTCTGCCTTCGTTCAAAAAAATTTAAGTAATTAATGTGGCAGAACCATTTTGTAAAGTTGAGGTATTTGTCACTTTGCATTTCAAACTTCAATCTTTTGCATTTAGTGCACGCAAAATAAGATAATAATTTGGTAATTTTAATTGTAATGCCTGAGTAAGTGTTTAAGATTTTGAGGCGAGGCAGTAGGAGAACAGATTGGTGTATAATTGCTTGTAACAGTTCTAAGGTTTCTTCTGTTGTAATATTTGCCTTTTGCAGCTCATATCTAATGACGGATTTAAAAGTGTTGAGCACCAAGTGCTAGCAAACCATATGGGACCGAGATTATCCATTGCATGCTTTTTCATTCCACATATTTATCCAACAACAATTATTTATGGGCCGATCAAGGAATTGCTATCAGAAGATAATCCCCCTGTATACAGGGAAACCTCTGTTCAAGATTTCATTGCTTATTATGATGAGAAAGGACTCGGTGAGAACTCTGCTCTAACACATTTCAAGTTGCAAAAAGGTAACCAAGAAATGCGAGGATAGATTTGAGTAATGGCTTTTAAAGTAATAAGCGGAACAACCCAAGTGACATGAACATTTCATATTTGCTATGTACTACTGAAAATTCATTGTTTTTCTTATAAGATGCTCATATTTTACTTCAGGCTCTTGCAAATACACGCGTATTTATACAGTGTGTTTTATTAATGCCTGTCATGTTAAATTGTAAAATAAATCAGTACCATTTTTGTTATTTGTAAAATCTGATGTATGTAGGATGAATTCGTCAGCACAATGATCATGATGAAAATGCAAGTTGCGTGAAATGCTGGAGGTATTTCTCTTTGTGTGATGACAATAATGCCTACTCTGATTCATGCCCACTCTAATTTTGTGCATAATAAGACAGAAATGTCATTAAAAGATACTATAATCATTCCCATAGAATTTTGGAATCTTTTTTTAAAAAATATGATTCAGTGGATGCCATTATATTTTATGGAATATCCATGCTTCCGATATGAGTGAATACTATAAAGAAATCTATCCTTTTTAAGTTTTGAGAATTTTATAACTAAAAAGAACTTATGGCAAGTTGTGACTTGTAATCGGTGAAGCATAAAATGTAACCAAAAAAAAAATCATTTAAGACTTATCCTTTGAATACTTGAAACTTCTGTTTTATCCAAGCCTTCACGGCAACAGAAGGGCTGAACCTGAAAAACAAAATGGAGGAAAATGTGTATGTACAAAATAAGCAAAACGTACATTCAGACCCAAACCAAAATTAGGAAGCCTCTTTTTTCTTTTCTTTTTTTGACTTAATTAGAAAGCCATTTACACTAATATATTTCTCGTGTAGAAGAGAAAATGGCAAGTTGCAATGCTTCAACTGAAATGGGTTATCATTGCATTAAAGAGTTAAAGGCTTTTGAGGACATGAAACTCGATCGGGGTTGATATATGCTGGGATTATAAACATCCCCAGATGTTCCTTAATTAGCTCACTGAAGAGTTAGTTCGTCCCGCACCCTCATTGCACTTCCCGTCGCTAATCTTGATAGACATTCAACCGGGATGCATCACAGAAGTGAGGCTTTTCTCAAGCAGTTATTCATGGGGTCTCCAAAAGCGCGCGTGCTGGACAACGTGTTTGTTTAGATGTCACTGGGCAAAGGAAAAAGTTCAATAAACACGTGATTAAACGTAATAAACAAGAAGAGTGAAGTTTACACTTTACAGCAATTATGATCTGTTTCAGTTATGAAGGGCTGATTGTAGGGGGCACTGTAAACACAAATTTTTCTCAATTGTAGAAAATTAAACAATTGAAAAGAAATATAGTTTGCAAATATAAATTTGTATTGATGAATAATGAGTACAATCTCTATTTCAATTCTTTTACAAAATAATACACTCTGATTCTATCTCCATTAAACTTGACTTGAACTCGAACAAGGAATCTTCTTGACATTAGTTGAAAGATGGATTGAACGGTCTTCACAACAAATCTCTAGCTTCAAGCTTATTAGAGATTTATTGTTCTTCAAGTCTTTGAATATGAAGGCTTTTAGGTTGAAGTTCTTTGGGGCTTTAGAGGCTTAATCCGTTGAGCTTCAAGGATTTGAGGTTTGTTGAAGTTTATGGAAGCTTTTTCAGCTTAATTCCAATAGAATCCTTGAAGTTTGTTGAAGTTTATGGAGGCTTTTTCAGCTTAATTCCAATAGAACTTCAAAGAACTTATTTGAAGAACTTATTTGAATGTTCTTCGTGTGTTCTTGAGGCAGAATTTCTCCAAAGCTTTGATGTCTTAGAAAAATTGTTCCAAATGAGAGGAGGTATGCCCTCTATTTATGGTGGTTTCAAAGGATAAGTCCCACTTGGGATTGACTTCCTTATAGATAATTATCTTTATTATTATTTATTTATTTAATAGAGATAATGATTAACTATTATCATTCTAATTTAATTGAGATATTTATCTCTTATTTAATTAGAATAATTATCATCAAGATATTTATCTCTATTTAATTAGGATAAATACCATCTTAAATGACACATGTCAACATTTGATTTATCTAATTTAATGACATATTAATTTAAATTTTGTCACTAAATTTTGATGTGGCATTTTGTGATTGGCTCAAAATTTTGCCTCCTACAAATGCCCCTCGAGACTTGATTTTGTCCACAGTTTTAAGTGTGGAAAGTTATCAAGTCTCGACAAATTTCATGCTTTGATGCAATTGATTTTAGCGCCTTTCATAAATTACTGCCCAAGTAGAGATTGTCTAATGCAATAGTGGCCACGTTCAAATCCGGGGTATATCTAGACTTAAAAGAGTTCTAATGCATGCAAGAATCCACCCATATAATACATGCAAGACTCCACCATGCAAGAAGCCACGTTTCTTTTTCCTAGTACAAGCTGAAGAAGAATTCCCTTCCCATGAGAAGATAAACTCAAGAAGGAATCGGTTTCCTAGCCAAAGTGGTCTTGACTGGATAAGTTTTAGTTGCAATTAAACTCTCTCTGATCAGCACTATAAAAGGGTAGCTCCAGCCGCACATAACTCACAATTTTCCTCGCATAGCGCATAAGTCGGGAATATCAAGAAAACTCCTTGGAGAAGGCATAAGATTTTTGTTTTCTCTCTCTCAGTCAGGTAGCAAGGCATGATCTCTTCCTTTTTCTTCTTTTTTTTTTTTTTTTTTTTTAATTGTATCCTCGTGTATATTTTTGTAAACCGTGCTCATGACTCTTTTTTCTTCTTGTAGTACCCGGCCTCAGAATTTTCATTGTTTCTAAAGACCATCGCAACTGTGTTAAATTTTGCATAAGCTCGATTTGTAGTACCTGGCCTCAGAATTTTCTTTACATGCAATATTTTCTTCTGCATGTTGTGACTTTCTCTTAACATACATACTTGAGATGCGGGACTTGGTTTATCCATCTCTCTCAAGTGTGTAATTTGTTTTTTTTTTTTTTTTTTTTTGAAAGAAAGTACTTGAGATGCGAGACTTGGTTTATCAATCTCTCTCAAGTATTAAGATTTGAAAGTACTAACTTGAGATGCAGGACTAGGCTTATCCATCTCTCTCAAGTGTGTAATAATTTTTTTTTTTTAATTACTTGAGATGCGGGACTTGGTTTATCCATCTCTCTCAAGTGTGTAATTTGTTTTTTTATTTTTTATTTTGAAAGAAAGTACTTGAGATGCGGGACTTGGTTTATCCATCTCTCTTAAGTGTATAATTTTTTTTTTTTTAATTTTAATTTTTTTTATATAGAAATCATTGTGAAAACTGACTTTTGTTTCTTTTTCCTCCCTTTTTAGCATGTCTAAGCCTTTTCCTTCAAAGATTCGTATATTGGCGATGAACCAGCCCTATTTGTTTATTCGGAGAAAGACAACAAGGAAGCGAAGCCTTCAACTCTACTCACTCGTCTTCCCATTATTGGAGAGTTTTCACCAAAATGGGATTGGGATATATGTCCACCTAACTTGCCACAGTGGTCACAAGCTACTCCCCAAAATGTTGATGCAAGTGCCACACTTCTACTTGCTTCCCACCACACAAATATTGCAAGTACGAAACCATACCCATCTTTGGGACGAGAAATAATTGCGGGTCGAACAAACTGGGGGTACTCCTTCAACGTAAATGGAGGAATTTCCTATATTCCATTATATTGGGAATTGTTGGAGGACATACTCAGTAAGTGCAAGAAACTTCTTAAGGCTGCCAACCTTTATGAAGCTGTTTTTGCTTCCTTGTTCACATATGATTTCAATGAACATCTTGTGAAAGCATTTTGTGAATGTTGGAGTCCAACGACAAATACTTTGCATACTTTGGTTGGAGAAATTTCTATTACAACGTGGGATTTGCATAAGCTTGGTGGGCTTCCTAGTAGAGGACTTTTTTTTATGATGAAGTGGTTCCCACTGCAAAGGAGCTTGAAGGAGTTGGTGATCAAGGGAAAAATTACTTGCCTCAAAGTTGTCACTATTTGTTTATAGTCTACCATCATCTCCAACACTGAATGAAGAAGCAAAGTAGAGTTAACGTTAACAATTGGATTGCTTTTTGGTTTAAAGGAGATGAAAGACATCTAACTTCAAAGAAACAAGCAAAGAAAGGACTCCATCCAAAACGCAGCCAAAATCCTTCAGGCCTTATCCTTGACTATGGCCCTTGGAAAGACAAAGAACATGTGGCTTTTTTTGATCTTCAAGTTCCTGAAGACCTTAAGAAAGAAACTTATTTGGCAGCTTTTATTGCTTGTTGGCTTTGTGTATTTGTTTTTCCTATTAAGGACTTGGGTAGCATTCGTCCTAGTACTTTTAAGATTGCTAGTCTCATGGCTAGTGGTGAAGTTTTTGGCCTTGTTGTTCCTGTTTTAGCAAGCATCTATTGAGGGCTCAATACAATCTTTAACAATCTTGTACCAAGCAAGTCTAGCAATGGCTTTGCTGTCCATTATGTTTATGCATGGATAGCACACTTCTTCAAAAGCCATCGTGTTGTAAATGATGAACTGGGAAAGCCTATGATGACAAGATATTTTGGAGTAAGCTATGAGGCACTGTTCGACGAAGTATCTACACGTGACTGTATACGGTCTAGTAAGGATTTCTTTTGGCATGGGACTTCATTTAAGTCGGACCTTGACCTAACTTTTGAGGACAATGGAGGACTATCTGTTCCAAGACTAGGTTATTTTATGTCTCTCCTCTCTGGATATTTATTTCTCCGATGTGAAGATCATTGTTTTGTAGAGTCCTATAGCCTACATCGATTTAGTAGACACTTTGGGTTCTACCAAAACATTCTAAGTGACCTAAAAAAAAGGATTCAAACTAGTACTTTAAAGGAGTTGTACCAATATTATCAGTCATTCAACTGTTCCAACACATCTTCCATATGCTTATACCATCTTTATCCACAGACTTTGAGAAGAGAGTTACTCATAGCTACATGGATTGGTGGAAAAAACCTTTGCAAGGATGACTTTACTAAAGGTACTGATACATTAGCCAAGACTACACTTTTTCTTGCTAAGCCACCATCTAGTAAATCTCACAAAGGAAAGAAGGAATAAGCGACTATGAGTCCTAGCCATCAACTTTAGTCTACTAAAAATCCTTCTAGCACTACAATTGCTGTTCAAAAGAGAGGTACTAAATGTTCAAGTGATATGCAATATTAGGATACACTTGTAGTTTCTGATGATGATGCAAGCAAAGATTCCAATGCTAACTAGAAACATATAAGAAAATCATCAAAATGTAGTAGTACAATGACCTCAGCTGACCATGTTCCTACTTCAACCCACAACGAACCTTCTGTTGTGAACTTGGAGACCCAAAAGCATAGGATTAATAATGCTATAGCATCTTCTAAACTCATGAATGACACAAACAAGGTTTCTTCACAACCAGAACAAGGGATGTCTATGAGTAAACAAGGGTCTTTGATGCTTGGGGACCTCCTTTTGTCACAGCTTTCAGACTTCCCTTTGAATAAGATCTTTTCCAAGGATGAGGTAAGCAAGATTTATCATGGGATACAGAATTTTGGGATTGACCATTGGCCATTGCAGATGCATGCTGACAAATACTTAAAAGATGTTTCATATTACATAGAGAAGGAGGCATCTATGAGTAATCATGTGAGTCTAGAGGTTCAAACATGTCGTGTGAATGACGCTGAATTTCTTATTACAGAAGCATCGAGTAGGAAAGAATCTCTAGACGCTAAATTTCAAATTACTAATTCAGAGATTGATGACCTGAAGGCAAAGCTAGCTGAGTTAGAACAATTAGTGCCACAAATAAAGTCCAAGCAGGTTAAAGAGGATGGCATCATAGAAGCTCTACAAGATCAACTTGAAAGCATTAAGTCCAATACTGTGCTTAAAGACCAAGATGTGGAGGCCTTAAAGAAGATACAAAGCACCTTAGAGAGCAAGCGTTCTGATTTGAAGAACTTGAAGTGGATGCCTTGATCGAGCCCCCCCCCCCCCCCCTTTTTTTTTTAGAAGAATTTTGGATTTAATCATGATGTAGTTTGGAATTTTCCTTCAATATGATTGAACTTCTTAGTTACCACTCTCTCCCTTTTTTTTTTTTTGGGACATGTGATTGAACTAATTTTGCTCAATTTGTAGTATGTAATTGAACTTCTTAGTTAAAAACTAATAGCTCAATTTGTAACATGTAATTGAATTGCTTAGTTAAAAACTAATTGATCAATTTGAAACATGTAATTGAACTTCTTAGTTGAAAACTATTGCTCAATTTGTTTTGACAGAACTTAGTATAGAATACCAAGCTCCCTACATATCTCTTGAAAGGGTTCAAAGCCATGACATAATTCAAAGGGCTTTTGTTTCAACATGTTACTGAACTTAGTATGAAATACCAAACTACCTACGTACCCCTTGAGAGGGATCAAGTCACCGTGTAGTTCAAAAGGGGATTTTCTTTTTTTGAGGATGTGACTAAACTCAGTAAATGATACCGAGTTGCTTATGTACCCGAAAGGGGATCAAGTTAACACGTAGTTCAAAAGGGGATTTTTTTTTTTTTTTTTTTTTGGTGGTGCCCTAACTTTTTCCTAGGTCGCCTTGTATAAAGGTTTTCAACCTAGCAGGCTTTATTTTTTATTTTTTATGCCCTAACTTTTGCCTAGGCTGCCTTATAAAAAAGGTTTTCAACCTAGCGGGCTTTTTTTTTTTTTTTTTTAAAAGAACATTTTCAAGAGTACCCTTTAAGTGTTGAGGTAGGCACTTTTAGGCTCATGCCAAGGAGCATTTCAAATTTCAAGCATAGTAACGTTTCAAGAATTTGCTGTTGATAAGGCCAATTCTCAAAATGTCTTTAGTTATATCAATGTTGATTTCCTTCAATTCATCAACTGTAGCTTGTGTGCCTTCTTCAAATATGGGTGGCGCATCCTTAATATTATCTTCGACTTCTTGGTTTGTGGTCACCATTGTGCGCTTTTTTACAGTCAAGGCTTCTCTAGTATTCACTTCCCAAATGGTTCTACATTTCATACGAGATGGAATGGAGCTTCGAACCTAGTTTGAATCTTGATCCATGAGGAGTGTGTCGTCAACATCTTTGTGAAAGAAATTTGACATCTTATTTTACTTTTGTCTTAACTTCTCATCCTTTGAGAGTTGAGAAGCAGTTGCATAACTAAGTCTTGTAAGAGCAGAACTTCGAGTGCCATTTTGGGAAGAAGCTGAACGAATGAGTCTTGTAAGAACAGAGCTTCGAGTGCCAGTAACCAAGTTATCATCTTCTTGTGTCCCCAACCTATCGAAGACTGAGATATGGAGAGTGGGTTGGCCAATGCGATAAAAAACAGATAGTTTCTTTGATGGCTTTTAAGGTGATTTTTCTTCTTTATCATCTGTTGAAATCATCAAAACACTAGCTTTTCGAATGGGGATACGAATGGGAGTTGGTGGAGTATATCCAACTCCAGCCTTAGAACTTGTTGCCCCAACACCCTTGTCTTTCAATGTCTTTTGTCCTTCTTTTCCAGAGGCTTCAGGGATGAGCTTACCTAAACCACTTGGCTTCTTATGGTTATAACCAGTTTTAGCCATGAGTCTATACGCATTAGGGTCAAAACCCTTTTTGGTTCTTTTGGTGGGCAAAATCCCGTGTTCAACAATTGGTCCTTAGGATGGTTTTGTAAACCCTTTCAACGATTGACTTAAGGGTCTTGATTTTGTTATTTTAGCAACTGGGAGAGCTAGTCCTTACCTTACAAATTTTCCAATACTGGCTCTCCATCTCCTGAAAATGGTGATTAGCCTTCTTTTCTTTTGGTGATTGGGACATAGTGTAACATAGGAGCTACCTTAGTTGCTTTAGAAGTTTCATGCTTCTTCTCTTTTGTGGAAGTCTTTGTTTGCTTGTTTTCCTTCTCCTCAGTTGGCTTGGCTTCCTTCTCTTCAATTAGAAAGTCAATCCTTGAAGTTTTGGAGTGGAGATTTACTTCTTCGCTAGATGGTGAAACATTGACTTGTGCTTCTTCTAGTATGTCATCTTCCAAGTAAAACTTTGCATCGGCAAAATGTGATTCAGCTACAGTAAAGGACTTGTGATCAGCTATTATCTTCTTAACTTGTCCATCTTGAAAATATTTAAAGCATTAATGAGACGTAGATGGTACAACGCCATACTCATGCAACCATGGTCTTCCAATAAGCACTTTGTAAGTGGTCTTGGTATCAATGACATGAAAGAGCGCACTTGATTCCATTTCACCAATGAGCATATGAAGTCTAATCTTCCCAATAGCTTTTTGTCCACCCTAATTAAAGCCTTGAATCATCAACCTACTAGGAAGTAATTCATCTAAGGAGATTCCAAGCTCTTTCAACATTTTGAGTGGGAGGATATTGACTGCAGATCCCCCATCAATAAGGATACGATTGACTCGTTGTTCTCGAATGTACCTAGTTACAAACAAGGGGCGATTGTGAATCTTGGAGCCCAACAAATGATCATCATCAATAAAAATGATTAAAGACCAGTATGCCCTATACATGATAGCTCGTTCTGTCTCTTCCTCACTATTTGAAGATTCTTCTTCGCCACTTACTTGATAACACGTGAAAGATGAAAAGATATAATTCTCGAGATTTGGCACTGGGGAGAAAGGTAATTTCACCTCAATAGGCTCAAATGAACCAAATTGAATGGTGAAATAAGTAGAAGTGGTGTTGAGGCTACCATGGCTAGATTGGCAGTTGCAACTTCATCATCAAACATGATCTTTCCTTGACGAGCTAGTTCCATGATTTTATCTTTTAGGCCAAAGCATTGCTCAATAGGGTGGCCTATAAGGCGATGATACTTGCAATACTTGGGATCATTTGCTTGGTTAGCCTCTTCAGGACATTTCATCTCCGGTAGCTCAATCAACTTCAACTCAAGTAGATGATCCAGCATGTTGGAGATATCAGAATTAGGGAATGGATATTGCTTTTCTTGCATTTCTTGTAATGTTGGTCTTCTTCTTCTTTCTTGTGTGAGAGCATATGTTTGTTCTTTTATCTTGGGTTTAATTGGAACTTTGAGAGGAGTAGTAATTACAATCAAAGACTGCTTGTTTTATGGTTTAGGAGGGAATTTTCCCCCTTTGCAAGTATCTTGTCTTTCTCTCCCATTGTGGGGTTCTTGAACAGGCGGGCCTATGTGACCATTGGAAGCAATACGAAGCTCCATGTCATGGGCGCATCTTGCTAATTCTTCAAATGTTTTAGGCTTTATTCCTTGAAGGATATAGCTTATAGCCCAATTCCTTCCTTGAATGCACATCTCAATTGCAGACACTTCAGATAGTTGATCCTTGCAGTTGAGACTAAGATTTCTCCACCGTTGAATATAATCAATAACAGGCTCTTCTTTCCACTGCTTTGAATTGGTGAATTCTATCATGCTAACAGTACATCGAGTATTGTAGAAACGGTTTAGGAATTCTTGCTCCATTTGATTCCAACTATCACTAGAGCCAGGCGCTAGATCAGTATACCAATCAAACGCATTTCCCTTCAAAGAGCGAACAAATTGTTTGACCATGAGATCCCCATAAGTTCCAGTATTGTTACAAGTTTCCACAAAGTGAGCTACATGCTACCTTGGATTGCCTTTACCTTCAAACTGTTGAAACTTTGGTGGTTGATAGTTTTGAGGCATCCTTAAGAGATCTATCCTTTGAGTGTATGGTTTGGCATAGGCAATGGACGATGGACTTCTACCCCCAACTTGATCTTTGATAGCTTCCTTGAATAACTCCTTGAGCTGGTCAGGAGAGATAAACCCATCTATAGAGAGTTAGAGATCCTTTGTTGAACCCTCGAGTTTGTCATTATGAGTTTGTTTTGATTGAAAGCTTTCATCTTCATGATTCATTCTGGCTGTATTCCCCATCTTATTCATCAAGAAAGTTATTTGAGTGTCTCTCAATGCTTCCCTCTCTTTCATGGACTTCATTAGCTTTTCTAAAGTTTGGGCTATGGTCGAGACTTGTTCCTCCAAAGATGTTGTGTTAGTCATCATGACTAGCATGGCAGCTGAATTAACAAAGTGAGGGGATTCCCTAAGCTTGGAAGTAGAATTTTTTTTTGAAAAAGAGAATTCAGAGCCATATGGTGATTCATCCTCTTCTTCAATAATTAGAGCTTCTTGTGATGGTTCTGGTGACAAAGCTGGTCGAGACAACATTTTATTGACAAGGCTAGCTACATCTTTGCTTGCCCCTTGAGTAGATGAGGCTATTTGTGACTTCTTGATTTTAGAAGTGTTGAAAACAGACGAGAATTGGGGTATGGGTGTTGTTTGAGCATATACTTTTGTAAGGGCTCTTATCCTTCCCTCTATCATGGATCCAGTATAGGGAATATCAGAGGTTGAATCAAGTGTAGTCAACTTCACTTGTTCCAAAAAGAGGACTGTTGATTTGAGTCTTCTTTGAAGCCATATGGCTTCAAAGGTTGTGACAAGTTGATGAAGAAGAGATGAGAGGTAGAGGTGGTCCCACCGGGCGTGCCAATCTCAATTGTAGAAAATTAAACAATTGAAAAGAAATATGGTTTGCAAATATAAATTTGTATTGATGATTAATGAGTACAATCTCTATTTCAATTCTTTTACAAAAGAATACCCTCTAATTATATCTTCATTAAACTTGACTCGAACAAGGAATCTTCTTGACTTTAGTTGAAAGATGGATTGAACGGTCTCCACAACAAATCTCTAGCTTCGAGCTTATTAGAGATCTATTGTTCTTCAAGTCTTTGAATATGAAGGCTTTTAGGTTGAAGTTCTTTGAAGCTTTAGAGGCTTGATCCGTTGAGCTTCAAGGATTTGAGGTTTGTTGAAGTTTATGGAGGCTTTTTCAACTTAATTCCAATAGAACTTCAAAGAACTTATTTGAATGTTTTTCGTGTGTTCTTGAGGCAGAATTTCTCCAAAGCTTTGACGTCTTAGAAAAATTGTTCCAAATGAGAGGAGGTACGCTCTCTATTTATAGTGGTTTCAAAGGATAAATCCCACTTGGGATTGACTTCTTTATAGATAATTATCTCTATTATTATTTATTTATTTAATAGAGATAATGATTAACTATTATCATTCTAATTTAATTGAGATATTTATCTCTTATTTAATTAGAATAATTATCATCAAGATATTTATCTCTATTTAATTAGGATAAATATCATCTTGAATGACACATGTCAACATTTGATTTGTCTAATTTAATGACATATTAATTTAAATTTTGTCACTAAATTTTGATGTGGCATTTTGTGATTGGCTCAAAATTTTCCCTCTTACAGGCACATTTTTTGTTTTCGTGCTTGCTGTGTCGACCATGTTGGCCCCTACGAATTTCCCTACGTTTCTAATAATACAAGTTTTGTTTGTGCACGTTCATGGTGTATGCACAAGGCTGATCACTACCCTTGATTTTACGTAAAGAAACACATAAATTAATGACAATTTATTATGGTTTTAAAATTGGATCGGACCAGCCAGTTCGATAGAAAATCGAACACTAAACCCATTCGGTAAAAACAACCAAAGCTAGAGATTTTTATTTTATTTTTTTGACCGTTCTGGTTTTTAAGACCATGAATTTAATATAAGCAATGAAATAGGATGAAGATGAACTTGTATGCATATATGCAACTACGCATATAGCATAGGTCAAGTTGAGTTCAACTTCAGACATATAGCTAGCTCAGTGCAGCCCAAATAGTGTGACTTCTGCTAAATGTGGGTCCAATACTCCAATCCGACCTAGTTTGGAATTGTTTGGCTCAATTTGAAATGCATATCGCATTTAACTGGTTGCTAATTGCTGTGTTGCCAATTTGAGTTCGGTAACGCTTCAAATGCAATGATTACAGTCATTTAGGGCAAGTCATTTTTTAATCTGATGACTGATAAGGTTCATGGATAAACATGTAATTAATGCTACCAGCGTAGTTCAATGGAGGTCATTTTTTGGATTTGAGTTCATAAATCCCTGGTTTAACTGTGGTGAAAATAGCAAATGCATTTCAACAAACTGTTATTTTTCACATGATAAGTATTACATACACAACATTTTTACAATACTTTCACAACAAATTATACATGGTAAGTTATTATTGGTTCAAATTTTAATCTACTACTGAAATTAATTTTTAACCTACCACTAACAATCTGCCACTTATAATTTACTATAAAAATATTGTGAAAACATTATAGACATAACATTTTTCTTTTCACATTCCCATGTCACCATTCAATCTTCTTTTTTTTTTTTTGGATAGACACCATTCCAATCTTTGTTTCTCAACTTCCGGTAATAAGATTGATTTTGCTACAATAACTAGTAAATCACAACTAGCTCATGACTAGTTTTGCTATGACCTATGAGTAGGGTTGTCCACGGGAACTTGTACCCAACCACCCCGAGGCAAACTATCTGATCCATACCTGAAATTAGCTGACCCGACACCGGTGACGGTGGACAGCGGGTCTCAACCTCCAGAAACCAAGATTGGCAGGTCGGTTGACGGGCCTGCTCTTCAAAATCCGATTCCAACCAATCCGACCGCCTATATATTGAAAACACTCACTAGTTTTCTCAGGTATGAGGATTTCTTATCATTTCTTGACAAATCCGTTGAGATTCGGCAAGATCTCGTCAAGATCTCGACGAATCCGTTGAGATCTGGCGAGATCTCTTCAAGATTTGGTGAGTACCTTTAGAGATCTTGCTCAATTCGGCCATGTTTCGGCTAGATCTAGCAGATTTTGGCTAGTTCCGGCCTAATTTCAGGATTTTTCGTCTTCCCTGAGTCCAACCGATCTATACTCGATATCCGAGTCGCTCGAACCGACTCATCTTATGGTCGGCGGCGGGTCTGGATGTTGGAGACCTGACGTGGTCAAGTTGGTTCCGTGTTAGGCATAAACCCGACTCGAATTGACCCGTGGACAGGCCTACCTGTGAGAACGTCAATTTTGTTGTTATTTTTTTTTTGTGAGCCCGTTAACATATCCCATAGAATGGTTACTTAGGCATATTTTTTCCCATAATGAGTATCTCCTAAAGCATACCAAAAATTTCTCCCAAATTTTTAGCTAACTAAATTTATAATCAATTTCAAACAAACTCTCAATCTTATTCTCTATTCCACCCATCAACCCCACACCAGGAAAATGTATATCATGCTACACATGTATATATCTAGCCTCTCATAGCACATGAGACTCACATACTAGTAGCGTGTAGGACTAGAGTGTGGGACTCATGTTGTAAGAGACTAGATGCATACACATGCTACATGATATACCTATCTCCACATGACAACCACAAATTAACATCCTTTTAAAGTCTCAAACCTACACAATTGGCAACGCTAAATCACTTCCTACTAAGCTCAACCCAAAGTCATTGATGTGCAGTGCTTGCTCAATGTATTTTTTGCTTAATTAGAGAAATCACACTAGTAGATGTAAAAATTTCTGTCTATTTTACAAAAAGAATCTACTTTTTCTATTTTATACAACTACTTTTACAAAACATCCACATCAGATTATCTATTATACACATCGCTTTATTTAAATAATAATAATAATAATAATAATAATTGTTGTTGTTGTTGTTGTCGGGACGTAAGCCTAAATATATATTGGGCCTTGGGCCTTGTCCGATGAGGTATAATTGTTCGAGAATTGATCAATAGTGAGGAAGAAGTAAGACTTTGAACATTACGAGCAAGCTATGACTGTAGAGGCTGGGAGAGGTAGGTCGAGGAGGAATATCTTCTCAACTAAAAAAAGAAGGGGTCAAAAAGTGTGTTTTGTCGTCCAAAATGATGTTCCAGGAAGTTCTATTGATAAGGATATGCACTACGAACATACAGGACAAATGGGAGCCAAGAAATATTTAAGTAAAAACTGCTACCACCACATTGAATGCTCTGTAATTAACTCTCCAGTCGCATTCAAGAGGAGAAGACCCCTAAACAGTGCTGCCTTGGTCGCCCCAACTTACAGAGGGCTTGTAAGAGTGTCTGATGGGACAAGCACTCAAATAATGGCTTAGATGATCGACAAGTGGAGGGCCAAGATCATTCAAAGGGAAACATATAATGTAAGAGACATCTGAGGAAAAGGGGATCGAGAAATAGAAAGAGAAATACTGTGGCAATCAAGAGCTGAACTTGTAATCAAACTTGAGAATTAATATATCAAAACTAATCTCCTCGGACTGTGCCAATGACAGTTTTTTTTAGATTAAACTAGTCTATCTACATTTTCTTGTCATCTGAGTTCACTTATTTTATTGATTAATTCATTAAAACCCAGTCTTTCAACCCACTCTCTACAAATTCATTGTATTAGGCTTTTTGCGCCTAAGTTCTATTATCATTTGGGCTAGGTACCTGAATTGCATCCTTACAATTATTATTATTATTATTATTATTATTATTATTATACACGATTCTCACTTTCTCAAATCTCTGCCCTTCTCTCATCCCAAACCCCCTACACACACGGCTCTGGCGACATCAACAATAGCTACCACCACTGATTCTTTTTCTTTTGCTCTTATCCCAAGCCAAAACCACGTCAACATCATCATCTTCTTCTTCTATAAACTACCCAGCAAAATAACACAAATCATACCCAAATCAAAACCACAAATCCAACCAAATCAAACAAAAGTTTACAAGAAAGACAGTAGCATCTCAAACTTGACACACCCTTACAACCACCAATATCACACCGCCACCAAGTAAACCCCAGTTGCAGCAACCCATTACCAGTAACTCCGATCCCTTCCCACTTGATATCACACCCCATGGTCCTTATTTGATTTCATCTGGTTTTGCTTGGTTCTATAATGGGTCATTGTTAATTTTAGTTTTGGGGATTTTGTATTTGGGTGATACTTCCTTGACCAATGATAGTGGCTGGGCCAAGCGGTGATTTTGTTGTCTGGTTAGGGAGACAATTTTGTATGAAGAGAGAAAGAAGACAAAGGGGAAGCGGAAGACAAGGGGAAGAGAAAATTAAGGAAGAAGGTGAGTAGAATGGGTTTGTAATGAAGTGAGGGAAAAAAGAATTAAAAAATTATTTGCAAATGAACAGTAACTGTGAATATATGCACAGTTACTGTAGTAAGATTATATATATGCACATCTTTACACCCATTTATGTGGGTACTTTTTGGGCTAAAATGTGTATATATGACAACTTTTTCTATTTTAGACTCACTGATGTGAGTGCTCTTAAGGCAGCAACTTTAAGTAGAGTATTTCCTATATTTAAATATCAAGTAAATAATATTTTGTTGTGACAAACCCAACACAAATCGGAGACAAACCCACTCGTCGATGCTACCCACGCTATCAACATCCTCGTTGATGCTTTGGTTTCCAATTACGTTACATCTCTCTCTCGGCTTCGATCTCATCGCTCTACCCGTGGGTCTGAGGCAGATGGCGAATCGGCAGCGAGGGTCTGAGGTGGATGGCAGTGTGGATCTGAGGTTGATCAATAGCTTAAGATGGCTGGTGGGTTGGTGACGTCGAGCTTCGGTGGCGGCGACATTGAAGATGAGTCGGGCTTGCGGCAGTAAACAGAGTGAGCTTAAGGTATTGGAGTTGAGAGAGTGAGCTTAAGAGAGATGAGCTTCAGATGAGATGAGAGTGAATAAGAGAGAGAGAGGCATGGTGTGATAAAAGAATGAAAAAGGAAGAAGCAAATTGTATTATTTTAATCCCCAGCTGGAATAAATTTATTTTTTTTTAGCTCTCAGCTACAGTGCACATCTATCTATAGATGTGCACTGTAGCAATGAAGCTAAAAAAAATAGCTATAGCTCCACTGCTGGATGGTGGTTTTTTGTGTTTTGGTGGAGCTAAAATAGCTATTTAGCTCCATTGCTGCATGTGCTCTTACTCAACCTACAAGAAAAATCTCATTTGCAGTAGATATTTGTATATAATGTCTAAAGGGAGAAGAGTATTGATAGCAAGTTATCTAAAAAGGGGGTAAGGGGTGAATATAGGTAACTAAAACAAAAAATCGCCCAAAATTCTACTTTTCAGTAACCGTGGCAAAGAAAGTGGGAGAAAAAACAAAAAAAAGAATGAAGAAACATTTAAATGAAATAAGGTTTAGAATAGGGAATCTGTTGGTGAAAATGAAAAGCAGTTATCTAAAATAGGAAATATAGGTTTTTATGTAAAATAGAGAGAAAATTTTTGGTGAACCGATACCAATGCTTAGAAAGTTAATAGTTTAAATAAAAAACTAAATTAGTTTTTATACAATACATAACATGTAAAAGGGAGAAGAAGAAGAAGAAGAAGAAAAAAAAAAAAAAACCTACGTTTTTAGCTTATGTAAAATACATAACGTGTAAAGGGGTGAAAAGTTATAGGCAATAAAAAAATTAGAGCAAATTACAATTTACCCACTTGTGGTTTGACCGAAATTTAAGTTGCATACTTGTAGTTTAAAAGTTGGTACTTTGCCCACTTGAAGTTTACTCCGTTTGGCTTCTGTTACCCATCTTTGTACTTTCACCATTAAAAACACACAAAAAAAACATAATAAAAACATAAAAATCAAGATCTAAAAGCATATTTCTTAAGATTGTGAAGCTTTGGCTTAAGAACAGGATGAAGCCAGAACTTTGAGTTAGAGGGGGCGACTTTACTGTTGGTTGTGTGCAACGGTTTCGACCTCTAACTTTGCTACTACTTAGCTACTAAGATTTTTATTTATTTATTTATTTTTTGTGGGTAAGAACAAAATTATTTTTGTTTAAAATTTTTTAAAGGGCATGGTTGTTTATTTTGGGTAAAATTGGTTAATTGAGCTTAATTTTTTTAGTTTTACTATTGGTAATTTTTGTTGTTAAGCTATTTTTTTTTTTGGGCTTGTATATTTTGTTTTAGATTTTAGATCTATAAATTTTTTATATGGTCACTAAAATGAGAAAAATGCTAGAGTTACGAGCTTTTTTTAATAAATTACTGATATGATAAGTGGTTACTAATAAGTAAAAAAAATGATGTGAGTGGTGGGCCTATTATGCAAACCAATACGAATTTGTTATCAAAACAATTTGTAAAGATGTTGTAAAAAAGTTTGTGCGTATTGCATTACACTTAAAAAAATCAATGATATTGTTTAAGGGAAACAAAATGTGATTTTGTATAACAAAATTGCTAAAATTAGTACACACACATATATATAATAATATTTTTTTTAAAAATTGGGGGGCCATTGCCCCCTTGTCCAATGATAGTTCTGTTCCTGCTTAAGAACATTCTTCTTCTTCGTAAGAACATTCTTAAGCCTATCGATCCAAACAAAACTATCAAGGGGATAGAAATTAGAAAAGATTGAGAAAGAAATTTGTGGTGTGTTTGATTTAAGGTTTTTGAAATGTACAGGACTAAGAATGCATATACGGGCCTTGAGGTACTGCCACTAATTGCTGATAACTGGTTATACATGTAAAATTTATTTGTAGCATACAAACCAGATAGCTTCATGGTTTACCTGTCCCCATTTGGTGGGTTTAGGTTATGTGGTTTGATTTTAATGTATAGTTACACATCTGCCTTAACAATATTGATGAACAACTTACATTCTTTTACTGATTGTTTCAGGGGTCTCTTGCCGATGATGATTCCATATATATGTCCTTGGGAGAAATACCATTAAGTTTCACGGTTTGTTTTCTTATAAATCTAGAGTTTCTATGGTTGATCTGCCTGAGGTGATGTGTGTTTGATTTGGTAATGCGTGGGGCCAAAAACTAAACCCAGAAATTTTAAATATAAACCAAAAATTAAACCCATAAATTTTGAACTTAAACCCTTAAATCAAACAAAGCACAAATTTCTTTCTCAATCTTTTCTATGCCCCAGTGATAGCTCTAGAAATTTTTTCGAAGATGGTTATTAAGAAACTTAAATTATACAAAATCTAATAAAAAAAGAACTTCATATATTGACAAAAACACACACACACAATGGACACCCCATTTTACAACTTACATTTAACCAACAGGTAGATCTTCAGATTTGTAATACAAAACAAATCTTAATGCTCTAATGATCATAATGGTATGTCATGGGCTTCGATCGGATCAACTGATCAAAAGTTATCATACAACAATTTTCAATGATCATGGCTCACCTACACGATGGCCCCGATCACGTCCTATTTTAAATACTTAATTTTGATTGGTTCTCACAAGAATTAATTTAAAATTAATTAAGTGTGATTTTTTTATTGGATTTCATTTTACTTCATTTTTTAAGAAATAATAAAAAAAAAAATTTCCTTTATGGCATCTTATCTGCTTTTTAAAATTTAAAAAAAAAAAAAATTAGAAAGAGAAAAAGATATGATCCATGAAAAAATTCAAAAAAAAAAAAAAATGCTCAAAAAAACGTTATTATTCTCAGCAGCAACTTGAATCGCATTTTTGGCCAGGAAAACGTTAAAATTTGATTCTCTCTATTTCTGGCAAAGTTGTAGAGAATTGATTTTCCTTTAAAAAGAGAGAAATCCTGAATCAATTGGAATTTTGAGCAGAAAGTTATAGCTAAAATACAAAACAGGTGCATACGATAACACAAATTCAGCATCATATTCAATTTTCTTTCAAAATTTCAAATGGGGTTCAACATCAAATCTGTTCAAGCTTATCTAATAGGCTTATTCCTTCCCTTAGCTTCAGAAGAAAGCTTTTGAAAAATAAGTTGGATAGAAAAACAGATACATCCTATGAAAAATGCTCAAAAAAAAAAAAAAAAAAAAAAAAAAAGAAAAAAAAAAAGAAGCTCAAAAAACGTTACTATTTTCAGCAGCAAATTGAATCGCATATTTAGCCTAGAAAACGTTTAAATTTGGTTTTCTATATTTCTGGAAAATTTGTATAGAATTTAATTATTTTTCAAAAAACACCAATCTCGAATCAATTGGAATTTTGAGCAAAATGTTAAGACCAAAATACAAAATAGGTGTAGAAGATAACACAAGTTCAGCATCATCTTCAACTTCCTTTCAAAATTCAAATATGTTCCAGCTTATTTAAACAGGTTTATCTCCTCCCTTAGTCCTATATATCTCATTGATATTCCTTTTACATGCTTAGATGAACACTTCTAGGCTAATGCACAACTTTCTCTTGAATGCTTAGATAAACACTTCTAGGCTAATGCACAACTTTTCTTGAATGCTTAGATGAACATGTTTAGTTAATTGTTTTACTTTATTTTTTTTTTTAAATGCTTAAACGAACATATCTAAGTATTTTGATTTTCTCTAGATGAACATGTCTAAGGGATTTTTCTTTACTTTTTTTTTTTTCATAATTGCTTGGATGATCAAATATGCTTAAATGTTTTGTTTTTCTCTTTGCAATTGTATGGATGACAATTCTCTGTTTTCCTTCATGTGCTTGGATGAACACTTCTATGTTATTATTTGCTTTTCATAACATGCTTAGATGAACATGTCTAGGTAGTTATTTCTCTCTTTTTTGAATGCTTAGACGAACAGGTCTAATTAACATTATGGTTTTTGCTTAAATACTTGGATGAACATGTCTAGGTGATTTTCTTTGTTCTTCTCATGATTGCTTGGATGATTGGTAGGTCTAAAAATAAATTTTCTTTTGCAATTATGTTGATGACAAATAACATGACGATTTTGTTTTCCTTCACATGCTTATATGAACATGTCTAGGCTAGGAATTCCTTGTTTACATTAATTTCTTGGATGAACATGTCATTACTCTCCTGCTTTCTTTACATTTAAATTGTTATCTAACAAATTTCACTTTTTGTTTCTCTTTATGTCAAATTCTCCAACACATATTTGGTTACAATTCTTGCAAATTAACATGTTTATATGATATATTGTTTGTATTTGTTTGACATGACATGATATTGACCACCTTAACCTAGGAGACCGGTTTTACCGGGTGAGATGGGTGCTTAATCCCTTCCCATCTCGTAAATTATCCTTCGAACCAAGATCAAGGGTTCTAGACTAGGCTCTTGTATATGCAATTTTACATTTTTTTAGAATGCAACTAAGAAACAAAGTAATGTATTTACTTTCTTAGATTGTATCTAGGACTAAAAAAGCATTATAAAATTTTGTTACAAAATTGATGTAAATTTTCATATATATTAATACATTAGAATCAATTTTTTTATTTTTTTATAGTGAAGGTTTTCTTATTTTTCCATTTAAATTAAATAAGTGGCGACTCCATGTAAAACGCTCGATCTAGGGGCGAGTACATTTTACCTTGAATTCGACATTTTGAGCATCATGATCCCATACATTCACGCGGGTTAGGCCTAATTTGAGAAAAAAATTGGTAGGACGGGGTCGCAGTTGCTCTCTCTCTCTCTCTCTCACACACACACACACATGCAAACACATAAAGTCTTACAATTTTCTTCTACAAATTTTCTTATTTTAAAATCGTTACATGATAGTCTTATCATCAATGTTGCAAATTACATCTCTTTCAGAATTTTAGTTAAATAAAATTGACTTTTTTTTTTTTCCTAGTAATGACCTAATATGTTAAGGAGACTACAGTTTAAGGACAAAGTTTGGCTACAAACTAAGTTGTAACACAAGACTACAACTCTCACTAAAAAAATTAACATTGTTACATATTTTGAAAATTTAACCGTTGAATTGCATGTTCTTTCTATGTTCTTAAAACACATATCAAATTTTATGTTAATTGGATGTTATTTACTATTCAATCCATAAACTTATTTTTTATGTATAATTTTAGACTACAAAAACTCAAAATTTAAACATTTGATTGATGACATAGCTATTGATTTTTGATCTTCTTGAAATTTTGCAAGTATAGAGAATATAAGAAGAAAATATAAATAATGGTGAATTTGTCAAAATTCACATCTAATAAAAAATATTGAATGGAGTTGTAGCCTTAGTTTACAACCAAGTTTGTTACCAAATTTTGTCCAAAGTTTAATTATGTTGAGCCTAAAAAATATTTATTGTGGTAACAAATTTTTAAGGATAAAAAAATCATAAATTTTTAAAACTAGTACATAATAATAATTTTTCCCAGGTCAAGGTGGTCTTGTGACCACCCTGGACTCTATGTAGAGACGCCAGTGCTATGCCCTTGACAGTTTTGTTTGAATTGATAGGTTTGAAAATGTTCTTATGAAGATGAAGAATATTCTTAAGCCGAAACTTCACCATCTTAAGAAATATGCTTTTAAATCTTTATTTTTATGTTTTTATTATGGTTTTTTTTTTTTTTTTTTTTAACGGTGAAAGTATAGAGGTGGGTGACGGAAGCCTAACAAAATGAATCTTAAGTGGATAAAGTGCCAACTTTTAAACTATTAAAAGGTAACTTAAATATCAGCCAGACCAAAATCATATGTGAGTAAGTTATAAATTAATAGACAAAAGGATAAGTATTGACTAGGTGACAAAAGGGCCTGGAAAAACTCTTTTATTCACACCAAACCAACAATAGCAAGGCAAGGGAGAAAGCTTTGCAATAGTATAACATGAATAATGATGATGACATGGCACGAGACGTGGAAATGACATAGGGCAAGTGTCACGTGGCTTGCATAGAGTTGTTCTAGATTAATTCTACAAGGAAGCCAATCAAGCCTAAAAGGGCTGAATTTCATATGTATCCATGTGATTATTGTAGCAAATTCACACGTGCCAAGTTTGTTGTAGCTTTTGATAATTGGATGAAAAATTAATCTTTTTGACGTGTGTTTGAGGTTTAGAATTGTTCTCCCTTATTGAAATTCTTTTGGTAAGGTGTTACCGCATTAGGAAAAATAATTTTCCTTGGACTTCTTTTTTCCTTAGAGTCGTGTTCAGAGTCTTTGTAGTAATTAGAGAAAATGACTAGCAATAATGGTGGATTAAATCATGATGATGTTGTAATTAAATTAAAATATATATGAATAGAATAAATTTGTATAAAAAGTTAAATAATATCAAACACATTTTTACAACTTATATTAAAAAAAAAAACAAAAGATAATAACTGATTAAAAAATTATAAATATATTTTTAAATAATGAATAATTTAGTAACTTCGGAATTTGATCTTTATTTCTTTAATATATCCATTTCTTATAAAATAATGAATAAATATACTAATTTTCAAGGCTTTTAAGTTATAAAACTTTAAGAAGCCTTGAAAAAATGTTGTAGTTGACAACTTGACATCATTGTTATAGATTGCTTGCCCAAGCAAAACATGTTTCGTCGATCAAAAGTCACGCGCCAACCATACACTCGCTCTTCTTTAAACACGGCGCAAAGCCGAAAATACTCAGAAGACAGCAAACAGCTTTATACCTTCCTAAGGAGAGTGTCTTCACACGCGCTTCAACGGCGCGTGCGGTATAATTCGACCTTTCCTATGGTGGGTAGAGTAGGCCAGGTTTGCCACGCTAGCTGACTGCGCATGTTGGTTGAAATCTTGAAATGAATGTCTAGAAGTTGATGGAATAACTGAAAAATGGAAAAATAATATAAGTTTGAGACTTTTTGAGTATTGTTGTTGGATTTGAGAGTTACTTGCATTATTAGCTACACTGCTCTCTTTTTAGCTGTTCCTCTCTCTTACTTACTTTTCATGTCTCTCTCTCTCCCACACGGACACGCACATTTGGGCTTTGCTTTTACATTGTTGTTGTTTAGCTAGTTGTTCGCTAACCCAGATGTGACTTTACAACAATTACTCACAATTTTTGTTTTCTGGGTATCAATCTTTTGGCTTCTTTTTGAGCTGTTGTTGTGTGTTGTAAAAAAAAAAAAAAGAGTGGATTGGAGAGGGCTTGCTTTTTATTTTAATTTGCTTTTTGATGATTTTGTGCTGCGTTTGGATGAGTTGGGAAGATGGGCTTTTTTCTATGACCCGTTAATAAATCTGAAATTTGCTTGGCGTTGGAGTAAAAGATGAAGGACTTTCCTGGTACACCTGGGACTTTGACTGGGCTTGTTTTGAGGATTTCACAGTGCATTTTTGCTGTTGGGTCAATTGCTTCTATGGCCACCACCAACAATTTCTTTAATTTCACAGCTTTCTGGTAATTGTTCCTTCCCTAAGTCTGTAATTTCTTTTTCTTTTGATTTTTTTTTTCTCTTGTTATTGTTCTGCACCTATAGGTCGATGTCATTGTAATGTCTCTTCAGTTTTAGACCCAAATGTTAGTCTCTTTTGAGCAAATTAATAATGTAAACTGTCCTTCAGAATAAGCGTTTTGAAATTTACCATTTCTAGCCTGGAAAAATGTAGTTGAGTAAAGGAATTATATTGAAGGAACTTTATAAATTTTATCTGCACAAATTGTCACATAGACGTGGTTGGAACTTGGAACTTATCTGTCACTCATAATTATTGGCGTCTTGATGTTATATTGCGAGCAACAAAATCAAAAACTCAATCGTAAGCTTCATTTTTTTTTTTGGTTAGTATGGAGAAATTTAGTTATTAAAGAGCTTGTGCTTCAGTGCTTGGCCCTTGCAATTGCCTAATGTAATTCTAGCCATGAATTCTATTGGGTACAAATCCTTGCACTAGTTTGCATTAGCAACCATCCCACTTGTAACATAACTGAATTGACTACATTTTATTCAGATATATCCGTGTATATATATGCATATGTCTCAATTCATGATCATGAACGTATTTTGAGCAATCTATGCTTGCCATTTCTAATCCATCGTAGAGGAGGTCCACATTCCTTACATGCTCTTTCCTAAATTGTTTATTCTATGAAAGTGGGGAGTTGACCTCTGGGAGTATATACATTTCCTTCCTTAATTTCATAATGATCTTAGATTATATATATGTCTTATTTGGCATCTTGTGATTTCAACAAAGAGCTCTGGGCATTTCCAGTCAAGCACATGTATAGTGCTTGTGCATTGTTATGCTTATGCCATGCCCTGCCCACACCGGCCCTGCCTTTTGGGGGTGTGGAATTTTAGAGAGAATGAAAATTAAAACCGAGACTGAAATTAAATAACAGCAACTTAAACAAGACCAATACAGAGGTTCACTTATATAGCCATGAGAGAGAGAGAGAGAGAGCTTAAGCTTTTGTACTAGCCTTTACTAATCCTAACAGACTAGCTGAGTTTCCCTATTTTTAGTAAGCTTAAGCATTGTGCATTGGTGCTGCTAGTTTCCCTATTTTTAGTAAGCTCCACTTTAGCTATTGATGTGCAAGAACACATTGTCGATGAAGCATTCTTTCATTCACTTTGCATATATTGGTTTCAGAAGAAATGAATCCGTCTGCTCCATTCTCAAAGAAAGTATTATTTTTCGAGGAAGCTTCTGTTGAGCATATGATGAAACTGTGTGCTTTGTTGAGGTTAACTTAATCGGTTATTTATGCCATTGTTACTTGAAATTTGGTTGGGGCAAAGTGTTTTAATTACAATTTCTTTCTTGATTTTTTTTTTTCCTGATGCCATGGGTTGTGGAATATTTATTGATGGTAGCATAAGAAGGATTAGTGCATGACTGGATCCTAAAAACACTTTGAATCCACAAGGCTAAGATCTGGAATCCCCCAGATAAAGAAACAAAGAGACTGAAATTATATTAGTAATGGCTTTTTCATTTTCATTTTACTAATCAGGAGCCAATTTAAAGGCTTCAGAAACCTTAGTGCCCATTTGGAATTTTTGTAGGAAGTAGAGTGTTAAGCTATAGAGTTTTTGCAATACAGACTTTTAGCTAAAAAGGCTCTTTAGCATTTGGGGTATTTGGCAAATTGCAGTGATAAAGGGTTTTGAAATTGTTACATCAGTTTGGTAGCCAAATTGGAAAAGTTTTTAGGTATGAGAAATGCCAAAGAGGATATAATAAAAATATTTTTTATTCTCATACTTGAATCCAATTAATTTAAATAATGGCGAGTGTTTATTTATACCAATATTATTATTATTTGGTAATGAGCTTTATGGCCTGTCTAATGCAATGCCCAGATAAGCCCTTACTTTCCTACCAAAAATATTCTTAAAGAAATTCTAATAAATGTACTACCTTATAAAAGACTTAATTTTGACTGAAATATGCCTAAAAAAAATCTCTCCAAAATAGGAAAGAAAACCCTACTTCTAGAAAATTTTGAAAAAAATTCAAAATAAAAATTTCCAATGGTGTAGTAGACTAGTTGCTGAGTTATGTGAGGTATTTCTGGTCAAATGCAATAGCAATCATACACACTTTTATAATAATCTGGAAGCTGCAGTAAACTTGAAATTATGGAACCATAATATGGCATTTGCATTACTCACTAATAAAATGAGATCTGAGCTCTTTTCTCATCTTATCACCTATTATTTTTACCTATGTTCCTAAGAAGCATTTCTATCAAAGTCTTACCCTTTCTGTTCTTAGCCACCTATAAAATTGTACAAATGTATTTCAGGGGCTCGTTAATAGCAGCAAAGATGTCAATCTTGAAATGTATATAAGATCATAGGCACTTGAGTCTATAAAACTTGGTTCATCATAACTGTACTTTATCATCATTTGTTTGTGAGGGTACTAAACATAGAGATGTACTACTTGTGCATAATTGATTCACTACTACTCTAGTGAACTGAAATTTATAGGTGATTTGTTTGGATAGAGGTATTTAAAGAGAAAGGTTGGAAATTCAATTTGAATAGAGTATTAAATGACATTTTTTCCCTAAATTTATAGAGGGATTTTAGCTTTATTAAAGTGTGGATTTGAAATGACTAGGTGCAAGAATCTTTAGTGATCACATCATAATGTCTTATTAAATTTATATAAAGCAATCTATACTTCCAATTGTTCTTCAAATCCAAACACAACTATGGATTATTAATTTGTCAAATGCCAGAGGGAAATATAATATTTTATGCTGAAGACCATCTCTCTTTATTTTTTTGCAGCTACCTCATTGCTTCAATGGGTTTGCAATTCATCTGGAGCTTTGTGCTTGCTGTATTAGATGCATATGCTTTTGTGAGAAAGAAGGCCCTGCATAATCCTGTTTTGGTTAGCCTCTTTGTGGTTGGAGACTGGGTCAGCTTCTATGAAACTATGACCATAATTTTTTGATTTTTTCCAAAAGAATTCTTTGTATTAGTGGCTGTCATTTATAGCTCCATTCATTTAAATTTCAACAGGTGACAGCAACACTGTCTCTTGCAGCAGCTTCTGCCTCAGCTGGCATTACAGTGTTGTATCTCAATGACTTGAAAAGCTGCCATTTTGGAGTAGAATGCCAGAAGTATCAGATGTCAGTTGCCTTGGCCTACCTAAGCTGGGTAACAATTGCAATTTCATCTCTAATTATGCTTTGGCTGTTAGCTGCTGGTTAGACATTTTGTTGTATATATGCCACTGGATTTTCAATCTTACAGGAATTTTGATCTGTCTATGATGTTGATAAAAAAAGGAAACCAAGAACTAAATTACAATACTCAACAATCGAATTCATCTTCTATCTTGGTGGGTTGGGAAAAGTATAGCAAAATTAAAAAATGAAAATATCTTTATCTTGTTGAGCAAATGCATAGAATTGGTTAATAGAATTACTCAACTTGACCATAATTAAATAAGTTAAACCTCTAAACCCAGCATTCAAACCTATAAAAAGTGTTGGTTATCTCTTTCTCTCAACACTAAGAACTCTTTTAAGCCCTTCTAACAAGTGAAAGTTGCTGGCAACTATCAACACCTTGCTTCAAGTTGTACATGATATGATTTTAATGGTTTAATCATTATTCAAACACTCCTTTGTAGGCCTGTACATCCGCATAATAAGTGAGATTCAATATACGGAAATTTAAACTTATAAATGGGGGTTAATTAGAAACAACATACAAGGTTTGAATTCAGGACTATTTGCTCTACTATGATGGTACACTACTCCTTATCCCACAAGTTCAGGCAGATGGAAAATGATGAATTTTATTCATTTAAACATTGTTCTAACAGTTCCAATTAATTGACTGGCAAATGAGCTCATTTTTATGCCTTAGGTCACACCAGTCATAGTTTCTGGGTACTGGGTAGGCCTCTGTTTCCAGGAAAACAGATTATCAACACCAATGGCATACACTTCAATCATCACGAGTTATGAAAGACAGCTATGAGTTAACCTTGGAAAATAGCACACAAAATCTAAACCTGGACAACATTTGGTTGCTTGAGGAGTGGAGATCGCACCCCATCAACTAAAATATGTCCACAATTCCAATCTCTTTGTCGGTTTAGTTAAATGTTCAGGCATTGGGAGGTCAAATTTGACAAATTTACGGTTTGTGTACACATAAAACCCAAGTTGAAATGGATACTTTGTTGGAAGACTAAAAGGAAGCTAAAATAGATTGTGATAAGCATATGAAGACACCCCAGTTGGTAGTTTTGCTTTTTCAAACGAATCGCATGACATGCTTGAATAATCCTCCTGATTCATTGTGGTGTATTAGTGGGCAATCAATAACACTTAATTTATGTACAAAGGGGACCACACCACTGCCCCTCTAAAAAGAAGGAATTCCTTTGTTATGAAGGAAAATGGATATCAAAGAATTTTCAGTGAGAGTTTGTTGTAATGAGTGGCAAAGAGGATTGTGATTTGTGAATGGTAATGTCAACCACATTGATAACGAAGATATACTATATTGTCTTAAAACTTGTAGTTAAGAAATGGACGTTTGCCAACTATAGCAAGTAGAAGCAGCAAAGTTGGTCTGGTTGTTTGTTGGTTTGGTCCCACTGGTCTTGCTTGCTGGTGAAAAAGACGGTTAATCAAATCCCATCAAAATCTGTGTTGGGATTTTGTTTCAGACATTTCCTTGCATATACTTTTGTTAAAAAGCAGGAGACATAGTAAGTCATAAGTATTGTTGGATAATCTTTACCAATAAGTTGAAGGACACAAAATTTGCTGACACAGCTTCTTATTATTCAGATTCTTGCAAATACTTATGTTAAAAAGCAGGGAGACATAATTATTGGTGAATAATTTTTACTAATAAATCGCGGGGCACATAGTTTTTTTTTTTCTTTTTTACAAATTTTTTTTTTTCATAATTGTTTATATGGTTTGTTGTTATTGATCCATGATAAAGTTGTGTTAATGGTCGACCTAAGATTTTCTAATTTGAGAAAGTTATGAAAAAGGTTGTGAAGGAAATTGTGTTCCTAATAGTATTCAATTATAAATTATTCACACACCAATTGGTCTAGAAGCAATTGAATTGGCAGGAGCACCTGCCCTAATGAACAAAGTGATATCTCGTGAAAGTGAAGTGTTGAAGTTGGACGAGTTTTGTGTTCCACCATTCAGACCCTTTGCAGAAGATAAGCAATTATACAATAGAGGAATTCGCGTAACTGACTCTCAATCTTCTAAGGATAAATCTTTCTTCAATTTGGATTTAGTTTGTGTCAACCCGATTTGCCAGTTGCCACCACCAAGCTCTATAGTTTATAGTGAGAGATAGAGAGACAAGTGTTATTTCCAAAAGAGAATTCGAGCATAATGATATGGAAAGAGTAACAGCAATGAGGTTGATAAAGATAACAAGGAAGAAAACTATGCTGTGAAATCGTTAAATTGCCCCACTAAATCCCGTGAAATTGTTTCTAACTAATTAAGTATGTGCCATTATATTATATCATTTGTTGAGATGTAATGGAATCGTGTGAAATTTGATGACTTGAAGGGAATCACCATGACATTCAAAACTCATCACCTTGGCCATAACTCATGGCAAAAGAGGTCGGGATTCGCCGACCCGTCCTGAACCTGAAGGAAAATAATTAACCTAAACTAGAATTTTTTTAACTGAATAAAAAACGGGTTGACACTTGATGATCCTTTTTTTAAAAAAAAAAAAACACTATTTTTGGGTTAAAAAAATTGTAAAATTATGACAAGATTGGTTTACTTTTCTTTTTTTAAAACATTTTGTGTGTGTGTGTGTGTGTGTGTGTGTAATGCATTCAAATACAATGGCCTCAAGAAAACAATTGAGACATTTATCTAGTTGCATGTAAATAAATTAAAAGATGGATGATTAAGACATTCTTTTTGCTTGAATAATTAATCAGTTTTGGGATGTTTGCTAAATTTCATACAATTTGATTATGTAGTTTTATCAATTTTACCTTTTTATTTTTATTTTTATTATATAACCTAATTTTGTGCTTAACTTTATGGTTTTTTAAGGGTCTTTTAGTCATCTTAGGATTTCTTTACTATATATTTGTCATTGTCTCTTGGGCATTTAGGTTTTTCTTAGTAAAAAGATTTTCTCCTCCCCCCAAGTTGATTCCTAAGATTTTCGTGTGGATTCAATGGTTTATTTCATGAAATAGATGTGTCATGTTTATTGTGATTTTTTGTTTGCATTAAAAAAAAAAAAAAAAAAAAAAACTAATTGTTGTTTGGGCATAGTGATAAAAAGTAAATATTATAGTGGATGCCAGAGTTCAAACATCAAATTTCAATATCGAATGTAATTTGAAGATGGGTTTTATCGAGTCTAATTACCAAAAAATATTGTTTCCAAGAATTAACTAACAAAAATAAACTTTCACTCATATGCCATAATGTTTAGGAGAAAAAGAAAGAATAATTCTGATTTGACTAAGAATCACAGGTTTTCTACTTTGATAAAACATTCCAAAATCTATGATCAATCAAATTATATCTATGACGCAATACTTCAACTGTGATGGATTGAAAGGCATATAAATGATTCCAGAAAGAAAGTAGCATGGCATCTGCATATAGACAAATTCTCTAATTTCATAGACAGGCATATTCTGGATAATGCAATTGTTAAATTTTGTGATGAAATAATTTTTAATTTTTATGAGGAATATTTGTTTATAGCATGAAAAAGTTAATCATCGGTATTTATAAAAGAGGAGATATCAGATAATCCTCGTCACTTCCGAAATAGAAAGTTGCCTACCATGGATGGATTGATGAAACTCCTATGTTTTAGTTATACCCAATATTATTGAACGATAGAAATTATAATTGAGTTTTATTAAAAATATTAATAAAATTTTAATCATATTGTTAAAAAAAAGGATTTTTTCAAAGATTGTTACATTTAGTACTTTTTTCATATCAAATTATGCCTTTTTTTTTTTTTTTTTTTTTTGCTCCAAAAACACTTGTACAACAAATCCTAAATAGTAGGCTATTACTAGTTGTTGGTGGGCAAAAATTAATTTCAATAGTAAGTTTCAAATTTGAACTAGTAACAACTTATTACCTAAAATTTATTGTGAGAGTATTATAAAAATATTGTAAACATAGTACTTCTTATATTTAAAAATAGCATGACTATTAGTAAAAATTCAAAATCTTTCCCACACATCTGCTTTATATTAGAGGTGGTATATATTTTGTATAAAAAAAAAAAGAAAAAAGTGGTATATACTTTAATAAAAAAAATATTAAATTTTAAAATAGAAGAAAATAGTTTAGATTAGAAAATTTAAGGAATAAGAAATTTTGTTACTTTAAAAAAAAAAAGTATATTGAGGCGTTCCAAAAATATATAAAATATTTTAAATTGAAACTTGAAAAATTGGAGAACCTAAAAAATAAAAATGAAATAAAATAAATTAATTAAGAGACATCACCTAATATGCTCCAAATTTATTTGATTAATCAAAACAGAGATATAGGCATAAGCTAATCATAATCTTAAATAATGGTCGAGGGTAATAACACGCGTGTATATATATAAATATAGAAACTGAACGATGCTTCATTAATAAAAGCACAAAAATAGAGAATCAATTCATATAGGATGTTATATAATTCCAAAATAGAGAAGCAACTGAACGATGCTTCATTAATAAAAGCACAAAAATAAAATAAAATAAAGTTCTAGTGATTGACATCCGGTGTGCAATTGGGAATATAAAAAAGATTTTATTTTCATCATGCGTGTTTGGTTGAAATGATGGAAAAATAAAAAGATGTAATTTTTTTAAGAAAAATAACATAAATGATGAAAAATAAAATTTGTTTAAATTTATTGTCATGTCCTAAAAACTGCTACTTGATTTAATTAAAAAAAAAAACATTTCCCCTCATTTTCTATCCAAAATCCAAATCGAGAGAAATTGATTTTTGGCCGACATAAGAAGAAAACACCAAAATCCTATTAAAATCCATCCCCCTTTTCCCGTCCCAACTAAACAATAAAAAAAAACCGTTTTCAAAAGCATGAATGAGAATATTTTATTCCATCCACCATGCATATCAAATCCGAAGCAAGAGTCAGGAATCGTCAGTACATCAGCAGGGGGAATTTAATGGAGAACATGATACTAACAACATGCTACAAGAATCTAAGGCCCACCTCTTTCATCATCCTCTATATTTACATGTGCCATATGTGCTCATTCAGCTTGTGAAATATCAAAGAAGAGCAAGAATCAATTACAGGAGCAAATGGCAACAAAGTCTGGTTCCCTTGGGAACATTTACAGGAGGTTCAAGCCACAACTTCTCATGGTTCTTGCTCAGACAGGCTATACATTTTTATATTTTATCACAGAAGCTTCCTTCAATCATGGGATGAACCCTCATGTCTACATAACTTACAGACACATTGTAGCTGGAGTAGTCATGTTCCCTTTTGCCTATTTTCTTGAAAGGTATGTAAATATTTTTCCCTTCACATAAACTCTGTATGACAATGAAGGGCAAAGTGTATGCTTTCGACGTTTAAACTAGTTGTCAAAGATTGATTTTATCTTTGATATATCAATTATATGATTTATCAAAATATTATCTTTGAGAGTTTTCTAAAGAATAAAATGGAGAATGGACTAACCAAGAGTTTTGTTGTTTAACTATTTGACATCTCGTAATGTGTCTATGACATCTAGTGTTCAAATTCTTGCAATTTAACTGTGTGACACCTCCTAATATGTCTATAACATCTAATGTTTAAATCTTTCATCTTTCGTTGTAACTATTGAACTATATATATATATATATATATATATATATATGTATAAAGAACTGCAATGAACAGATCATAAAAGAATAGAATTGAATATGGTGTATTATCAACAGTGTGTTACTATTATATACATTCTAGTATTTGTTTTGGAATGTTTTCCTTTCCTCCCTCTTAAATGGACCCATTTGAAATATCACTTTAACAGCTTGTTTAGGAGGAGGAAAAAGAATGGAATAGAAATGAATGAAAAGAAAAATTTTAGAATATTCTTTCATTCTCTTATATGAAATGGAGAGTTCATTCTTTTGTTTGGGAGCTTAAAGTGAAAAGGAATATAATGAATAAGTGGAAACAGTTATTCCACTCTATTTCTTCTAAACCTCAAATTTTCATTCCCCCCAAAAATGGAAAGAATTAGGGGGAATTGAATTAGATTTAATAATTTTTTTACTAAACTCCAAAACACCTCTATATATTTAGCCATTCATTTTAAAATAAGAGTCTAATACTAATATTACCATAAAATGATTTCATTCATTTCCTTCTATGTTACTCCCAAAAAAGGTTACTTATTTTTCATTTTTTTATTTTAAAACATTCAAATAAGATTACTTGATTCCATTCTATTACTTTTTTTTCTCATTCATTTCTCTTACTTAAATACATTTTATTCCATTCTATTTCTTTCCAATTCAATTCCATTCCTTTATGAACTCTCAAAACGAAACTTAACTAAGTTGTAGTTGTCTTCTCATGAAATTTGAGACAACCCGTAACAAAGTGCAGAATTGAAATTATTCAAAAAGTTTACAAAATAAAGGAAAAATTAAAATTGTTGAAAAGGGCTCAATTTTATTATTTCCTTCACTTTCCTTTTATAAATTATAAATCAAGTGATTTCCGTAAAATTACTTTATAAATTAACTAATTCAACCTTCCAAAAAAAAATTTAAGAACCCTACTACGTCTCATTTAACTACAATTGCATCTCTACACTACCACCTAATTTTTCTGAAACACTGCTTACATCTAACCTAATACGTCTCATGTAATTAGGAATATTATGCGTTTCACTAAATAAGTCTTATAAATTAATATATCAACTTTTAAATATTATAATAAAGTATTTAAGAAATTTATTTATTATGTTGTTGCTATACCAATCATAATAAAATTTAAAAGAAATTTTAATAATTTCTATTCATCATTCCAAATGTTTTGCAATTATGTCAATGTCGTAAAAATTGATCTTTAATTATCTGCTGCAGAAAAGTGAGGCCCAAGCTGACATTGGCTCTTCTGTTGGAAATTTTTGTTCTTTCTCTACTTGGGTAAGGATTGAATTAAAGACATACTTCTAAATTAAATGCGACATATTGAATAGGCAAAGTGTGTTTCAATTATTGTAGGGTGGGTTTGACCCTAAACATGTATTTTGCAAGTTTGAGATACACCTCTCCTACCTTCGTTGCATCAATGGTCAACACCATAGCTTCCCTGACTTTTGTAATGGCAGTGGTACTCAGGTAGGATTGCTTATCAAGATCCTGGTAGTCTTTCAATATATTTATGACTATTTGCATCAAGTTATGTTTTAATCTTCATACAGGATGGAGGTTCTTGATCTTCGAAATCGTCGTGGGATGGCAAAAGTTCTTGGAACTTTGATCTCCTTAGCTGGTGTAATGACAATGACATTATACAAGGGGCCTATCATGAGAAATCTATGGCACCCTGTAATCCATATTCAGGGAAATACTGCCACACATGAGAACTGGTTAAAGGGTTCTATTCTAACTATTGCAAGCTGCATAACTTGGTCTATATGGTACATCATGCAGGTTTTGCCCCAACTTAAAACTATGAATAGTACATGTTTCTAAAAGGAGGATCCATTTACATTTTGTAGAGATAGTAAAAACTTCTATCTTGGAAAATCGGAAAGATTTTGAAACAATAATCATAAGCAGTGAGAGGCTACAAACATAGTTAAACCAGGTTACGTCACAACAACATGGTGGTATATAATAACTACATTATAAAATAAGATACAACAATTCGAGACGAAACAGACGTAACTACTAAAAATAGTCTGAATTTTAAGTATTATTATTACCAATAGTATAGAATTCCTCTGAAAATTGTATAGACAGCAATGTAATCGGCATATGCAGATAATATTCCTCTGAAAATTGTAGGCATTTACATTAAAAAGATATCCTGCCCAACTGTCACTGACTACATGGATGAGCTTTGTTGGAGGAGCACAATCTGCTGTCTTCACAGTTATCATAGAGCATAAGCCAGCTGCTTGGGCCATAGGATTCAACATTGACTTCTGGTCCACAGTATATGGTGTAAGTATCATTAGTTTGCTATGTCCACAATATTTTCACAATAATTTCAAATGGGCAAATTGTTATTGGTTATTACTAGTGGGTCAAAAAGTAATTTTAATGGTGAGTTCAAATTATAATTAGTAACAATTTACTACCTAAGATTTGTTGTAAAAATATTGTGGACCTGACAATTCTTATTCAAATTTAATATTTTGATCATGGAAGTCACATGACAGGGAGTAGTGGTCTCTGGTTTAATCATATTCATTCAATTGTGGTGCACGGAAGAGGAAGGACCAGTTTTTGTGACCATGTTTAATCCACTTTCAACAATATTGGTAGCAATTCTAGCATACTTTGTCCTTGGTGAAAAACTATACATGGGCAGGTAATTCAAAATGCTTATTATTGTTCTTAATTGTTCTACTGCTACAACAAAATGTCACAACATTTTCACAATAATTGAGGTGTAATTATTCTAGAACCCACCACCACTAAAAATAAGATTCTTGTGAAAATATTGTGGTATTTTGTTGTGTTGTGGACTTTCTCTATTGTTCTACCTATATTTGCTCTATTGTTCTACTTACATTTGCATCTAAGCTACTAGCACATACATGCATTCGGAATGTACCAAAAAAGCTTTCATTATTAATTTTTACAAATGGTTGTGCATGCAATTCATATCTACCTAACTGCCAAAGTTGGCGAAAAGTAAATTTAGAACTTCATGTGTGCCTTTGTTCAGTGTACTAGGGGCAGTAATAGTCATCATTGGCCTGTATATGCTGCTGTGGGGCAAAGAAGGTGACCAGGAAGTCCACAACAATTCCCAAGAGCAACCTTGCTTGACTTGCAAAGAGCATAAGGGTAACAAAATACTGCTAATTACTTCCGCAGATAAGGAAGTATCACAATGTGAACCTTAAATAATTTTAATTATTCATCTGAAACCCATAGAGAGAGGTATCATCGTGATGCAATGCCCAAAAAAGAAAAAGAAAAAAGAAATCAAATTGAAGGACAGCGAAAATCAAGAGAGAAATTTCAAAAGGTGTGTGAACTTCTGCATCAGAGGTATCAGAGAGGTTGAGGAAATAACCCACTGCTACGTATATGTGAGTTTATTCAGCAAATTATGCAAGAATGTAAGATTGATATGGAAATTGAAAATCTTAATGTAACAATCGCCCTCAGATCCCCCAATAAATCACAGAATCCAAATTCATCTACATCCACTTTTGTTCATTTTATTATTCAGCTTTTGGTATAAGTTTAAGTTCATCTTCATCCACATGCACAGTTCATAGATTATAGCATTCAAACTATCCTAATTCAATAAAGTATTTGAGTAAAAAAGCTAATAGATGGAATGCAAACACAATGATAATTTCTCCATTTATGGACAAGAACATAAATTGTGAAAAATGTTGACTTAATACATCCATGGTCTAAGTTGAGCTCCCCTAGAGAAGTGAATTGTCACTGAAATATTAAACATGTAGTTCATCAATGAAACCTCACTGTAATGCGGTCTTTGTGTTATACATACTCCAATTCACATTTTCTTAGTAGATAACTTTTCGATTCTTCCAGAAAATTTAAATACTTTCAAACATCTCCAAATTGGCAAAAAAATAAAATTGTAAATGTACCCCCAAAAAGTATATTGCGAGAGACTGCAATATTTTATGTGCACTGAAAGCATACAGTCAACTCAAATGATTGAATTTAAAAAATAAAGGCCACCAAACTGCACATTTTGCCAATGCTGCCATGTATTCGCTAATAGTTGAATTTAAATGCCAGGCATACTGAAACAGCAGCCATATATACACGTCAACAGGTAACAAAAATGGTGAATGGCAGTAAAATAAAGCATCTAAAATCAATATCAAATAATTATGCAGCAGGGGGCCTGAGCTCATGATCATGAGATGTATCGCGGGCAGCTGAAGGCATGTATTGCCACATTGGGACAAAACCATAGCTGGGAAAAACTGGCATCTTGTTTGGCCCAGCATGATATGCAGCTGGATGGCCTGGCATAAACCCAGCTGGTGGAATGGCCATAGCTTTCAATTGCTGCTCCATCCTTTCCTTATCTGCCTTCAGCATGAGTTTCTCTTCACGAAGTTCATGCTTCTCTGCCTGTGGCAGAGTAAAAGAACTTAAAAATTGCTATTACTAGCTCATCCAGTAATGCAATTTCATACAAAAAGTAGATTTTAAACAATTCACCACCTTAATCAGCAACAGAAAATTAAAAATACCCTCCCACAGTTCGAGCAGATTATCATGTAAAAATTATAAAACATTGAATACCAAAATATTGCAAAAGTAGGGAGTTGACATCTTTCTTCCTTCATTTTCTTTAATTAGAAAGTTACACATGCAACCGGTGGATTTACACCCACGACTCACTTTCTCATCTTGCTCTTATAAAGTGATGAGGTATAAATTTGTTTTTGTTGATAAGCATAAGGAGAAGAGGTATCATTTGAGCTAGAGCATATTGGCCTTTATTCCTTATTTTTCCACAAACATACTCCTTATCTATGTGAACTTCCATTTACTAGAAAAGGTCTACAGTGATTATGGCAGTTTAGATCAGAGTCATCAGACCATTTTGAACTACCCATACTTTTCTAGGCATCAGTTCCCAATAACCATACAATTTTCTTGATAATTCGATATTTGGGGGAGGAGAGATTTCAACATTGGATATCTCAATTGGAAAGACCAGGAGCCTATTGGTTAAACTACAAAGCTCTTGGCAGCCATACAATTCTAACTTATCCTATCCTCATCATTCTCTTGAACATCAGCCAATTTTATTTTCAGCTGACAACAAGACTAAGTTTTACAATTCAATAACTGCAGTTACTGAATATTAAAAGGTAACAGTAACCATATTTGTAAGGTTACCATTAGCAACAAAAATATAAATTTACCAAGTTTAGTAATTCATTCGTAGTTAGTTCATAGTACACAATGAAGCATATATCTATAGTGTAGCAAAAACCATAGATGCCATGGCTTCCCATTGGGAACTGATTAGGCAATGCTATAAATCACTAAACTGGGACCAGATAACAGGTACTAGTGCCCTAATACATTTTCCAGTGAGGCATATTTTTGTTAATGACATAAAACTATAATATCTATAGCTAATTATATTCCTTTAATACTCCCGCCGTCCCCTTCTAGCATCTTCAACTTGCATTAAATGCTAAGGTCCCTTTACTTCTCCCAAAAGGAACAATAATCTTACGTAACTCCCAAGTCATTTAAATTCTAAAATGTCTTCTATTCATGGATATAGTCAAGGTACACACCTGGGAACATACTGTTTCTTTGATGTAAAGCCATTTGCCAACTGATCGTTAGAAGCAACAATGCAACAGCAACTCAATAGTTCATTTATACAAATATGAATTATCACAAAAAGAATCAATTTTCTATAACCATAATCATAAGATGGTAAGTACTGATGAAGTAATATCCTCAATAAACAAACACATAATAAGTTATAACAAGAGAAACAAACTTAAGAACAAGGGGTCAGGAAGAAGCATGGTAATTCAACAAAATATCAAACCAGGAGAGTTTTCCCAAATGAAGTAAAAGGACAACGTAGGCATATGCAAAGCACAATTTATCAAAAGGAATATTGACCTTTCCTATGCAGTAAAATGCATCATATATGACCAACTGACCTTTAAACTTTTTATTTCTTCCTTTAGTTTTTCATTTGTTTCTTTAAGCTCTTGAGATTCTGATCTTAGTTGGTTCAAAACTCTGATGGCATCATCCAGTATGGCATGCTTGTCAATTTTGACCGGTCTATCAGGATCCAAAACAGAACACAAGTCTAGAAACCTGCATGAGTCATAAACAACAGCTGTCCTTTCATAAACCTTACTAGGAGAAAGCCAGAGAGAGCAGAAAGCAATAAAAGTAAGAAACTACTCATATTATCATTATTCTTGGGAACATAAGGTGAAAAAACTGATAAGTTAGGTAAATCGGTAGATTTATCATTAAAAGCATTGCAAATATCAAATCTTTCATTTCTCCATCTAATATCTCAGGGAACCTATAAAATTTAGACATCTTAGAAACTTGAGGCATCCAAAGCCGTTTTAGACAAAAATCATGCATCTAATACAAGGTATAATTTCAATATGAACTATACTTCAATTATATAATGGCCATTGCTCACAAATCAACTTGAAATGCTGGAATTATTTCTCCAAAGAACAGGAAAAAATAAATATATTAAATGCAGAAATTCAACACCAAATAAAAACAAAAAAATCTGATGAAGCAAGTTGCATGCCTGTCATTCAATCTCTCCCTTCGCAATTTTTCCCGACAAGCTTTAGATCCTGGCCTGCTGTATGAATCATTGCGGCCCCTGAAAGTTATAATCGTAAAAATTATCATGAACATATTAGAGCTAACACAAGTAGATCAAGATGAAAGGTCACCATTACATTTCTAATGGATATCATGAACCAAACCTTTTTTTTTTTTTGAAGTGATGAAAAATTTATTATTTTTTTAGTTTTTGATGACAAAGGAGAACTTCACTTAGATTAGTACGTCGCAGAGCGTACTGTATAACAATCCTCACTATTAATCAAACTCCTACAGGCAACTGATCCCACCTGCCAGAACCAGTTACTGGGTAACAAGCTAAGCAGTTTATCCTCAGATTTATTAATCTTGCAAAATGTAAAAATCCCGAACGAAATGAGCTAACAAATTCCAAAACAAATCAAACTCAACAATAAGGGAGCTACGTTTTATCAATCAAGATTTAATTATTGTACAAGACCCAACAACAACAAGTATAGAACTCTTTAATTTGCACAATAATACATCCTACCTACGTTACAATCTATCCTCAATGAGGTCAAAAAACAAACGTAAAATGGGGTTACTCAATTACAACCTATAAATTGTGTTCACTTCTTACAATTAAAAAAAGAAAAAAAAAAAGTACACTAATAAAAATTTGGGAAAATGGAAAAACCTCTTCCGTGACTGTGAGCACTCAATTTCGGCGCCGTCTTTCTCTTGCTGCGACAGTGCTACGGCCCCAGAAGATAAATCAGTTTCCACGCCACCACTACTACATCCACATATTATATAATAACAATAATTGACTTCTCAGATCCCTTTCTTCAATACTTACAGAATTTTAAAAAAAAAAACCAACAATTTGGAAAGAAAAAAATGGAATTGAAATTACCTGTGATTAGGCAAACAGAATTCGGAAGAAGGGTTTTCGTCGAAGATGCTATAATTTAGAAAATCCCAATCCTCTGCCAAAGGATCCATTTTTTTTTTTAATTTATAATTAATCCAGACAATCCCTCCCACACCCACCGACCGTGTTTTTTTTTATAAAATGAGTTTCTCTCAGAGCGAGTCTGAGTCTCTGGTCTGCTTTCAAAATCAAAATTTGGAAATTTCAGCGCAGAGAAGAGAAGAGAAGAGAAGAGAAAAAGGGATTGTGATTTGTGAGTGAGAGAGGGAGAGTCACGGAAATAAAAGCAAAGACCAACAAAGTTGGACCACGTGCAAGGAATCTATTGGTGATGCACGCCGCCGCGGCTTTTCTCCACCATCGAAACACTGTTGGGAATTTGTGTCCATTGCACGTGCCTTTAACTCACGGAATTCGGGATTCCCTGCGCTCGACATTTGTAAGATTGTTTGTGGGGGTAACCAATGAGGTACCGCCAAGTACCAAAACTTTCAGTAGCAATATTATAAAATTTCTTTTTTTATAACAAATAAATTTTAAGTGATAAGTTATTATTTATTATATTATAAATTTATTAATAATATTATTTTTTTATTTACTCGTAATAATTTATTATTTGAAATTTGTCGTGAAAATATAGCAAACATAACTTTTTTTTTTTCTTAGGAAGGTGTTAAAAATATAACAACTTTTATTAACATCTCCTTGGTTTGTGGTAGTTGCAAAAACATCCCTTTGGTAAAAATCCTTCCATATAACTCCTTGAGACTTTTATATTTGCCAAAATTGACCCCTAGTAACATGAAACAATTAATGAGTTTCCTTAATGAAGTCACAAAATTTTCATGTCATTTTTCTATACATAAGAGATAACAAAAGTAAGTTTCAAGGGTTAATTTTATCTAGTAGGTCTAATCTTAATCTTTTGAAAGTATTTCATCCAAAAAACAATTGGTAGATTGATTGATAATAAATAGAAATTATTATGAAGCATATATCATAAGTTGAAATTTTATCCTCTCTATAAATAAATTACAAAAAAAAGTATTGCATCCAAGATATTGCACCGAAACTTTATATGTGACAATAAATATAAAAAATATTATAAAATTAATATCAAAATTAATTTTTTAATTGTTTGGTGGCACATTTATGAAGGTTACATAGTAAAATTTGTAGTATCTCTAATTAATATATATAACTTTCTTCCAACACACTTTAGGTGATTATAAAAGAAAACCTTATAAGGTGTTCCAAGATAAGAGTTACGAGTTTTGAACTCAAGACCTCATCGATCTCATAAGGCCTTAAAAATTACTAGATCAATCCCTTGAAGTTACTCACAAGTGTCAAGAACATATACATAAACTATTTTGTGCATATTATCATTGGTTGTAAGGTGATTTGTTGAGTTACAACAAGACAGGTTGAATTATAAAATTTAGAGAGAGAGAGAGAGAGATTTTCAAGTTACATCTAGTGTAACTCTAAATTGTGTTACATCACCCAATAATTTGTTATTGAATTCATATTTTGAAAATTTCACCGTTGAATTACATATTCTATATATTTTTAATATGAATACCAATTTTTATGTCAATTAGATGGTATTTACCATTTAAACCATAAACTAATTTTTTATGCATTATTTTAAATTACAAAAATTTGAATTTAAACAATTGATTAATAACATATGTTTTGATCTTTCATCATCTTAAAATTTTGTAAGCTTTAAAAATATATAAAGATAATTTAATTCAATGGTGGATTTGTAAAAATTCACATTCAATTAAAACATATTGAATTGTATAACATTGTTAAAGTTACACCTAGTGTAATCCATATATATATATATATATATAAAGAGTTGGATTCAAATTATATCTGGTGTAACTTTAAGTAATGTTATATTACCCAATAATTTATTATAGAATTCATATTTTGAACATCCCACTTTTGAATTATATGTTCTATATGATCTTAACATTCTTGCCAATTTTCATGTCAATTGGATGTTATTTATCATTTGATACATAAACTCATATTTTATGCATTATTTTAAATTACAAAAACTTGAATTTAAACAATTAATTAATGACATGACTATTAATCTTTAATCACCTTGAAATTTTGCAACTATGAAGAATATATGAAAATAATGTACTGTAACGATGTATTTTTCAAAATTCGCATTTAATTAAAAAATATTGAGTGGTGTAACTTGAACCTAACTCATATATAAAAATATCTTATTAATTTAGAATACATAATCAATTTGAATTTAAGTATAAATGCAATATTGATGATTTTCAAACTAGATTTAGAACTTGAACCAAATTTATTTCCTTTGCATTTCAAAACTCCAAAACCTAAAGATAGATTAGGTGACAAATATGCTAAATGTAGCTCACTGCCATCCCTAGCAATTTAGTTCAATAACAATTAGGACAACGAAATACGTGAATATAATGGGTCTATATCCAAAACTCAATGTTGAATTGATGATCTAACATTCTCGAACTTGGAGCTCAAGCCCAACGATATATGAGGATATGGTATTGGTTTGGATACAGCGTTTTGTAGCGTTGCGCTTTCAATGTTGCGTTTTTTTTTTTTTTTTTTTTTTTTGCAGTTCAGAGACAGAATTTACTTTTCATGAGACAAATGCTACTGTTCACACACTGTTCATGAGACCTATAGCCACTTTATTCAGAAAAAAAAAAAAATATTAAAAATGGGTTTCACGGCACTATTTATAAATTTAAAATTTATTTTGCTACAGTGTTTTCAGCAACAATCAATTTTTCATAAAAATAAGTTGTATCCAAACGGACCCATAATGTTTATTAATTTTTGTTAACATGGATGTTTAAATTTTTTAGGGACATTTGCTCATCCTTAATGTAATGATAGGGAGAAATACTAAGGTGTTGGTTAGGAAATTTGAAACCTTCGATCATTAGACCTACCCATTGAGACTATAAATGTAACCATCAAATAAATGTGTACAAAGAAAATTTTAATTGAAATTCAAGTCAAGTTTTCCTTCCGAATAGGAATGAAAATTGAGGAGCAATAGTAGCAATTACGTATTAGCATATAGATTATAGACGCAGCACAAGAGGGATGGGCACGTTTGATCACTAAGGAGTGAGGTGAGGACCCATCCAACGATGGCTTGTTTGGACCTTCCAAATATGAAAGGCCATTTCCGAAGTGAAACTGAACTTTGACAAAAGTGGAAACCGAGCTATCGTGGCTGACAAACAAAGATCTTAATAAGATCCAGTTCTGCTTATCCAAAGGTTCACAAAAGCAGGAAAGTTACGTCCTTACTTGCAATATCCACGATATTTTACATCACTTTTATAATAAATCTTGAATGATAGGTTGTTATCGGTGAACATAAGAGTAATTTAGTTTTAAGTTTAAATTAGAACAAATAATAATCACTTACCACCTAATATTATTGTTAAAATATTGTGAATATAGCTCTTCTCGACGTGAATAAGGTCTAACTGAGTTTTGTTTTTTTAATCAAACCTTGATTTTATAATAAAGTTTTGAGAATTTCAAATTTTAAACTTAATAAAGTTTAGGAAGGGTTTACAATTTTTTTTTTTGGGGATACAATGGACATTTTATGCATTGAATATCCACTAGATATTGCTAATGTGATCCTTTAGGAGAATTAAATAATTTCTAGTGTTTTCTCAACAAAAAAAAAAAAATATATATATATATATATATATTCTAGTGAAAGTTGACGAGGACTATTACGGCCACGGCAAAGGAATTTACCTATAGGTTCGGTTGAAACAAAAATAATCGCTACTAAGCCAATATATCAGCAGATCTTTTGGCCTGATATTCATTCTTGAAAAGATGCAGGTCATGATCCTGAGGCTACATAATGATAAAAAAACTAAAAGCCTAGGTTGAAACTGACATTCTATCTTCAATATGCTTCACACTGCATTGCATACCTGATACCTCCTGCCACGGTGAAATTGCGTCCTCAAACTGCAATTGTCAATTCGTCAATTGAAGATTCCTTTTTTTTTTTTTTTTTTGGGTAACAAAAAAGAAATCTTGCATTTCCACTGATTGTTACAGAATAGAAATATCTCTATAATATGATCTTAAAATGACTAATTTTCACCTGCTACTAGTCAAAGTTTACCAGTAGCCACCACCCCTGGTCTTCAACTTCAATTTTCTGAAATAACTGCTCTGCTAGTCAAAAAATACACGACACCAGAACATGAAAATTTTGCTGGAGTATGATCAATATCAATATATTACGAATAATATAGCTAAAGAAGAGGATGAGAAAACATGAAATTCATTGAACATAGATTATATAACAAAATGAAATTTTATTAAAATAGCTTTCAGCTTTGTTTTGTAGTTGCATTTTTGTCAATACATCAACATTTAACATTTGGTGAGAAGCAACTGATTAGTACAAAGCTTTTCTAATCAAAAAGCTATCAAATAATCAGATGACATGAGCTTCATTTTTAAGCTTGTCAATCAGCTCGTCCACAGAAGAAACTATAACCCCTGCTTTTCTCTTAGGAGGTTCAGTGACCTGAAGAACCTCTAAATCAGATTTGATTTCGACGTTTAATTCCTGTGGAGTGTATTTCTTTATGACCTTTGATTTTGCTTTCATTATGTTGGGGAGTGTTGCATACCTAGGTTGATTCAGCCTCAAATCAGTGCTGCATACGGAGAACAAATAAAACTCATCAAAGTCACAAGAGATCAAGTTACAACACATGCACATATACACAAGCACGCACACAGTAAAAATCTGAGGCTGGATCTGGACAAATCATTATTGTAAAGCACACTTTCATATTATAATAAATAAATAAGAGAGGCCTTCTCTAGAAATTATCCAAGGCAAGTGTCCCCATCAGCAATATCTTTGAAAGCACAGGAAATTAAAACTCGGCCTTAGAATAGCAGAGCATTTGGAATCCCTTTATGAGTTGCAAATACAGTCCAGCAATATATATAATGCAAAAAAAAAAGGCGATTCTCTTTTTCCTTTTTTTGCTCCAATAATAATAATAATAATAATAATAAAGATGATTCTCAAAGACCCAATAAAGCAAACAACCAAAAAAGGCATAATTTTTTACTTCTTCCCGATTACTCCACTCATAAGTATTTAATCCCCCAATTTAAAATAAACGTGACTGAGGGATAATATTGAAAATTAAAATTAAAAATTCATAGGTGATTATGTTAGTGCGAATCTGTTACTTTTTATCTCCTTTCGTTATATGGACTTTCCTAAAGTGGTCAATCTCTTTAAAGAGGCTTTATACAAAGGTTAGGACAATCTTGATATTGTCTGAATATTATATAATCTCCATTACTATTTCCTAAATTATAAATCCTTATGGGTGCTAAGTGCTAAAGTCCACTGAACATGGATCTGTGCTTCACTCACTTCTCTTCAAATATGGATCCACTCCACAACATGAAAATAAACAATTTTTAAAGAAAACTATAAAATACGAATAAATGGAGCAATAGAGGCTTCAGAAACCATACAAACATGCTCTAAAAGAGCCCATATGGACCCAAAAAAAAGTTAAATTAAGATATAAAAACTTGTCAACTTAGCAACCGTTATTCTGATTTTAAAAAACTTCATGACTTGAAACACTCAAGCATGTGATCAAGTTGTAGAATGCAGGATTTCCCAGCCCATTTGGCATAGCTATATGACTTATCTGCTGTTTTCTAATATAGTTGATCATTTAGCAGGCCTGTTTAGATTCTGCAGTAACCAAATGAATACATGGTACATTTGTTTTGGGTACATGTGGGACCACCTTAACACATTTTCAGTATCACTATTCCAAATAGTGTTTAAGCCACCAAACCTACAATACTTTTTCTTGGAACATCACATCACTATCATGAAAGTAACCACACATAATATTCTAACATCCAGAGATGATCCCTATGGGCCGTTTATTTAACAAATAACGAGTTACCAAATTCCTAAAAAAGAACCATATATTATTATTCATCATACCTTAAAAAGCAAGTTTTAAAATTTCCTTGCAAGCTTTAGTCCATCTAATTTATATATATATATATATATATATATATATAAGTAGTTAGAAAGTATATATCATGAACAAACAGAAAGATAAACCCACAACAAAAATAAAAATATTGAAGATGCTTTAAAAATTCTTTTCGACGTTCAAGAGGACAGATCAGGTAGAGTATGTAAAGCTATGGCATTCGTTCTACACAACAAAATATGTAGGAAATCACTGACCAAAATTATACTCAAAATACAATTTAACACTAGGATATACATAAGAAAGTCATTGCCCATAAATACAATTAAACATAATGGCATTAATTGTTATTCGTTATAAATTTAGTCATAAAGGGCCATTAAAGAATATGAATGTGTCATGTTTTCAAAATAGAAGTACAAACAAACACAAAACTGTGAGGAGCAAACACAGTGGAAGTGTTTGATAAAAAATTCATGAGGATGAGATCCTTACGTGATTACAGCTGGTAAGTCCATACATAAGGTCTCAAGACCACCATCAACTTCTCTATCCACTGTTGCCAGTTGCTTCTCCTTATCTAGCACTACCTACTAGATAGCAGCAGTAAATCACAGGGGAAAATATGTCAAAACAACAGGAACAGCAACAATAGCGGCAAGAAAATCACTTGTTTAAAAATTAGCTGAATACAAAGACTAATTAAAAGTTGACATGAAATAATTAGTAAATAATACAATTGTCTTATACTCCTCCAGTTATGTTTAGATTTGACATTCAGGCAGACTGCAAAATAAGTACAGTTATGTTGTGCTATACATAATCCCACCAATAATGGGAAGCCAACAGAAACAAAACGGCATGAATTTGGATACCTAGTAGAATAGCAATCTAACCTTCCCTTATTTGATTGAGTAATGAACCTCTGTTTATATTGAATGTTTAAACAGTTCAACCAACCTTTGAAGCAAAGGTCCCCTGTGGCCAACCAAGCAGCCCTGCAACCATTTGCCCTGTTTGATTGCAATCATCATCTATGGCCTTCACACAAACCCAAAAATGAGAAAGAGTCATTCTTCCACAAATATCTCGATATAACTCTACTTTAAAAAGTGCACAAAGAAATGGACAAACATTAGGGATTAAGGAACTTCATATATACCAAAAAATTCAAAAGCAAACCTGTCCTCACCACCAAAAAAAAAAAAGAATGAAAATTCAATACAAGATATTGCTGTAGGTGAAATTAACACCTAAATGCACCTTTTTTTTGCTAAGAAACACATTATGAGAAATAAATTTAACTGATTCCCATTTAAGTATTTAATACCTGGGAGTACAAAAGTCTCCACTCAACTAAGCCAATTGCAAATATTTTGTCTTAGTTAATGTGGATTTCAAATTTTGGCAGCACCAAAAAAATCCGTTAGGAAAAAAGCAAAACCAGGTTAGAATTTTTTATATCTATTTCAAAATCTTCCTACTGATTCAGAATCCAGCATGAAACTCAATCTTCAGAATCAATCTTACAAACCCACCAACCTTCTAAGTGCTAACACAGAGCTGATGTTGCAACAGGTCATAGAAGCTGCTATTGTGGTTACCTCTAATAAGAAGAAGAAGAAAGGGAAACAAAAATTTGAGTATGTTGATGATGCTATAGGGAAGGGCAATAGTCTTGCCTCCCCTTGAATTTCCATTCACTGGAATTGACAGTTTGGAATTTAAGGCATTTAAATGACCCCTTAAAACAGAAGAAGGTCAGGTCTTTTATTCTTAGATTAAATATTTCTCTAATTTGCCTTGTGGAGACTGAGGTAAAATAGGAGAATGCTAAAATAATCAGGAAAAATATTGCACCAGGGTGGGATTTTATGAGTGATAACAAAGTTTCATGATCTAGGGAGAATTCGGATTTGTTGAAATAGCAATGACCTGGCTGTGACTAAGTTCCAGAAATCAGATCAGGCCATTGTGATATGAGAACATCTAGTGGGGATCTGAAATGTGTTTCCTCCATCTATAGTGGTATGGAAAGGAGGAAATATAGTCAGTTGAAAGTGAAACATCAGACTGGTTGCACTTAGCAGCCCCTGGTTTTTGGGGGGTTAAGTTTCATGTGGTTAGTAATGCCATTGAGAAGCTGAATGGGGAGGGCAGTCTATGCATAAAACTGAATTTTGTCAGTGTCTCTATAATCTGGAGGGTTTAGATATTCCTTTTATTGGTTCTCATTTTACTTGGAGCAGCAGGAGAAAGGACAATGACTTTGTTGTTAAAGCTGGGCAGGGTGATAGGGAATATCAAGTAGTTGTTCCAACAAGCTTGGGAATATGAAGTGATGGGAACTCTAAAGTCAAAGCTCTACAAGAAAATAAATCACTTAAAAATGATGGTAAAGAATTTAATAGAGAAGTGCTTCATAATTTGTCCCAAAGGGTGGTTGAAGCCAGGTTGGAGCTGGAGGTTGCACAAAAGGAAGCACTTGCTCATCCTGGAATAGAAGATTTCTTAGCAAAGAGAAGGAAAAGCTACATGCCTATATGGCTATAAGAGGTGTTGAAGAGGCCATGTTGAAGAGGAAGGCTAGAAACACCTGCTAATTTTTACAGAAGAGCCAGAATAATGCCTTATTTCACAAGGTGGCGAAGATAAGAACTGCCACGAACTCTTTTAAACGCATTTATGATGACAAGGGAGACTCTAGACACATTTCCTTCTGCAACACATTGTACCAGTGCATAACAAAAATCTTAATTCTTAGCTAATAGGTTGAAGGGCTATGTCTCAGTGATTTTGTCAGCAATTCCCAAACAGCACTTATCCTGAGTAGGAATATTGCTGAGAATGTTTCTCCATGCTCATGAAATTGTGATGAATTATCATAAGGTTAGAGGGCCAGCCAGGTGCACCATTAAGGTGGATTTAATGACAGCCTATGAATCTGTTGGTTGGAATTTTATTTTTCACTGCCTGTCAGCCATTGGGTTCCCTCCTATGTAAGTCCACAGTATTAAAGAATGCATAACCTATCAATAGCTGCCTAGTGGGTTATTTTAAGTGAGCATAGGGATTGAGGCAAGGTGACCCCTCTTTCCTTATTTGATTGTTATAGATATAAAAATGCTTACTAGATTGTTAAGCAATTCTGTGAAGGCTTCTAAGGCTATGTTTGGTAACTATTTTTGCTTTTTGTTTTCAAAAACTAGTTTTTAAGAATAAAAACAAAAAACAGTTAAGGCTTCCTTCTACATGCTAAGGCTTCGACTATCTTCACCGAATTTGGCAGAGGAATTTTCTGGCTCATAGCAGCAACCAGTCTTCCTGCCAAATCTGAATAATGACGGCTAAAAAGGTCTGACTCATTATCTCTTCTTTAAAAAATCTAACCCATTACCAATATAATATGCTATCATAGTGCCAAGTCCAACCACAGATATAAAACCCCATAGCATGGGTTGTAAAGATGAAAAGAATGACGAGAGGGAGTGGAGTAGGGAGTCAGGGAGAGATAGTGGGGGTTTGGCAGCACATTTTTCAAAATTCCTTTGCATGGTATTATCTTTTTTTTTTTTAATTTATTTTTATCCAGGACTCGAATCCTGGACCTCATCTAAGTGTACCCTTCCCTGTGTTTTCTAAATTGAAAATACCTCTTTACCTATTCTCAGTTTCCTTTGAAAATTGAGATTTGGAAACTGTTTTTGTTTTATGTCTATTTTGAGTTACCAAACAAATTTTTTGATCTACAAAAATTAGGAGAAAAAAAAAAAAAACTGCCAAACATACCCTAAGTGTTTCAAAATTCATCCTAGATGTGCTAAAGTTCAGCTTTCACATGTTTGTTCTCTGATAACCTCATGGATTTTAGTGCACCTGAGGTAATCTATGTTTTCTGTCATTAAGAAGGTGTTATCTAAGTTCAATAAACTCTTCAGTTTTTTTTTTTTTTTTTTTTTTTTTTTTGGGGGGGGGGTGGGGGGGTTAGATTTTCTTGGCTAACAAAAATGAGGGGCTAAAGAAGATTCTACAGATAATGCTTCAAAGAAAGGTAAGTAGCTTGTAAAGTTTGTGCAAAAGATTGTCAGCCTCTTGTTGATAAAATTACTGCCAGAATTGTAGCTTAATCCTCAAATCACCCCTTCACTTACAATTGCAACTCCTCCAATCTGTCTTCAATGGAGTCTAGTTAGTGATCCAAAAAGAGAAGGTGGATTGAGAATAAAAAGAGTTGGAAATTGGAATAACGCTTCAGTTTTGAAGCATATTTGGAATCTTTTTGTCAAAGCTGGTTCTGATTGGGTTGCATGGGTCATGGGTGTCCATGAATATTTGTTGAGAAAGAGGGATTTTAGGGCTATAAATATTCCACAAGAAGCCACTTGGGGATGGAGGAAGCTGCTTAGACTTAGAAATCTTGCTAGCTATGCGGTTCCTAAAGCACATAATTGGGCATGGAGAATATGTATTCCTTGGGTTGGACAATTGGCACCCAAATGGACTTTTGCACCCTAAGTATGGTTTTGGGATTATTTATGATGTTGATGGCAACAGATAAACTAGAGTACCTAGTTTTATTTCTAATGGTAATTTGTGTTGGATGTCAACAAGGTCTGATGCTTTGGTTGAGATTTCAGGCTAAAGCATTACAGGTTAGTATCGCTAAGAAAGACTCTGTTGAGTGGTTTGCTGCTAAGTGTGGTATTTTCTTAGTTGTGCTGAAACCTGGGTGGCAATTAGATCTAAGGTCCCAGTTGCTGATTGGTGGAGGTTGCTTTGGCACTCGTCGAATATACCAAGACACGCTTTCATGGTTGGATACTAGAGATAGATTCACCACCTGGGTTAGACTATTGAAATGGGGTTATCAAGTTCACTATTTTTGAGCATTTAGTAGGGGTTGTATAGAAATAAGGGATCACTTGTTCTTTGAATGCCCTCTCACCAAGAGAATATGGCTGCATATTGAAAGCTTTATGCATTACTCGGTTAAGAAGGCAGATATGGTGTGAAATCATTCAATGGGGTGTAAGGACTTGAGGGAAGAATGTAAAATCGTTAATATGCAAGGTTTCTTGGGTCACTGCTAAATATCCTATTTGGCTCCAAAGTCCAAAGAAATGCTAAATATCCTACAGGGGCCTTCTTGCTGTCATTGGTTTGAAGAATCCACTTTGCCCATTTCACAACCGACTCTGGAACAAAAGATTCAGTTAGAGCTTAGTCCTGGGGCTATTTGTCACTGGCTTATATTTTGTGAGATTTTATTTATTTTTCTTAGTTTGTGGCTGTTGCCTATTAACTGCTTGTTGTATGAATTGTCGTGATTAATAAAGGGACAAATTTTGTTTCCAAACTAGTTTGTAGAAAAATTGTTCAAACTCCCCCAATATCTTTCTTAGATTGCATTTTCTTATTACATCCTTCATTTTTACAAAATATCAAAGATCAATAGCTATATCATCAATGAAATGTTTAAATTTGAAGTTTGTGTAGTCTTAAATTATGCTTAAGAAATAATTTTAAAGATCAAATTCTAATTAATATCCGATTTGAACGTGTTAAGTATACAAACAACAGTGAAAATTTCAAAATATATAGCCCAATTGAAAGTGAAAAGGAGGAACCTGTTTGCCGAGAATGAGAAGAGCAGGTTTCTCAAGTTCGACAAGGGCCTTGAAAAGCTTGGCAACAGAGAGTGGATAGAGAGGTCCAGTGGCGTCCACATGAATAGCTCGATCAGCGCCCATAGCCAGTCCAGTTCTGAGCGTATCGACGCAGTGAGCTGGACCCATACTGACAGCCACAACCTCAGAGGCCATGCCACCCTCTTTGATTCTTAGAGCCTCCTCCAACGCTATCTCGCAGAATGGGTTCATCGACATCTTCACGTTCTGGCTCTCCACGCCCGTCTGACAGATCAATCAATTTCAAAATCAAACATTTGATTTAACCCCCCCCCCCTCCCAAAAAAAAAACAGTGCGTTTGTGTTTATGTGTTTGCTTACTTTGTCGGGTTTGACTCGGATTTTGACGGCGTAGTCGATGACTCGCTTTACGGCCACCATTATCTTCATGTTTGGTTGGTGTTTGTAGAGATTTTTGAATGCTATGCTAAATGTCAGAAAAGAGTTCCAAATTCCAACGGAATGAAATTCCATCTAAATACATAACCTACTTCATCACATGTGCCACGTATACGCATAAAATACTAATGGATTAATAGGAAAATTATACACTACTCCAGCATCATGGTACTCCTGTACACATGCATGCTCTCAGGAAAATGATCATCGAGCATTTGCACAGCTCGATCAAATTTCTAATTTTAGCATAGAAATCTTTTTTTTTTTTTTTTTTTATAATTTTACATACTTTTTAAAATAACCCTAATCAATTATATATTTTACATTATATTTAATTAAAATATTAATTTTTTTTTAATTTATTTAAAATTGTTTTTCTTTTGCCACTACAATAATCACCACTTACTCTCTTTCTTCATTATCAAGATATTTAATTAAATGCAAAATAAATAATATTAGTGTAAATTTACACGGTTATTATAATAAACTTATAAATTTACACAATTATACATAAATTAATATGAGTCATTTTTTAAGTAAAATTGTGTAAATTCTATACATTTTTATATTATACACTGACTGATGTGAATATTCTCACTTTCAAATCTTTCTATCTATCCTTTTTTTTTTTTTTTTTTTTTTTTTTTTTTTTTATTTTAAGGAGATTTGAAAGTGTACAAGGACATGTCATTTAGAAGTTGTGGCACTCTCTACACTATTACATCATGAAAATAAAATCATAATCGTTAAATGAACTATCTTCATTTTAAGTCATGTAAAAGAGGATTTTGCTGAGTTTAACCATGCCTTTAATTAGCAGAATCCACCGTTCATGTAGAAAGAGAGAGTGTACTATTCATGTGATACACTCTTTATTCATGAGCACCTGAAAATCCCATGAATAGATGTGTGATGTATGAAACTTCAGTTTTTTTTTAATTTACCACAAGTCCTTCAAGTGCATGTATGAGTACTTTATATTTTTGTATAAAGCATATTTAATTTATTACTCATTTGTAACAATATAAGTGCAAATGTCTGCCCTGTCATCTGCATGCATTATTAGCTAGATCAAGTATCACAAATAGGAAGAAAAAAAAATCATAAGTACCATTGAGTTTCTAGAATTAGATTTATTTATTTTAAAATGAAAGGAATATATTTTTATCACATTATTTATAATTTAAAATAATACAAAAATAGTGATAATAAATGTGTGTTCAAATGTTGATAATGTGACAACATAATGTACTTGTAAGGAACGGATTTGGAACCTAAGCCCACAAGTATGGACCAAAGGCCCAACGGACCCTGCACAATAAATTTGTAGAGAGTGGGTGAAAGAGCTGGACTGGGTCTGATATAAACAATGACGGACAGGATTACATTAAACAGAAAAGAGACATAAAATAACACCAAGGAAACTCTTTTGTCAATGTCCGAGGAGGTGTTTCATTGAACAATCCATGGTTACAAGATTCAGAGCTACAGTGAAATTATTCTTTTTCTTTCTCCCTCCTCTTCTCCGATCCCCTCTATCAGGATCTCTTCTTCTTTATATAGTACCCTTCCCTATCATCTTCATCGTCCACTTGTTCTTCATCTGTGTATCTACTTGAGTGCATGTCACATCATGGGTATGCTTTAGTTATTTGGGAGTGACGGTAGCTGAGAGTGCACTGTTCAGAGGTCTTCTCCACATAAATGCGGCCAGAAAAGCTGTTGTAGTGCATTGAATACGGTGGTAGCAGTTTTTCCATTAGATATTTCTTCATTCTTATCATCCCCAGCCTTTGTTCTGAGCTTATCCTGATCTGATGAAGTCCTCGGACAGCTACTGGCTTTTCTCGTACTCAAATAGCTTGAGACTTCCTGCTGAAGTGATATGTTCTCCTCGGACAGGTGATACTCTCCTCGGACAGGAAATGTCTTCCTCGGACAGCGCTGATCTTTCATGAAGATCCCACTCCTAGCTTGGCCTTGCCCCTTTTTCTCTCTCTCTCTATCTTCGGGTGTAAGACAGCCGTTTCGTGGGCCCTCGGTTCATAATGTTGGGCTTTAATGATGTTGGGCCTGGTTTCTTCTCCCCCACAGTACTAATTTTAAAATGAATTGGTAAGATTTTACAAATTTCATGATTGAATTACCCTAAAAAAATTAAAAGATTTTAATCCCATAATTATAATTTTTTTAATTGATAGTTAGTTGTGGTAAAGAGAAAGAAAATTGAATTGATATTCACAAAATAAAATTGTACATCACAAAGTATTTATTAAAAAAAAACTACTTTATCCCATATTTTAATCATCTGTGTTAAAAATATTTAGTATTCTCAAAAGAAAAAAACAATGGGTTAATCCCACATTGGAAAATAAGTGTGAATTAAAAAGGTTTAAAGTTGTGCTGTGTATTCAAGAGTTAGGCTTTTTTTGATATACATCACTGTAAGTTTTTTTTAAGACATTTTCTCCTCTCCCTATGGGTGTGTGTTAAAAATATAAGTATTCTAAAAAAAAAAAAAAAATCCTAGTAGGACTAGGTTACTTGTCTTGTAAGTACAAACTTACAGATACTTGGTCTTTACAATGAGATCAAGCCCAAATAGATCTATCATTTTCATGATAGATTTCGCATTTTCCTCAAACTTAAGGTGGCTAATCTTGGACTAGCTTGACTTTGGAGAGAAGCATGTAGGAAGTGACTAGGAGAGTGAGGGACTTGGTTAAAATGTCTAAAATTCATTCATCAAAAAGGACAAATTGAAGTTGGAGAAGACCGTGAAGGAAATGATGACACTCTAATTATTATATTACAATATAATAGCATCACAGATAAAGACTCTCAGAGTATCTCCAATGGTGTAGCTAAATGCATAAAAATCTCTATAATAGAGAATAACACTATAAAAAGAGTCCCCAATGGATTCTCTATACCTGGAATTGTTTTTGGCTCCTGAATAGTAGCTCATCAAATCTGATGGGCTACTGTTCATTCTTCAAATGTTTTTTTTTTTTTTTTTTTCTATTATAATAATTATGTGTTAAATAAAAAAATATTAGAAGATGTGTAATTGTTAAAAAAAGAATAAATAATGAATGAAGAAGTAATAATTAAATGGAATAGAGAATCTATTGGAAAATGAATTTGAAAAAGTGGGTAAATAAAAGTTAAAAGTTACTATTCATTCTCCAAATAATACAAAATTTGATGAATTTGCTGAAGATGCTCTCATGTCCTTAAGAAGAGAACACAATCAAATGGGTTCAGTAGTGGTGTCAGCAAAAAAACAATGTATTCAACCTCAATATTGGATCAAGTAATAACAATTATGATTGATAAAGTACTTATTTTAAATCAGAGAGAAGAGGGGAAATAAAAAATGATTGATAAAGCATACATAAAAGCTATCATGCTTGATAATGTTACCAAGAAAGTAGACTTTTACAAATTTTGTAGTAATAGAGAGCCAAATGTGAAGCATTTTTTTTCTTTGTGGTGTTTGTAGCTAGAAATTGAAATTTGAACTTGCCTCGCATAACTAGAAACAAAGTTTTTCTCTAAACTAGTTTGGTGAGAAACTCTACAAGCTCCTCATATATCTCTATATTGAGTGTGAATTTTGAAAATCTAAACATTAGATTACATGTTCTTATTATATTCTTCATGCATGTAAAATTTCAAGAAGGTTTTGGGGCAAGGGCAAGTATTGGGGACCCTCCTCCAAACCCACCAAATTATATTTAAAATGTTAAAAAAATATTTTTATAAGTATTTTTTTTATATGGCATATAAATGATCTTTAGTCTTTAAACTTCAAATTTACTATGTTTTTAGTGTTGTATTATTGAATTTATATTTATATGTTTTAGGATTAAATTGTTTACTATGTTTAGTTGTTACGTTGTTATGTTTAAATTGTTGTATTATTATACTTTAAGAAGATTTTGTAATGTTAGAACTTGATTTTGATGTTTTATGAGTTTTAATTTATTGTATGATATATGTTAAATCAAATTTTAATAAATTATAAAATAAATAATTGAGTGAGCAGAGGATGGGAGGGGTAGGGGGTAGGGGCAAAAAGCCTACCAGAAGCGAGGGTAGGGTTAGGGTGGGGGTGGGGGACTGGAAAATAGGAAACCCGCCCCAACATCCCTAGTTGTAAAGTTGGATAGGAGCACTCTACTTTCCAAGTTATGGGCAGAACAACCAAAAGCCCTAGCCCTTAGGTCCCAAGCACTCTTCCTAACTTGGACAAGGAAAGGAGCCAAACCACATAGAGCAATCCTCTTATAACAGAATCACCCTTTTGGTCTATAACCACATGGAGGATGATTAGGGTTGGCCCCAAACATTTTGGGGCCTAATGTGACAATTAAAATTGGGCATTTTTTTTTATATGTATTAATTAAATTAATATTTATTTAATATTTTTATATTATAATATATTTCACTTAAAATCTTTTTTTTTTTTTTTTTTTTTTGCCTTTTGAGATGCATACTTACTAATTAAATTTTGGCAAAAATGCAAAACTGACCCTCTAACTTTCACTGTTTTTCATTTCAGTCTTCTAACTTTCAATTTTGTCAATTTAGTCTTCTAACTTTCAATTTTTGTTAATTCAAGGCTCCGTTACAACTCAGTTAGTGTTGCCGTTAGATATGCTTGAAATGATGCTGTTTTGCTCTCTTTTTTCTTTTTTTAATAAATTCAGAATTAAAAGAAAATAAGAAAAATCTAAAAAAAAATAAAATAAAAAATAAAAAATAAAAAATAAAATAAAAAAAGAAGAAGAAGAAAGAAAGAAAGAAAGAAAAAAAAACATTAAGGGAACGACGTCATCACAGCCACCGCGAAGAAGTCATTGTCAAGATTGACGATGGAGATTCCTCGGCGATGAAAGCCTTTGAAATTGGCGGCAAGATTTGGAGAGAGAATAGTTTCGAGTTTTGGAAAGGCCAAGACAAGTCGGGTTTTGATTTCATGCGACACGTCAGCGGCAGCGGCAGCAACGGCTATAATAGTAATACGGTGGCGGAGGAGGAGAAAGATCCACTATTTTCAAGTCCCCCCTCAAAGCGACGCCCTCAAGGAAGCTCCGAGTGTTGTTTCAAGAAACCGAATCTTCAACCCTCAACCCTAACAAAAACAATAGCAACTCAATACAATTTTGTTTTAGCAGCAATGACAACAATAACAACAACAACAACAACCACCACAATGATGTGGTGACGTGGACATCAAGCGCGTCATTTTAGAGGAAATCAAGCTTGTTGAGAGCGAAAACTTGTTCGAGATTGATGGACCCGCTGCTCACTGAAATGGAAAAGCGGTTGAGTCAGGTGCCCAAGTCGGGTCAGGTCCGATTCAAGATGTTGCAGAAAATGGACGACGAAGACGACGACTCATTTTTGGAAGATGATATGTCTAATGAGTTCAAAGGTGGGAATGTAAATGCATGACTATTTTGCAATTACATGGACTATTTTGCAATTTTTTTTTTTATTTTTTTTTTTCAGATTTTTCTTATTTTCTTTTAATTTTGAATTTATATTTTAAAAAAAGAAAAAGAACAAGAAAAGAAAGCAAAACGGCGTCGTTTCAAGCATATCTAACGGCAGCACTAACTGAGTTGTAACAGAGCCTTGAATTGACAAAAATTGAAAGTTAAAGGACTGAATTGACAAAACTAAAAGTTAGAGAACTGAAATGAAAAACAGTAAAAGTTAAAGGGTCAGTTTTGCATTTTTGCCTTAAATTTTTGTATTCAAGTTCTTCTAAATATATTTTTTTCAATGACATAGTGCCCGTTTGTTTGGGCGTTTTAAGCCTAAAAGCTGGCTTTTTAAAAAAGCCAGCCCAAAATTGGCGTTTGGTAAGTTTAAAACGCAATTTTTCTTAAAAAGTTGCGTTTTGTTTTTCTGAAGAAACGCGCGTTTGTGTTATGCTGGGCTTGGGGTGCATAAATGAAACGCGCATTGTTGAGCTTTTAATATATATCCGTTGGGAGAATTAAATTATGAAATTGCCCTTGAATAACACAGTGGCCCTCATTCCTCTCATCTCATCTCATCTCACTGGTCTGCGCAGCTCCCTCACGCCTCTCAACTCTGCCCTCTTCGTGGTAAGTCATCCGTGCGCCTCATTCCTCTCCTCTCATCTCATCTCTCTGCTCTTCCCTCACCGTTTTGCTACAAACACAGCACCACCCAACAAAATTAACACCACAATCAACCCAAAACACAATCAACAAAATCAACAATCAACCCACCGGTCTACCACCACAACCAACAAAATCAACAAAATCCATTTCAAACCCAACTCAAAATCAAACCCAAAATCCACAGAAAATCAACCCAAAATTTAACCCATTAACTGAAAACCCATAACCCAAACCCAAAATCAAAATCAAATACAAACCCAATGTTTCAATCATCTTCATATTCTTCATCATCATCATCATCATGATCTTCTGTCTTCCTCTCGGCTTTCGAATTGTCAAAAAAAAAAAAAAAAGGATCTCAGTGGTGGAACGTTCTGGAGGTGAAGTGAAAGAGAAAAGGGAAAAGAAAGAAGACAAAATGAAAAGTAAAGTGAATGTTCTGGAGGGGAAAAAGGGTAAAGAAGTTACGTGTGTGGAGGTGTGTGGAGGAGAAAAAAGAGGGAAAAGAAAAAAGAATAAAGAGAAGGGTACTTGTGTGGAGGTGTGTGGAGGAGAAAAAAGAGAGAAAAAAAAGGAAAAAAAATGAAAGAAAAAAATGTTATCACAATATTTTCACAAATATTTTCACAATAAATTTTAAAGAGTAGGTTATTATTAGCTAATATTGGTGAGAAAAAAAATAATTTTAATAGTACGTTAAAATTAAAATCAATATCAATTTTATCACAATATTTTCACAATACTTTCACAATAAATCTTAAAAGGTAGGTTATTATTAACTAATATTGGTAAGAAAAAAATAATTTTTTTAGAAAGAGAAAAAAGTAATAGTACGTTTAAATTAAAATCAGTATCAATTATCACAATAATTTCACAATAAATCTTAAGTGGTAAGTTATTATTAGCTAATATTGATGAGAAAAAAATAATTTTTTTAGAAAGAGAAAATTTGATTTAAGTATATAAAGTAGTTAATTTAAGTATGAAATAAACTCACATCCAAAAAAAAAAAGAAAAAAAAGAAATAAACTCCCTTATATATACATTGTCCTTTTTGGTAATTTATCCCTCAAACTACAACTTTTATAAGTGTTAGCCAAACACTCAGCTTTTTCAAAAAGCACTTTTTAATAGTTTTTACCAAACACTCAGCTTTTTGAAACTCAGCTTTTTCATTATGCACTTTTTGAAAACTCAACTTTTTCAAAAAGCCCAACTTCAAAAAGCCGAACCAAACTCACCCATAGCTATATTAAGTGAATTAGCTATATTATTTAAAAAATATTATATTTTGAAGATATGATAATATAACTATTTTGAAGTTCATAATCAAGATTTTTTTTCATTGCAAAATTGGACATCATTATGGTTATTTTCATTGTTATCTTGCAATTTTATCATTTCATTATCTTCTTACTCTTTTTGGTGAATTTCTTACTCATTTGTGATATTTTTATCTAAATTTGTGCTGTATTTTGTTTATTACTTATAACAAATTTATCCATTGATCTTTTTGAGACTCAATTAATTAATTTTCTTTAATAAATTTGTTATATCCAGATGCATTTTTGCTAGTAGACATTTCAAATCAAAAAATATTTACAAATAAAAGAAACACTACCAATAATATATTTATATAACTTGAATAAAAGGTAATTTCCAAACGTAAAGCAATAAAATTTGACATATGGAAAGTACTATTGTAGCTTCACCAAACAATAAGTATCTAGCAATCTCAACCTACATAATTATGGTTATTTTAATTAATTATGGTTAATTAATTGGACATCATTATGGTTATTTTCATTGTTATCTTGCAATTTTATCATTTCATTATCTTCTTACTCATTTGTGATATTTTTATCTAAATTTGTGCTGTATTTTGTTTATTACTTATAACAAATTTATCCATTGATCTTTTTGAGACTCAATTAATTAATTTTTTAAATTAATTTTTCATATCCAGATACATTTTTGCTAGTAGACATTTCAAATCAAAAAATATTTACAAATAAAAGAAACACTACCAATAATATATTTATATAACTTGAATAAAAGGTAATTTCCAAACGTAAAGCAATAAAACTTGACATATAGAAAGTACTATTGTAGCTTTACTGAACAATAAGTATCTAGCAATCTCAACCTACATAAATAAAGACATATTCATTATATTATTCAATGAATTAAAACTAATAAAAATAATATATATTTATTCTAAATATCCACTTTGGTACTATAATGTGTACAAGAAAAAAAAAATGTGCTACAATGTGTGGTATTCTTCACTCACACATGTATAATGTTTTATTTTGTTTTTCCTTTAGTATTATTATTTCATTTTGTTATTTTTTTTTTTTGATTTTTTGATTTTTTTTTTTGCTTTAGTCTTAGTGTAGTCCATGACTACTAATACACAACAAAATGCGAATCAAAATCTTTTGTCCCACTTTTCCTGCACCACTATATACTCTACAAATAAAAATATGCCACATATACATCTAATTTATTAAATACTAAATTTACCTAAATATGATCGGTTATTTATTTGTTTATTTTAGAAAATTGAAATAATAGAAGGCATAAATTTAACATTTAATAAATTAGATGAATATGTGGCATGTTTTTATTTGTAGAGTATATAGTGATGTAAGAAAAGTGGGACAAAAGATTTTGACTAGAAAAAAAAATGCAAGATTTGATAAAAGTAATCCTATAACAAAAAATATTAAAAAAGAAAAGAAAAAACCCAGCCCACAGCCACAAGTCGTAAAGTTTTAATAGCAATCAATATCATCAGTCATCACTCAACAGCCACAACCCACAAGTTCCACCCACTGACCCCTGAGATTTATAATATTTGAAATAAAAAACCCACACATCAGAGAGAGATACTTCAGCCGTGAGTGTGAGCAGTAAAGGATAGACTAGATCGGAGGAAAAGTGGAACCACCAACGGAAGAGATTTAACTTTTAAGATTAGTGACCACTGACCAGTGAAGAGGAAGAATGGGATGCAAAAATTGCAAAGGTAGAGCTAAGAGAGGTAGAAAGCAAGATTAAAAAGAGAGAGAAACGGTAAGGGCAAAATTTTGGGATTTGTGAATTTTGTGTGGGTTTATTTGTGATTGTTTTGTGAGTAATTTTCTTAGACCGGATTTGCATTTTATCTGGTTGTAAATTTTATTTTGTCTAGAGGTTAAAGATGTTATATTTGAGACAATTAATTTTGTTTAAACTAAAGAATTTTGGTCTTGTTCTTTGGTCAAAATGATGGTGCAGATTTGTTTTTGGGCTTAATCAAGAACCAAATATATATATATATATATATATTTCTAATACCTCTTTTTTTCCAAAAGTTTTGGGCTCCCTTCCACTTGGGGCCTTAGGCAATGACCTAACTGGCCTAGTGGAAATGCTGGTCCTGAGAATGATAGGAAATTAAGCAGATGAAAAAAACACATATTGCTCATATCAGCGCATTTAACCGATTCTCCCCTAGGAAAAGTATTATCCATATTAGTTTAGTATATCTTTATAAGATCACAATTTTTAATTGAAAATTTAAATCATAGTTATGTTTTGAGCCACATATTAAACAGATTTACACATTTTTTTAATCTAGAAAATTTGTTAGATTAGTGAGTGTCAATTACTTTAGTCATAAAAATATTTGGTACCGAATCCTTTCTAATGGAAGAGGCTAATGGACATTCAATGACCACTGAAAAAAAGAAAAGAAAAGAAAAGAAAAGGTTTTTACGTTTTAATATAAATTCTTACACACCAATGACCTTTGTCTACTAATACTTTTCTCCCTTTCTAATGGAAAATTATGATCATGATCATCCCATTTTTGTTAGCTGCAACCATACCCTTAAATGTTTTCTTCATAATCATATGGAAGTTGAAGTTGGGTTTCCTAGAATATACGTTCCAACTAAAAAAGAGGATGCTATACAAAAACTGATGCTATACAAGCCGATGGGATCTCTTTATCTTCTTGTTTTCCCTCTGAATTTTAACTCTACAGATCTAGGTGAATTTTAGTGTGAGAGTAGCATCGCATAAGCTAATGTTCCCCTAGTGATAGGGCATGAACCTCAACATACCCCGAACCACTATAAGAGTGTGACAGATGATAATGTTATCCTTGCCCATACTTTAGCACATGGCAATCAGGCCTAGGAAAATTTGACTAATAAGCATATCGCATAGACTTGTAGAGCCAATTCATAACAAAACTTAAATTTGAAAAAATAAAAGATTATAAGGCACTGTTTTGTTTGAAAATGAGATAGTAAACCAATGTAGAATTAAAACATGGTTTGCTTTGCAGAAAGCCAATAATAAGACACTAGCCTTTGAGCACGCACATGAGACTCTTCTATTTTTTGGGTAAAATTTAATAATTTGCATCAATTATAATTTAAGATTACTACATTTTTCAATCACAAAATACTTAGGGGTATGATGAAAAAATATTTCATCCACAAACGCATAACACTCATCACACTCCTAAGTATTTTTGTGATTGGAAAATGTAGTGACCCCAAATTATAATTTATGCAAATTATTAAATTTTACCCAAAAAATAGAAGAGTCACTAAGCACGTGTGTGAGTCCATGCCCAGGGGCTAGTATTTCTTTAACAAAATATCACAATACCAAATATCACAAATAGCTAAACATGAATTAATGAAATTAGTCAAAATTAAAGCTACTAAAAGTATCTAATAGGCTACCACTTTATTTGAAAACTCAAAGTAAAATACAAATTCTACAAACTCAATGGAAAAATACCGCCTGAAATAAAAAGAGCCTCTATAAATTATTACGTGTGGACAATGAAGCTTTTTTTTTTTTTTTTTTTTTTTTAAATTTAGTGTCATAATTTTTCAAGGTAAATTTTTTAGTTACTTGTTTTTAGTCACATTCAAAACTTAAGCATTAGGAAATGGTTCTACATCCCAAGATTTTTTTAAATAATAATTTGATAGTTACAATAATGGAAGAGAGGAGTTCAAAACCTTAGTAATAAATTTGATATCAAATCATGAGAGACACATTTCATCTATGACTTTGTTTTCTCTTTTAAAATAAATATTTTAGCTTCCTTTAGGGTACATGCCCAAATATAATGTTTAGTAGTGTTATTAGAACTGTGATCATATAAATCTTTCACATTTAATCTAATAAATTCTTTAAACGAGAAAGCCTTGCCATCAATGTTTTCAACAATACTACAAATATAACATCAACCCATCAAGGTGACATGTTGTGAATAATTTGGTGAAGCACAACCAAAACTACTCTTCTCAATCTACTTGGTTAACCTACAAATAAGTTAAATAGTGGGTCATTATTTGAAGGCAAAAGCAAAAATTTACATAAGATAAAAGATTTAAAACAGAAATATGGGAAGAAAAAACTAACCTACAATCGGTACTAATGATGCTCGAGATCGTCAGTCAAAATGTTCGTCCAGAATGGTGTTGTCCTATGTCAACCTAACCTTGAGAAGATAGATGGTGAAAGGAAGAAGTGTGGTGCCTGCTACAGAGCCTCCGATACTAAAGTTAGAATGGCTAGAATAAGAATAGTAATGCTAGAATATCAATCACAGTGAACTAGAGTTTGTGTACCCTTTTGTCAGGTCTTGAGAATGGATATATATAGGCGCTTTCTCCTTCCTTCTAGCCGTTGGTTTTGCCTTAATGGTGGTATCATTGCCGAATCTATAACGCCCTTGTAGGGTGTTAAATGGATGGGTATATCTCTAATGGTACGGAAGTTCATTATTGTCCTTGTAAGGCTTTGTCGTGATTGAGGGAAGATGGCCTTGTCTTCACCAGGTAATTTACCCGGGCTAGGCTAATCTTAGGGTCATCTTCGTCCATTGTTCTTTCCAGATGGACGAATATATGTTCGGGACTATCAGGTACAAAATTAAATTCACACAAATTAATTCAAAAAAATGATGTAAAATGAAAACTTATCTCGCATTTCACCTGAAATTTGACCAACATCACCCAATGCAACAGACTAAAGCATCATTTAGAATCAATAAATCATACATCCAAGTAAGTTAATTTTTGCACATTGAAAAACATAAAAGTAAAAGGTTGGGTTGATTTCCAACTAAATACAATGAGTAATGAGATATGTAAAGCCTTATCTTTCAAACACTTAGATAGTCAGATTTATTACAAAAATCAAGTGAAAATGTAAAGACCAAATAGATCAATAGGAAGCAACAACCGAAGTTTTTTTTTTCATTAATGTTTAGACAATTTTTCATACCTTTGTATAACGCGATCAATGAATAAAAGCAAAGATTAAATGCAAAAAGGTTTACTTTTTAACTTTTCTAATTTCTAATTAACCACAAAATATAAATATAATCCCAAAGATATTGAGAGTGAGAATTTTATCTTGTATAGGAATGAAAAAAAATAAAAGAAAGAGAATGTGTGAGATAGAAAGAAAGAGATGTAATACTAGATGCAAATTGCTATCTTCGATCATAGCCTTTCCACCAAACCTAATGAAATTACACCTTCATCATTGAAAACCATTGAAAGAGACTCAAATAAACACCAATTAACTTCATAATAGAGGAGAAAGTGAATAATTAATTTTTTTTTATATTAAAAACGAGAGATATCAACCTAGATAGGAAATGTAAGCATCAGAAGTTTATTTGTAGGCTGTTCCTCGTAGAAAAAGAGAAATAGATGTCCATTAAAAAAAGAAAAGAAAAAAAAAAAAGGAGAGAAATAGATCAATCTGTGGGGTTGGTGACTTTTTTATGGGATAAGTCTTCAATTTGTTGAAGATAATTATGAGAAGTTTTGGTTAATTTTAAATTTTAAATAAAGAATGGTGAAACATGTGATGATAATGGGTGAAAAGGAGGAAATCAGATAAAAGTGGATTAGTGGGAGGGAAGAGGGGAAAATGGAAGTGTAGTGATATTGGGCCCAAGAGCTCACTATCTATGTATACACTGGGCCTGGGCCCAATCTAAGGATGTAAGGTTGTCCGAGGATGAGTAAACATGGTCAGGGGAGTCCGTGTTAGTAATTGAAGGAGTCAGTTTTGGTCATAGGGACCCGGGAGGGTAGGCCAAGGATGAATACCTCCTGGGCTAATCAAAGTTGAAGTCAGAAGAGGCGGTTTGCTATCCAAGGGAACACTCCAGGAAAGTTCTATTGATACGAATATGCATTACAAGAACGCAAGACAAGGAGGAATCCAGAAATATCTAAGGAGAAAGTTGCTATTATCACATTGAATGCTCTACAGCTAACTTTCTGGCTGCATTAATGTGGAGAAGACCCCTAAACAGTGTTGCATTGGCTACCCCAATGCATAGAGGGCTTGAGAGAGTGCCCGATGGGACAAGCACTCGAGTAGAAGTTTGGATGGTCAACAAGTGGAGGGCCAAGATCGTCTAAAGTTGTGGCACTCTCTACACTATTACATCATGAAAATAAAATCATAATCGTTAAATGAACTATCTTCATTTTAAGTCATGTAAAAGAGGATTTTGCTGAGTTTAACCATGCCTTTAATTAGCAGAATCCACCGTTCATGTAGAAAGAGAGAGTGTACTATTCATGTGATACACTCTTTATTCATGAGCACCTGAAAATCCCATGAATAGATGTGTGATGTATGAAACTTCAGTTTTTTTTTAATTTACCACAAGTCCTTCAAGTGCATGTATGAGTACTTTATATTTTTGTATAAAGCATATTTAATTTATTACTCATTTGTAACAATATAAGTGCAAATGTCTGCCCTATCATCTGCATGCATTATTAGCTAGATCAAGTATCACAAATAGGAAGAAAAAAAAATCATAAGTACCATTGAGTTTCTAGAATTAGATTTATTTATTTTAAAATGAAAGGAATATATTTTTATCACATTATTTATAATTTAAAATAATACAAAAATAGTGATAATAAATGTGTGTTCAAATGTTGATAATGTGACAACATAATGTACTTGTAAGGAACGGATTTGGAACCTAAGCCCACAAGTATGGACCAAAGGCCCAACGGACCCTGCACAATAAATTTGTAGAGAGTGGGTGAAAGAGCTGGACTGGGTCTGATATAAACAATGACGGACAGGATTACATTAAACAGAAAAGAGACATAAAATAACACCAAGGAAACTCTTTTGTCAATGTCCGAGGAGGTGTTTCATTGAACAATCCATGGTTACAAGATTCAGAGCTACAGTGAAATTATTCTTTTTCTTTCTCCCTCCTCTTTTCCGATCCCCTCTATCAGGATCTCTTCTTCTTTATATAGTACCCTTCCCTATCATCTTCATCGTCCACTTGTTCTTCATCTGTGTATCTACTTGAGTGCATGTCACATCATGGGTATGCTTTAGTTATTTGGGAGTGACGGTAGCTGAGAGTGCACTGTTCAGAGGTCTTCTCCACATAAATGCGGCCAGAAAAGCTGTTGTAGTGCATTGAATACGGTGGTAGCAGTTTTTCCATTAGATATTTCTTCATTCTTATCATCCCCAGCCTTTGTTCTGAGCTTATCCTGATCTGATGAAGTCCTCGGACAGCTACTGGCTTTTCTCGTACTCAAATAGCTTGAGACTTCCTGCTGAAGTGATATGTTCTCCTCGGACAGGTGATACTCTCCTCGGACAGGAAATGTCTTCCTCGGACAGCGCTGATCTTTCATGAAGATCCCACTCCTAGCTTGGCCTTGCCCCTTTTTCTCTCTCTCTCTATCTTCGGGTGTAAGACAGCCGTTTCGTGGGCCCTCGGTTCATAATGTTGGGCTTTAATGATGTTGGGCCTGGTTTCTTCTCCCCCACAGTACTAATTTTAAAATGAATTGGTAAGATTTTACAAATTTCATGATTGAATTACCCTAAAAAAATTAAAAGATTTTAATCCCATAATTATAATTTTTTTAATTGATAGTTAGTTGTGGTAAAGAGAAAGAAAATTGAATTGATATTCACAAAATAAAATTGTACATCACAAAGTATTTATTAAAAAAAAACTACTTTATCCCATATTTTAATCATCTGTGTTAAAAATATTTAGTATTCTCAAAAGAAAAAAACAATGGGTTAATCCCACATTGGAAAATAAGTGTGAATTAAAAAGGTTTAAAGTTGTGCTGTGTATTCAAGAGTTAGGCTTTTTTTGATATACATCACTGTAAGTTTTTTTTAAGACATTTTCTCCTCTCCCTATGGGTGTGTGTTAAAAATATAAGTATTCTAAAAAAAAAAAAAAAATCCTAGTAGGACTAGGTTACTTGTCTTGTAAGTACAAACTTACAGATACTTGGTCTTTACAATGAGATCAAGCCCAAATAGATCTATCATTTTCATGATAGATTTCGCATTTTCCTCAAACTTAAGGTGGCTAATCTTGGACTAGCTTGACTTTGGAGAGAAGCATGTAGGAAGTGACTAGGAGAGTGAGGGACTTGGTTAAAATGTCTAAAATTCATTCATCGAAAAGGACAAATTGAAGTTGGAGAAGACCGTGAAGGAAATGATGACACTCTAATTATTATATTACAATATAATAGCATCACAGATAAAGACTCTCAGAGTATCTCCAATGGTGTAGCTAAATGCATAAAAATCTCTATAATAGAGAATAACACTATAAAAAGAGTCCCCAATGGATTCTCTATACCTGGAATTGTTTTTGGCTCCTGAATAGTAGCTCATCAAATCTGATGGGCTACTGTTCATTCTTCAAATGTTTTTTTTTTTTTTTTTCTATTATAATAATTATGTGTTAAATAAAAAAATATTAGAAGATGTGTAATTGTTAAAAAAAGAATAAATAATGAATGAAGAAGTAATAATTAAATGGAATAGAGAATCTATTGGAAAATGAATTTGAAAAAGTGGGTAAATAAAAGTTAAAAGTTACTATTCATTCTCCAAATAATACAAAATTTGATGAATTTGCTGAAGATGCTCTCATGTCCTTAAGAAGAGAACACAATCAAATGGGTTCAGTAGTGGTGTCAGCAAAAAAACAATGTATTCAACCTCAATATTGGATCAAGTAATAACAATTATGATTGATAAAGTACTTATTTTAAATCAGAGAGAAGAGGGGAAATAAAAAATGATTGATAAAGCATACATAAAAGCTATCATGCTTGATAATGTTACCAAGAAAGTAGACTTTTACAAATTTTGTAGTAATAGAGAGCCAAATGTGAAGCATTTTTTTTCTTTGTGGTGTTTGTAGCTAGAAATTGAAATTTGAACTTGCCTCGCATAACTAGAAACAAAGTTTTTCTCTAAACTAGTTTGGTGAGAAACTCTACAAACTCCTCATATATCTCTATATTGAGTGTGAATTTTGAAAATCTAAACATTAGATTACATGTTCTTATTATATTCTTCATGCATGTAAAATTTCAAGAAGGTTTTGGGGCAAGGGCAAGTATTGGGGACCCTCCTCCAAACCCACCAAATTATATTTAAAATGTTAAAAAAATATTTTTATAAGTATTTTTTTTATATGGCATATAAATGATCTTTAGTCTTTAAACTTCAAATTTACTATGTTTTTAGTGTTGTATTATTGAATTTATATTTATATGTTTTAGGATTAAATTGTTTACTATGTTTAGTTGTTACGTTGTTATGTTTAAATTGTTGTATTATTATACTTTAAGAAGATTTTGTAATGTTAGAACTTGATTTTGATGTTTTATGAGTTTTAATTTATTGTATGATATATGTTAAATCAAATTTTAATAAATTATAAAATAAATAATTGAGTGAGCAGAGGATGGGAGGGGTAGGGGGTAGGGGCAAAAAGCCTACCAGAAGCGAGGGTAGGGTTAGGGTGGGGGTGGGGGACTGGAAAATAGGAAACCCGCCCCAACATCCCTAGTTGTAAAGTTGGATAGGAGCACTCTACTTTCCAAGTTATGGGCAGAACAACCAAAAGCCCTAGCCCTTAGGTCCCAAGCACTCTTCCTAACTTGGACAAGGAAAGGAGCCAAACCACATAGAGCAATCCTCTTATAACAGAATCACCCTTTTGGTCTATAACCACATGGAGGATGATTAGGGTTGGCCCCAAACATTTTGGGGCCTAATGTGACAATTAAAATTGGGCATTTTTTTTTTATATGTATTAATTAAATTAATATTTATTTAATATTTTTATATTATAATATATTTCACTTAAAATCTTTTTTTTTTTTTTTTTTTTTGCCTTTTGAGATGCATACTTACTAATTAAATTTTGGCAAAAATGCAAAACTGACCCTCTAACTTTCACTGTTTTTCATTTCAGTCTTCTAACTTTCAATTTTGTCAATTTAGTCTTCTAACTTTCAATTTTTGTTAATTCAAGGCTCCGTTACAACTCAGTTAGTGTTGCCGTTAGATATGCTTGAAATGATGCTGTTTTGCTCTCTTTTTTCTTTTTTTAATAAATTCAGAATTAAAAGAAAATAAGAAAAATCTAAAAAAAAATAAAATAAAAAATAAAAAATAAAAAATAAAATAAAAAAAGAAGAAGAAGAAAGAAAGAAAGAAAGAAAAAAAAACATTAAGGGAACGACGTCATCACAGCCACCGCGAAGAAGTCATTGTCAAGATTGACGATGGAGATTCCTCGGCGATGAAAGCCTTTGAAATTGGCGGCAAGATTTGGAGAGAGAATAGTTTCGAGTTTTGGAAAGGCCAAGACAAGTCGGGTTTTGATTTCATGCGACACGTCAGCGGCAGCGGCAGCAACGGCTATAATAGTAATACGGTGGCGGAGGAGGAGAAAGATCCACTATTTTCAAGTCCCCCCTCAAAGCGACGCCCTCAAGGAAGCTCCGAGTGTTGTTTCAAGAAACCGAATCTTCAACCCTCAACCCTAACAAAAACAATAGCAACTCAATACAATTTTGTTTTAGCAGCAATGACAACAATAACAACAACAACAACAACCACCACAATGATGTGGTGACGTGGACATCAAGCGCGTCATTTTAGAGGAAATCAAGCTTGTTGAGAGCGAAAACTTGTTCGAGATTGATGGACCCGCTGCTCACTGAAATGGAAAAGCGGTTGAGTCAGGTGCCCAAGTCGGGTCAGGTCCGATTCAAGATGTTGCAGAAAATGGACGACGAAGACGACGACTCATTTTTGGAAGATGATATGTCTAATGAGTTCAAAGGTGGGAATGTAAATGCATGACTATTTTGCAATTACATGGACTATTTTGCAATTTTTTTTTTTATTTTTTTTTTTCAGATTTTTCTTATTTTCTTTTAATTTTGAATTTATATTTTAAAAAAAGAAAAAGAACAAGAAAAGAAAGCAAAACGGCGTCGTTTCAAGCATATCTAACGGCAGCACTAACTGAGTTGTAACAGAGCCTTGAATTGACAAAAATTGAAAGTTAAAGGACTGAATTGACAAAACTAAAAGTTAGAGAACTGAAATGAAAAACAGTAAAAGTTAAAGGGTCAGTTTTGCATTTTTGCCTTAAATTTTTGTATTCAAGTTCTTCTAAATATATTTTTTTCAATGACATAGTGCCCGTTTGTTTGGGCGTTTTAAGCCTAAAAGCTGGCTTTTTAAAAAAGCCAGCCCAAAATTGGCGTTTGGTAAGTTTAAAACGCAATTTTTCTTAAAAAGTTGCGTTTTGTTTTTCTGAAGAAACGCGCGTTTGTGTTATGCTGGGCTTGGGGTGCATAAATGAAACGCGCATTGTTGAGCTTTTAATATATATCCGTTGGGAGAATTAAATTATGAAATTGCCCTTGAATAACACAGTGGCCCTCATTCCTCTCATCTCATCTCATCTCACTGGTCTGCGCAGCTCCCTCACGCCTCTCAACTCTGCCCTCTTCGTGGTAAGTCATCCGTGCGCCTCATTCCTCTCCTCTCATCTCATCTCTCTGCTCTTCCCTCACCGTTTTGCTACAAACACAGCACCACCCAACAAAATTAACACCACAATCAACCCAAAACACAATCAACAAAATCAACAATCAACCCACCGGTCTACCACCACAACCAACAAAATCAACAAAATCCATTTCAAACCCAACTCAAAATCAAACCCAAAATCCACAGAAAATCAACCCAAAATTTAACCCATTAACTGAAAACCCATAACCCAAACCCAAAATCAAAATCAAATACAAACCCAATGTTTCAATCATCTTCATATTCTTCATCATCATCATCATCATGATCTTCTGTCTTCCTCTCGGCTTTCGAATTGTCAAAAAAAAAAAAAAAAGGATCTCAGTGGTGGAACGTTCTGGAGGTGAAGTGAAAGAGAAAAGGGAAAAGAAAGAAGACAAAATGAAAAGTAAAGTGAATGTTCTGGAGGGGAAAAAGGGTAAAGAAGTTACGTGTGTGGAGGTGTGTGGAGGAGAAAAAAGAGGGAAAAGAAAAAAGAATAAAGAGAAGGGTACTTGTGTGGAGGTGTGTGGAGGAGAAAAAAGAGAGAAAAAAAAGGAAAAAAAATGAAAGAAAAAAATGTTATCACAATATTTTCACAAATATTTTCACAATAAATTTTAAAGAGTAGGTTATTATTAGCTAATATTGGTGAGAAAAAAAATAATTTTAATAGTACGTTAAAATTAAAATCAATATCAATTTTATCACAATATTTTCACAATACTTTCACAATAAATCTTAAAAGGTAGGTTATTATTAACTAATATTGGTAAGAAAAAAATAATTTTTTTAGAAAGAGAAAAAAGTAATAGTACGTTTAAATTAAAATCAGTATCAATTATCACAATAATTTCACAATAAATCTTAAGTGGTAAGTTATTATTAGCTAATATTGATGAGAAAAAAATAATTTTTTTAGAAAGAGAAAATTTGATTTAAGTATATAAAGTAGTTAATTTAAGTATGAAATAAACTCACATCCAAAAAAAAAAGAAAAAAAAGAAATAAACTCCCTTATATATACATTGTCCTTTTTGGTAATTTATCCCTCAAACTACAGCTTTTATAAGTGTTAGCCAAACACTCAGCTTTTTCAAAAAGCACTTTTTAATAGTTTTTACCAAACACTCAGCTTTTTGAAACTCAGCTTTTTCATTATGCACTTTTTGAAAACTCAACTTTTTCAAAAAGCCCAACTTCAAAAAGCCGAACCAAACTCACCCATAGCTATATTAAGTGAATTAGCTATATTATTTAAAAAATATTATATTTTGAAGATATGATAATATAACTATTTTGAAGTTCATAATCAAGATTTTTTTTCATTGCAAAATTGGACATCATTATGGTTATTTTCATTGTTATCTTGCAATTTTATCATTTCATTATCTTCTTACTCTTTTTGGTGAATTTCTTACTCATTTGTGATATTTTTATCTAAATTTGTGCTGTATTTTGTTTATTACTTATAACAAATTTATCCATTGATCTTTTTGAGACTCAATTAATTAATTTTCTTTAATAAATTTGTTATATCCAGATGCATTTTTGCTAGTAGACATTTCAAATCAAAAAATATTTACAAATAAAAGAAACACTACCAATAATATATTTATATAACTTGAATAAAAGGTAATTTCCAAACGTAAAGCAATAAAATTTGACATATGGAAAGTACTATTGTAGCTTCACCAAACAATAAGTATCTAGCAATCTCAACCTACATAATTATGGTTATTTTAATTAATTATGGTTAATTAATTGGACATCATTATGGTTATTTTCATTGTTATCTTGCAATTTTATCATTTCATTATCTTCTTACTCATTTGTGATATTTTTATCTAAATTTGTGCTGTATTTTGTTTATTACTTATAACAAATTTATCCATTGATCTTTTTGAGACTCAATTAATTAATTTTTTAAATTAATTTTTCATATCCAGATACATTTTTGCTAGTAGACATTTCAAATCAAAAAATATTTACAAATAAAAGAAACACTACCAATAATATATTTATATAACTTGAATAAAAGGTAATTTCCAAACGTAAAGCAATAAAACTTGACATATAGAAAGTACTATTGTAGCTTTACTGAACAATAAGTATCTAGCAATCTCAACCTACATAAATAAAGACATATTCATTATATTATTCAATGAATTAAAACTAATAAAAATAATATATATTTATTCTAAATATCCACTTTGGTACTATAATGTGTACAAGAAAAAAAAAATGTGCTACAATGTGTGGTATTCTTCACTCACACATGTATAATGTTTTATTTTGTTTTTCCTTTAGTATTATTATTTCATTTTGTTATTTTTTTTTTTTGATTTTTTGATTTTTTTTTTTGCTTTAGTCTTAGTGTAGTCCATGACTACTAATACACAACAAAATGCGAATCAAAATCTTTTGTCCCACTTTTCCTGCACCACTATATACTCTACAAATAAAAATATGCCACATATACATCTAATTTATTAAATACTAAATTTACCTAAATATGATCGGTTATTTATTTGTTTATTTTAGAAAATTGAAATAATAGAAGGCATAAATTTAACATTTAATAAATTAGATGAATATGTGGCATGTTTTTATTTGTAGAGTATATAGTGATGTAAGAAAAGTGGGACAAAAGATTTTGACTAGAAAAAAAAATGCAAGATTTGATAAAAGTAATCCTATAACAAAAAATATTAAAAAAGAAAAGAAAAAACCCAGCCCACAGCCACAAGTCGTAAAGTTTTAATAGCAATCAATATCATCAGTCATCACTCAACAGCCACAACCCACAAGTTCCACCCACTGACCCCTGAGATTTATAATATTTGAAATAAAAAACCCACACATCAGAGAGAGATACTTCAGCCGTGAGTGTGAGCAGTAAAGGATAGACTAGATCGGAGGAAAAGTGGAACCACCAACGGAAGAGATTTAACTTTTAAGATTAGTGACCACTGACCAGTGAAGAGGAAGAATGGGATGCAAAAATTGCAAAGGTAGAGCTAAGAGAGGTAGAAAGCAAGATTAAAAAGAGAGAGAAACGGTAAGGGCAAAATTTTGGGATTTGTGAATTTTGTGTGGGTTTATTTGTGATTGTTTTGTGAGTAATTTTCTTAGACCGGATTTGCATTTTATCTGGTTGTAAATTTTATTTTGTCTAGAGGTTAAAGATGTTATATTTGAGACAATTAATTTTGTTTAAACTAAAGAATTTTGGTCTTGTTCTTTGGTCAAAATGATGGTGCAGATTTGTTTTTGGGCTTAATCAAGAACCAAATATATATATATATATATATATTTCTAATACCTCTTTTTTTCCAAAAGTTTTGGGCTCCCTTCCACTTGGGGCCTTAGGCAATGACCTAACTGGCCTAGTGGAAATGCTGGTCCTGAGAATGATAGGAAATTAAGCAGATGAAAAAAACACATATTGCTCATATCAGCGCATTTAACCGATTCTCCCCTAGGAAAAGTATTATCCATATTAGTTTAGTATATCTTTATAAGATCACAATTTTTAATTGAAAATTTAAATCATAGTTATGTTTTGAGCCACATATTAAACAGATTTACACATTTTTTTAATCTAGAAAATTTGTTAGATTAGTGAGTGTCAATTACTTTAGTCATAAAAATATTTGGTACCGAATCCTTTCTAATGGAAGAGGCTAATGGACATTCAATGACCACTGAAAAAAAGAAAAGAAAAGAAAAGAAAAGGTTTTTACGTTTTAATATAAATTCTTACACACCAATGACCTTTGTCTACTAATACTTTTCTCCCTTTCTAATGGAAAATTATGATCATGATCATCCCATTTTTGTTAGCTGCAACCATACCCTTAAATGTTTTCTTCATAATCATATGGAAGTTGAAGTTGGGTTTCCTAGAATATACGTTCCAACTAAAAAAGAGGATGCTATACAAAAACTGATGCTATACAAGCCGATGGGATCTCTTTATCTTCTTGTTTTCCCTCTGAATTTTAACTCTACAGATCTAGGTGAATTTTAGTGTGAGAGTAGCATCGCATAAGCTAATGTTCCCCTAGTGATAGGGCATGAACCTCAACATACCCCGAACCACTATAAGAGTGTGACAGATGATAATGTTATCCTTGCCCATACTTTAGCACATGGCAATCAGGCCTAGGAAAATTTGACTAATAAGCATATCGCATAGACTTGTAGAGCCAATTCATAACAAAACTTAAATTTGAAAAAATAAAAGATTATAAGGCACTGTTTTGTTTGAAAATGAGATAGTAAACCAATGTAGAATTAAAACATGGTTTGCTTTGCAGAAAGCCAATAATAAGACACTAGCCTTTGAGCACGCACATGAGACTCTTCTATTTTTTGGGTAAAATTTAATAATTTGCATCAATTATAATTTAAGATTACTACATTTTTCAATCACAAAATACTTAGGGGTATGATGAAAAAATATTTCATCCACAAACGCATAACACTCATCACACTCCTAAGTATTTTTGTGATTGGAAAATGTAGTGACCCCAAATTATAATTTATGCAAATTATTAAATTTTACCCAAAAAATAGAAGAGTCACTAAGCACGTGTGTGAGTCCATGCCCAGGGGCTAGTATTTCTTTAACAAAATATCACAATACCAAATATCACAAATAGCTAAACATGAATTAATGAAATTAGTCAAAATTAAAGCTACTAAAAGTATCTAATAGGCTACCACTTTATTTGAAAACTCAAAGTAAAATACAAATTCTACAAACTCAATGGAAAAATACCGCCTGAAATAAAAAGAGCCTCTATAAATTATTACGTGTGGACAATGAAGCTTTTTTTTTTTTTTTTTTTTTTTTTAAATTTAGTGTCATAATTTTTCAAGGTAAATTTTTTAGTTACTTGTTTTTAGTCACATTCAAAACTTAAGCATTAGGAAATGGTTCTACATCCCAAGATTTTTTTAAATAATAATTTGATAGTTACAATAATGGAAGAGAGGAGTTCAAAACCTTAGTAATAAATTTGATATCAAATCATGAGAGACACATTTCATCTATGACTTTGTTTTCTCTTTTAAAATAAATATTTTAGCTTCCTTTAGGGTACATGCCCAAATATAATGTTTAGTAGTGTTATTAGAACTGTGATCATATAAATCTTTCACATTTAATCTAATAAATTCTTTAAACGAGAAAGCCTTGCCATCAATGTTTTCAACAATACTACAAATATAACATCAACCCATCAAGGTGACATGTTGTGAATAATTTGGTGAAGCACAACCAAAACTACTCTTCTCAATCTACTTGGTTAACCTACAAATAAGTTAAATAGTGGGTCATTATTTGAAGGCAAAAGCAAAAATTTACATAAGATAAAAGATTTAAAACAGAAATATGGGAAGAAAAAACTAACCTACAATCGGTACTAATGATGCTCGAGATCGTCAGTCAAAATGTTCGTCCAGAATGGTGTTGTCCTATGTCAACCTAACCTTGAGAAGATAGATGGTGAAAGGAAGAAGTGTGGTGCCTGCTACAGAGCCTCCGATACTAAAGTTAGAATGGCTAGAATAAGAATAGTAATGCTAGAATATCAATCACAGTGAACTAGAGTTTGTGTACCCTTTTGTCAGGTCTTGAGAATGGATATATATAGGCGCTTTCTCCTTCCTTCTAGCCGTTGGTTTTGCCTTAATGGTGGTATCATTGCCGAATCTATAACGCCCTTGTAGGGTGTTAAATGGATGGGTATATCTCTAATGGTACGGAAGTTCATTATTGTCCTTGTAAGGCTTTGTCGTGATTGAGGGAAGATGGCCTTGTCTTCACCAGGTAATTTACCCGGGCTAGGCTAATCTTAGGGTCATCTTCGTCCATTGTTCTTTCCAGATGGACGAATATATGTTCGGGACTATCAGGTACAAAATTAAATTCACACAAATTAATTCAAAAAAATGATGTAAAATGAAAACTTATCTCGCATTTCACCTGAAATTTGACCAACATCACCCAATGCAACAGACTAAAGCATCATTTAGAATCAATAAATCATACATCCAAGTAAGTTAATTTTTGCACATTGAAAAACATAAAAGTAAAAGGTTGGGTTGATTTCCAACTAAATACAATGAGTAATGAGATATGTAAAGCCTTATCTTTCAAACACTTAGATAGTCAGATTTATTACAAAAATCAAGTGAAAATGTAAAGACCAAATAGATCAATAGGAAGCAACAACCGAAGTTTTTTTTTTCATTAATGTTTAGACAATTTTTCATACCTTTGTATAACGCGATCAATGAATAAAAGCAAAGATTAAATGCAAAAAGGTTTACTTTTTAACTTTTCTAATTTCTAATTAACCACAAAATATAAATATAATCCCAAAGATATTGAGAGTGAGAATTTTATCTTGTATAGGAATGAAAAAAAATAAAAGAAAGAGAATGTGTGAGATAGAAAGAAAGAGATGTAATACTAGATGCAAATTGCTATCTTCGATCATAGCCTTTCCACCAAACCTAATGAAATTACACCTTCATCATTGAAAACCATTGAAAGAGACTCAAATAAACACCAATTAACTTCATAATAGAGGAGAAAGTGAATAATTAATTTTTTTTTATATTAAAAACGAGAGATATCAACCTAGATAGGAAATGTAAGCATCAGAAGTTTATTTGTAGGCTGTTCCTCGTAGAAAAAGAGAAATAGATGTCCATTAAAAAAAGAAAAGAAAAAAAAAAAAGGAGAGAAATAGATCAATCTGTGGGGTTGGTGACTTTTTTATGGGATAAGTCTTCAATTTGTTGAAGATAATTATGAGAAGTTTTGGTTAATTTTAAATTTTAAATAAAGAATGGTGAAACATGTGATGATAATGGGTGAAAAGGAGGAAATCAGATAAAAGTGGATTAGTGGGAGGGAAGAGGGGAAAATGGAAGTGTAGTGATATTGGGCCCAAGAGCTCACTATCTATGTATACACTGGGCCTGGGCCCAATCTAAGGATGTAAGGTTGTCCGAGGATGAGTAAACATGGTCAGGGGAGTCCGTGTTAGTAATTGGAGGAGTCAGTTTTGGTCATAGGGACCCGGGAGGGTAGGCCAAGGATGAATACCTCCTGGGCTAATCAAAGTTGAAGTCAGAAGAGGCGGTTTGCTATCCAAGGGAACACTCCAGGAAAGTTCTATTGATACGAATATGCATTACAAGAACGCAAGACAAGGAGGAATCCAGAAATATCTAAGGAGAAAGTTGCTATTATCACATTGAATGCTCTACAGCTAACTTTCTGGCTGCATTAATGTGGAGAAGACCCCTAAACAGTGTTGCATTGGCTACCCCAATGCATAGAGGGCTTGAGAGAGTGCCCGATGGGACAAGCACTCGAGTAGAAGTTTGGATGGTCAACAAGTGGAGGGCCAAGATCGTCTAAAGAGAACTATATAATGGAAGAGACCCTCCATGAAGAAGAGATTTCGAAAGAAAGAGAAAACATTGTAGCATCAAGAACTGATTTTGTAATCAAACCTGAAAGAAATATATAAGAACTAATCTCTTTAGACTGTGCCAAGGACGATTTTCTTTAGTACAAACTCGTTTATTTTCATTCTCTTGTAATCTAAACTGATTTTAGTGATTTTCTGATTCATTGAAGCCCAATTTTTCCAACCCACTATCTACAAATTCATTGTTTTGAGTTTTTTGGAACTAAGTCCATCTACCTTTAGGCTAGGAACTCAAATCTAGTCCTTACAAGAAATATATATATATATAAATCATGAAAGGAAAACAAAAGTTTTGTTTTTGTAAGTGGGGTGAGAAGTGTTTTTTTGTTATTAGAAACAGGCATGGGAATTTTTTTTTCCTGTTTAGTGGAAAGTTAAAAAGGAGATTTTTGTGGTAATTTTTTGTGTTTTTGAATTATGTTGGATTACAGTTTTAACCTCAAATTTTTTTTTTTTTTTTTAAAGTATGGCAAATGTGTTTTTACAAAGAAACTGTGTATTTTTTTTTTAATTTTTTTTATAAATGGATAAAGCAATCTAAAAACCATTAGGAGAGTGGTCCTTTTTTTTTTTTTTTTTTTTTTTAAATGAGAGTGGTCTTGTTTTGTAGGCAGTGTTTTAGTGAGAGTTAAAAATGTATTTTTACCAAAATTTTTCCTTGCTTATACTTGGAGTGTAGGGGTATTTTGGAACAAAAAAAATTTGGGTCCAAATAGGGGAAACCCCTTAAATAGTAGTATAGATATTTTGATACTAGAGTAGGTCCTAATTAATAAATATATTGTATTGTAAGGACCAGATTTGAATTCCCAGCCCACTACGTGGATGGACTTAGGCTCAAAAAACCCAAAACAATGAATTTATAAAGAATGTGTTGGAAAACTGGGTTTTAGTTAATCAAACAAATGCTAGAATGAGTTCAGATGATAAGAGAATGAAATGAAGAATAATTGTATTGAAGAAAAATAGTCCTCGGCAAAAGTCCGAGGATGTCTGTTCTTATATATTGTTCTCAAATTTGATTACAAATTTAGTTCCTGGAAGCTACAGTATTTTTCTCTTCAATTCACGATCTTTTCATCTTGTTGCCTTCTTCTCCTTTTATATCCTCTTTCCTTCTTATTCCTACCTCACACGTGTATACTGAAGGGTTGGTGTTGATATTTATCCCATCGGCCCCTCTCCTATGTCATCATATAGTAGCTGTAAGACTAAAACCACACTATTCAGGTATCACCTTCACATTAATACGGCTAGAGAGTTAGCTGCAGTGCATTTAATGCGGAGGCAGCAGCTTTCTCCTTAAATATTTTAGGGCACTTTCCTATCCGATACCTCTATAGTACTTATCAACAACAACGAGACTTCTTGGAACATCACCCTGAGTGATAGACAACCCCTTCAGACTTCAGACCTCAGCATCAGTCAGTCGAGGTTGTATTTACCCTCGGCCCACCTTCTCGAGCCATTATGGTCAAAGTTAACCTCTATTTACTAATATAGTCTTTTCTAATAAAGATTCCTTTTTCTCGGAAAACCCCTTGTCCTCGGATTGGGCTACAGACTCGTAACACGAACAAATGATGGGCTCTCGGGCCCAATATCCCTACATGTATATAAAATTAACAACTTTCACATATGTATATTCACAAAATAATTTTTTAGGAGAACTTATCATCTTTTAAACTCTAACGAGTATAAAAAAACTGTTTAGTTTAATCTTAATCATGTACAAAAAATGAATTAGAGAAAACAAAAATTACCTTGTCTTTATAACTGCTAGACCAATTAACAAATTCTATTGGTTTTTAAGAGCATCATTGGACTAACTCAAATATTTGGGGAGGGGGGGGGGACTTCTATTTTTTTAGCTAAATATTTAAAGTTTTTAATACTTATACATAATATAAAATAATTTTTTAAAATTTTTGGGGGGCATGACCCCAAGCCTTGCTATATCTCCGCCCCTAATGAGACATGAAAGCTGTGTTTTTTTGACACATTGATGCTGCAACCTCCCACAAATTTCAACTTGTAGCTACAGGACATTGCTTTTACAGCTCACATCTCTCAGGATTAACATTGTTTAAGATTTTGGCTTTGCCTATTTAGAAATATGGGCACGTTCAAATTTGGTATGAATCTAAGAATGTTTCACGAAGTTGTATAAAATTGTGGGGTTACTTAAATTATCGCCTAGCGCGATCCTTGAATAGATCCGCACTAATATTTTTAGTACTTCAACAGCCCTGCAGTGGAGCCATGGAGTACTTGAAAAAAGGTGAATCAGGGTTGACTTGGGAACTTTTGATTTCAAATTAATAATATTAAGACAAATGATCATAAACAAGAGACTTGAGGATGGATTTTAAATTTTAGGGGAAAAACAAAAACACTACAGTTATAACTTAGTTCTTTCAATTATTGGTGTTATGAGCATCTACATAAAATAAGGTTGCGTTCAATTGGATAGAAGATATTTTTCTATTGTAAAATAATTTTAGGTGAAAATATTTTATAGTGTTTAGTTGTATTCTTGTAATGCTATGAAAAATCGGTAATGACGCAAACCAGCCGCGATCAATGATGAGATATAATGCCTAAACTGATTATAATCTCTTTTTGTTCTAACATTGGAGATATTATACAGTTTTAATCATAGATAAAGATGATTCAGATTCGTGCTGGCTGAACAATAATGTGATTATCGAACAAGAACCGTTACCAACCATTTATGACCAGACTATTCCTCCCCTTCTAACAACAGCATTATTGACACACGAAGTTGGTGGCTTTGTGATTGATGCAATAGAGGAGGACCCCTCTTTTCCTACTTCCCAATTAATGGAATGGGACCTCTCCTTTCTACACTTTATTCTCCGAAGACTCTAACCTTGGATGCTCCCTTGTTGGTCAGTGGCCTCTGCCATTTAATTCTTCCCCCGCCAAAGGCTTCAACATTGTTGTTCTTTATGGGACCTCTTTGTTTCTCTAACCAATGATACAAATAGACTAAATTAAATTAACGGTGAAAAATAAATACAAAAAGAGGTTATTTCAGCAATGATGCTAATAATCATGGCTGTGCAAGTCATTTGGAACACATTGGACCAGACCCAAAACCCCATGCCATCATACACTCAAATTAAATAATCAAATAAAGCTATTTTTTTTTTTCAAATTTCAATTGAATGTTTCTATTTGACAAATCCTATGTCCTCTCAATAATACAACTGGAATCTCTAAATCACAAAAACACTAAGAAAATTAAGAGCCAAAACAAAGAAAAGAAGAAAAGGAAAAGAGGTTCTATGGCTCCAGATAAACAGGTAGAATAGCACTTCTTGACTTACTACCGTGCCCAAAAGAGAAAAATGATCTTTTTACTCTACTACTGCAACCTTCAATGGGACTATTGACTTCACTGACTTGCGTGTTCTGTCTTAAGGCCTCTTGAATCGCTAAGTAGAGCTGGCGGTCAGTGGATGAGTCCATTGAGAAAGACCTCCGAATGGGTTGGATTGAAAATTGTTCATCTTTGCCTCTAATATCAATGCATTCATCTCCCATGCTTGTAACCTTATGAAACTTCCTTCCCTTTTTTTGCACAGCTCTCTGTTCCAACTTCCTTGGCGAAGGACTAATAGAACGCGACGATAATTCTCTTGAATTCGACCTTTCTTGCGTTCCAAGCAATGTTTGATCAGGAGAATGGTCATTACCCAACTCAATCACCACAAAATCTTCATCCCCACCAATGAGATTATCGGTATACGGTGTTGGATCCTCAGGGGTAGAGCTTGGAGCAAGAATTAGATCGGTTTGGAACCGTGACAATGTGGCCGAAATGCTTGTTCTACAAAGTGGGCAATTAGCATTGCTTTGAAGCCAAACATCAATGCAATCAATATGGAACACGTGACTACAGTTTGGTATGATTCTCAGCTTCTCATCCTCTTGGAACTCATTCAAGCAAACTGCACATTCACATAAGTTTCTTTCTCCAAAGTCCTTATTACCTTCTTTCTTGAACTTAAATATTGGGATTGATCGGATCACCGACTCGTCCAGTCCTCGAGTCTGTATCCCCGGAGAGTAGACCATCAAAGGCTCTTCGTTGCGGCGTCTTGATAGCGAAAAGCGTCTTAGAATATCAATACGATGCCAATTGAGGCAGCATTTGATGACAAAGATGTAGTAGCTGACAAGCAAGAAAGCTGTGGCTATGATTCCAATTATAGCAACGGCTATAATGGGGAAACTGCTACCTGAAGAATGCAAGCTAGACCCAAAGAATGAGCTTCCACCTCCAGGACTTGTGCTTGGTGAAAGAGCTTGTGAGTCATGGATCATGTAGCTTTTTCTTACAATAAGATCCATGACAAAGAAATGGGTTTTCTTAGATCTTCAATATATACAGAACACACACAAAGATATGTAGGAAAGTTGACTAGGTAAGACTTAAAGATACAAACTTTGGCATAAATGAACAAGCTGTTCGGGAAAGTGTAAAAGAAAATGAGAGAATTAAAGAGCTCTTTTTTTTCTTGGTTATGTCAATTAAAGAGCTCAACTAGCTAGAGAGAAAAGCAGCTTTGAATTGATGGTGAAATTTTTTGGAAAACAGACATAAGAGAAAATCAATGAAAGGTGGAGTGGTGGAGAAAGAAGCAGAATGGAAGAAACCCAGATGGGTTATAAATGAGGTTGGTTTTGTGGAATTCAATGAAATATGAAAATGTGCTGAAACTTTTTTAATGGTGGAGTCTGAGCTTTAGACTAGTACGTAGTTGGTGAATTTCTCTTGGGTTCCCACGAGAAGTTGGCTAGAAATATTGTTCAAAGTGCCTCGATTATTGTACTCTTTTTTTATATGTAACAGACACGTCTGGCCCAAATAGAAAAAACAGATATTACAGAATGGTCGGCTCTCTATTATGAATGATGGGGCTTTACAAATATGCGTATCAACTGGTGGGGGACAATGATGCATGATAAGTAAAACAAAAACTAAAATGTATGTATGATGCATCTTAGGTAATTAGTTTGCTTCTCGAAAAAAAAAAAAAGGTAATTAGCTTATATAGTGAGTATCTCATTGTTCCATAATTAAGATAAGTGTGACAGGTTCCATTTAGTAGTTAGGACACCAATCAATCAGTACCATATCATGAATGCATGTATGATGCATCTTTGGTAATTAGTTTACATAGGTAGTATCTCATTGTGAGATGCTCATCCGCAAATTTTGGTGGGATCAAAGGGGTGATAGACGAAAGATTTACTAGAAGAAGTGGGAAGTTTTGTGTCAACCAAAGTTGGAAGGGGGTTTAGGCTTTAAAGACTTACGTAAGTTTAATGAAGCAATGTTGGCCAAACAAGTGTGGAGATTAATCCATGATACAAATTCCCTATTTTACAAAGTTTTCAAAGCTAAATATTTCCCCCACAGTTCGATCTTTGAAGCAAAAGTCAGCATCGGGTTCCTTTGCTTGGAAAAGTATTTTGTTTGCTAGAAAACTTATTGAGAAGGAAGCTCGATGGAGGGTTGGAGATGATAAGTCTATAAGGATTTTTCTTGACTCTTGGTTACTGAATTCACCAAAGGGTAAAGTGGTTTCCCCTCAAAATTTATTAGCACCTGATTCCACGGTGGATACATTCATTGATGCCCAAACAGGTTGGTGGAATACTCACCTCATTGATCTTTGCTTCTATATACCTGAAGTTACGCTTATAAAGTCCTTGCCTTTGTGTACCGTTCCTCAACCCAACATCCTTATCTGGCCTAAAGAAAACTTTGGTATTTATTCTGTGAAATCAGGGTACAAAAGTCTCATGGAAGTTGTTGCCCATGATACTGTTAGACCAACAGTTTCTATTGCACAGAAGTCTTTTTGAAAAAATATTTGGAAATTGAACGTACCGGGGAAAATCAAGAATTTCTTATGGAAGTCATGCACGAATTCTCTACCCTCAAAAGAAAATTTGAAGAAAAGAGCCATTCCTATCGATTCCATCTGCCACCTCTGCTCAAGGGATAATGAATCTGTTCTCCACGCTTTATGGGGCTATGAGAAGGTGCAAATGGTTTGGGCAACTAATTTTAGCTAGGTAGACAAAACAAAGCTGCCTCGGGTTCTTTCTCTGATTTAGTATAGCTGATCTAGGAAAAACCTCACCAAGTTCTGTTGTTCAGCATCACAACGTGGTCTATCTAGCACCATAGAAATAAATCTCGCATCCAGGAACCTTCTTTGCCGTTGGATAGAATTGCAGGTTTCACACGAGGCTATCTTCAAAGCTTCAAGACTCAAGGATCTCAAGCAAATCACTCCACAGGCAGTTGACATCCCTCTCAAAAGCTTTGGTGTTCTCCACCTCAAGATTGCTTTAAGACCAATTATGACGGAGCAATGTTCGATGGATCAGATGAAGCCGGCCTCAGTATAGTCATCCGAAATTCCGGAGGCCAAGTTATGGCCGCTTTGTCCGAAAATATCAAGAAACCACCTTCAGTTGTGGCTTTGGAGTTACTGGCAGCAAGAAGAGCAGCATCCTTGGTTTCTAAAATAGGTTTCCAGCAATCTTGTTTTGAGGGTGATTCGGAGGTTGTAGTAAAGTCTCTACGTGGTAGTGATATGTTGTTGGTCATATTATAAAAGACAATTTGTCTTATGTTAGTTTGTTACAAAGCTATTCTCTCTCTCATGTCAATAGGCATGGAAATGCAGTCGCACATGCCTTAGCTCAAAAAGCAAGACTTTCCTTCCCTTTACAAGTCTGGATGGAGTTTGTTTCACCAAATTTAGATGCTGTTACTTTGGCTAACTTAAAGCCCCTTCATAAATGATATGAAAGTATTTTCTTCTCAAAAAAGAAAAGAAAAAAGGAAAAAAAAAGATAGTATCTCATTGTACCATAATTAAGATAAGTGTAAGTGTGTAACAGGTTCCATTTAGTACTCCAATCAATCAGTGCCATATCATTAATGTTGTTGGTGAAGATTCTATGAAACAAGTCATTCTGATTTACCGTTCATAAAAAAGAAAAAAAAAAGTCATTCTGATTTAAAAAAAAAAAGTCATTCTGATTATTTTATTTTTGTTTTTAAAAACTAACACAATTAATGTGCCTCCAGTACCATTTGTTAACAATATAAAGAGAGAGAGAATGACTGAATAGTTAGTATATTAATATATATGAAACAATGTACAAAAGAGAGCCTTATATAAGCTAGGTATGTGTGCAGTACAAGTAACATGAGTGCAGTACAAGTAATATATTGGGCTAAGCCCAATGGGCTAATCTAGCTTAATCTATACACTAACATCCCCCCTCAAACTCGAGGTGGCAAGGAGGAAGCCAACTAGAGTTTGGATATAAGATCTCAAAGACGACCAGGCAGGTGAGACTTGGTGAAGATATCAGCAGGCTGGTCAGCAGATGAGATGGAGAACAACTTGAGGTTGCCTTTCTTGAGATGCTAGCGAGTGATGTGGCAGTCGATCTTAATGTGCTTGGTGCGTTCATGGAAGACATCATTATGAGCAATGTAGATAGCACTACGATTGTCACAATAAAGATGAGTAGCAGTGGGTTGTGGAGCATCCATGTCAGCCAAGAGCCAACGAAGCCAGACAAGCTCGTAGGTGGTGTCGGCAAAGGCACGATACTCAGCCTCAGTACTGGAACGGGAAACAACATCTTGCTTTTTGCTACGCCACGAGACAAGAGAGGTACCCAACAGGAAACAGAAACCTGTGATAGAGCATCGATCAGTTGGATCACCTACCCAGTCTGCATCTGAATAAGCATGAAGCTCAAGAGAAGACCGAGAAGAGTAGTGTAGACCATGATAAAGTGTGCCCTTGACATATCGGAGAATCCGAAGAACAGTAGCATAGTGGATAGAACGAGGGGCATCCATGAACTTACTAACCATACCCACGGCATGTGAAATATCTTGACGAGTAACATTGAGATAGATCAGACTACCAACCAACTGACGATAGCGAGTAACATCAGATATAGGTTCACCATCCAAGGGTGTGAGCTTTGCATTGTATTCCAAAGGAGTGGAAACAGTCTTGTTGTCAATGATACCGACTTTAGAGAAAAGATCAGAAGCATATTTAGCTTGGGAAAGATAGTATCCATCAAAGGATGAGGTAACCTCAAGCCCAAGAAAATAGCTGAGAGTGCCCAAATCTTTCATCTCAAAATGCTGACTAAGGAAGTGCTGAAGAGAGCGGATACCTGCAGAATCATCTCTAGTAATAATCATATCATCAACATAGAGAAGAATAAGAGTGATACCAGCAGAGGATCTTTGGATGAAGAGAGTAGTGTCATGAGGACTCGAAGTGAAACCCTGCTGAGCAACAACTGAGCTAAACTTCTCAAACCAAACTTGAGGAGCCTGCTTGAGGCCATAAAGAGCACGACGAAGGCGACAAACTTGACTGCCTGAGTGTGGATAGCCAAGGGGTGGTTGCATGTACACTTCTTCTTAAAGGTCTCCATTGATGAAAGCATTCTTCACATCCATTTGATAAAGAGGCCAACGGCGAACAGCAGCCACAGTAATGAGACATTTGACAGATGTAAGGTGAGCAACAGGAGCAAATGTTTCCTCATAGTCAATGCCATACTCCTGGGTAAAGCCCTTAGCAACTAGGCGAGCCTTGTATCGTTCAACAGTTCCATCAGCCTTAGTCTTGATCTTGTAAACCCACCTACAACCTACTACAGATTGACTAGGAGGCAAATTAATCATATCTCAAGTGTGATTTTTATGAAGGGCATCTAGTTCATCATTCATAGCTTGCTGCCAAAGAGGGTCAGTATGGGCCTCACGATAGGTGTGAGGTTCATAGAGGGTGGCAAGGGCAAAAGAGCAGTGATAATCAGAGAGATAAGGGGGAGGAATGCTTACCCGAGTGGAACGACGAAGTTCAGGACCATCAGGAGACTCAGGAGAGGGTGGTGCCACAGGATCCAAGACAGGCGGGTCATATGCCGGGGACAGAACCGGAGATGAGTCGTCTGGAGAGGCAGCCGATGTTGAAGAATCCTCCACAAGTTTAGGATAGAGAGGGAGGAAAAGATCAGTAAAAATGGGAGACTCAGAGGAAGAGGATGTAGGAAACTGCTGAAGACTCGTGAAAGGACGATGTTCCCAAAACTCAACATGACGAGAGACACGAAGATGATGAGAAATGGGATCATAGCAGCGAAACCCCTTTTGAGATACACCATAACCAAGGAAACAACAGAGACGAGCACGAGGTTGAAGTTTTGTTCGTTCATGAGGAGGAAGAGAGACAAAGCAAGCACAACCAAAAACTCAAAGAGAGGAGTAGTCGGGGGTTTGACCATAGAAAAGCTCAAATGGTGATTTGTTGTGTGTAGTTAGTGAAGGGATACGATTAATGGTGTATACAGCAATGAGTGCAGCCTCACCCCAAAAACGCTCAGGAAGAGAGGCAGAAATGAGAAAGGTGCGGACAACATCAAGGATGTGACGATGTTTTCGTTCTGCACGACCATTTTGTTGAGAGGTGTAAGGACAAGACCGCTAAATAAGTGTACCATGATTGTCTAAAAAGGATAGGAAAGATTTATCATTATATTCTTGAGCATTATCTGATCGAAAAACTTTAACGGTGTGATTAAACTGTGTTTCAATCATTTTATGAAATGTTTGGTAAATAGACACAAGTTCAGACTTATGATGAAGCAGATAAATCCAAGTATATCGAGAAAAATCATCCACAAATATGACAAAATATCTAGATCCCCCCTCAGTAGGAACATGTGCAGGACCCCAAATATCAGAATGTATAAGATCAAAAAGTGCAGAAGAAAATAAGTCACTATTATTAAAGGGCAATTTTGTTTGTATGCCAAAATGACAGGAAGTACAATCAAATTTTTGAAACTGAACTGAACCTAAATAACCTTGAGAAGCTAACAACTGAAGACGAGATAAGGATGGATGACCAAGACGAGCTTGCCATAGATCAGGTGAGGAGGTGGTAGTGGTAGCAGCTGCAGAAACAACTTGTGAAGGAATCTTCAAGTCATGAACCTTAAACATGCGACCAACCTTACGACCTGTCCCAAGCACTTGACCTGTCCGGGGATCCTGCACATCCACACCATGATTAGTAAAGAGAAGATCTACACCTAATTCACAAAGTTGACCAACAAAAAGCAAATTGAGGGATAACTTTGGGATATGAAAAGTGTCACTAAGGGATAAACAAGGAGAAGAGATTGTTCCTTTATGACTAACAGGCATAGGAGTTCCATCAGCAGTGTAAATGGTGATTGGATGTTCTAAGGGTGCCTTATCAGAAAATTGGGATTCATCAGGAGTCATATGGTTACAACATGCAGTATCAAAAAACCAAGGTTGTTTACCTGAGGTGACAGAAAGGGCAGTGGAAGTGAATGATAAAACCTGTTGAACAACTGCCTCAATATCAGCTGTAGTAAGTGAGGAAGTCAAAGATGGACCTGTAGGAACCGATGGATCTGAAGGACATACAGCAGCTGCTCGAGGAAGAGAAACTTTATTTTGCTCTTGCACAAATTTCTGCAGTTTGCGACAAACTGAGATGTCATGGCCTTTAGCACGGCAAAACTCGCAGCGAGTACCTTTGGAAGACTGAAAGGTGGGACGCTTAAAGTTTATTCGTGGAGGAGCAGTGAATGCAGCAATGGGAGGCTATGGAGATGGTGTAGCCAATACATGATCAGATGATGACATGTGATGAGTAGGCCGACGGTTCTCCTCAGAAATGAGCTCCTTGACTGCAGCATCAAGAGAAGGAGTAGGAAACCGACTAAGTAGAGAAGCCTTAGTAGGCTCAAAATCCTCATGCAAACCCATCATGAAGTGCATAAATCTACGGCGATCCTGATATTTGACAAAGAGCTCAATGTCCTTAGAACACACTAGTGGAGGATCTGCAGCAGAGAGTTGTTCCCACATAGTAGAAGTCTGAGAATAAAAATCAGAAATAGACTGACCTATCTCTTGGCACATTTGATAAAGTTTTGATTCAATGTGGAACTCCAAGCTTGAATCATTAGTACAATTATAGCGATCGACCAAAAACTTCCAAGTAGCCTCAGCAGTCTCAAGACGAGGAAGAAGATTATGAATGGAGGGAATAGAGGTATTAATAAACCAAGACAAGATCTTACTCTGAATACTCTCCCATTCCTCTCTGTGATCTTCATAATCATCTGTTGTAACAGTAGTCGTGGAAGACTCTTCAGCAGCTGTGACTTTGGACTTAGGGTTTGGTACTGGCTTAGGAATTGAACCAGTCACATATCTCCATAGTTTACGACCCTTGAGAAAAACAGTCATATTCTGAGACCATGCATGATAACTAGTAGGACCATCCAACATAATGGTGATAGGACGTATGATGTCGCGTTCATTTTGTTGAGCCATAATGAAGAAAATGACCAAAAAATGAGATTTTGGAGACCTCAAATGCAGAAACGGAGCCCAAAATCGGAATCTATGCGAAAAATTGAGCAAGACAGGTCTTATTGAAAAATTTTGACTTTGGTCAAAGTCAACGGTCAACGGCTGACGCTGACGTGGAATGATGACGTGGATGCTGACGTGGGATGCTGACGTGGCAGAGTGACGTCACCTAGGGCTAACATGGCAGTCCGTGAAACGGAGCAGGGCACGTGTGGCGCGTGAGGTGCGTGACCGGCGCGTGAGGCGCGTGGAAGGGAGAGACGGCGCGTGGTGGCACGTGGCAATGCGTGGCGGCTCGTGCTTGTGAGGCAGAAACTTCTGGCAGCGCGTGGAGGCACATGGAAGGTTGTTTCTGGAAGATTTTTGTTGGGTTTTGCTCGGGACTGTCAGATCTGTCAATGTGTGCCTTTACTTTGGCGGTTTGATCAACAAACTGACGAAATCCAAGTGTTCTAGGGTTGTGGGCGTGACGGCGGTGACTCGCTTTTGACAGTGACTACTAGATGAAGGCGAGGGCAGCGGAAGAACGCCGGAAATGTCCACAGGAACCAAAAAACCAGAGGAAAGGCTCTGATACCATGTTAACAATATAAAGAGAGAGAGAATGATTGAATAATCAGTATATTAATATATATGAAACAATGTACAAAAGAGAGCCTTATATAGGCTAGATATGTGTGCAGTACAAGTAACATGAGTGCAGTATAAGTAATATACTGGGCTAAGCCCAATGGGCTAATCTAGCTTAATCTATACACTAACACCATTGTACAAATTGCAATCACCATTGTCCTAGTTCTATATAGGTTTGTTGTCCAAGTACTAATGTACTATAATTGTTTTTTTTTTTTTTTTTTGGATGAATAGGTACTATAACTGTATTAGTACTCCACTATAGAACAACTTTAACAGCCTCTAAATGATAGTAATAAGACTAACCCAATCAAGATGCACGAATTATCAAAATTAAACAATGAATGGGTGTGGGGGAAGGGGTGGGATGGTTTAGAAAGAAAATGATTTAAAAGTCCTTGACTTTTCATATACTCATCCATTCTTAATCATTATCAATCAAAAAAGTAAAAAGTGTTACACCCACATGCAAAGCATCATTGAATTTCCTATAGTCCCGGCCAACCGATCGAGAACGTAGATTGTTGTGTATGTTGAGCTAGCATTCACATATCATGTGTCTCCACCCGCTACTCTAATTTGAAAATCTACACAAAAAGCATCAAAGTGCCCTATGCTTTTTGCTTATTTAAAAAAAAAAAAAAAAAAAAAAGTACCCTATGCTTTTAAGATTTTTGTTGGGATCTAAGTTATCTTTATTTTTGGGATTTTTGTTTTGTTGACTCACATTAAGGGCTTGTTTGGTGGTGGCTTTTAAATAACAGTTTTTAGTATTTAAATAATAATAACACTTTTGACATATATTTTTATAATATTTAAACATGTATTTCCACAACACTGAAAACTGAATAACGATACTTAAAGAGTAATGCTACAGACACAAATTATTTTACAACATTTTTACAAACTGCTGACGTGGCAAATTTTTACTAGTTCTAATATGAGTTTATCACAAACATCACATTTTTACTTGCAATAACTATTTGGAAAATACTAAAATCACATCAACAGTTTGTAAAATTGTTGTAAAACAGTTTGTGTCTGTAGTAATACTCATACTTAAACACTGCTACCATACAGGCCTTAATTATTTAGTCCACAATCTTGCTTGTTGGGCAGCTTGTTATAAGTGAGATGGGTCTTTAAACATCTAGGTCTTATTTAATAATAGATTTCTAGTAACGTTGTTGTTTTATGAAAATACGTATAGGTAAAAAAGTATATAAAAATACATATAATATTATTTAAATACTAAAACTAAAAATTATTGTTTAACCCACATTACTAAGCACTCTCCAATCCTCTTTCTGCCTAAATCTTCTTTCGGGTTCTAAAGATAAGTTTGGGTCCCCCATCCTTTTGCTTTAATATATAATTTTTTTGAATAAATACTCTTACACACTATATAGTACGTAGCCGCGAGTGGGTAACCATTACTACCCAACTTTTTAAAAAAGAAATATCCAATTTTTATTTAATAATAAAAAGAAAGCTTTCTATACTTTTTGGCATAAATTGGTTGGCATAAATTCTGGTGGGCCAATCTTAAACCTTTTCGTCAAGCAAAGGTAAAATAGATATCTCATAGAAAATTCAGTACAATCCTAAAAGAGAACACAATTAAAGCAGATCCGACACTATCCATACTTGCCTGTTGACAATCCATAGAAGGACAAACTACTTAGGTAAGAAAACAGCAACAGTCGCTCTTCTTTTTCAAAAAAGTGTTTTGTTCTATACACTGCAGTCAAAGGTTGAGGGCTCTGCCAAAGAAACTTCCCTAGCTTTTCTCTAAAATTTCAATGTATTTGAAGTTTTTTGTTCACATCAACGTCACCTCAAACGTTTAGAATTTAGAAATCAAAAAAGCTGAAACCCTCTTTTTGTTTATTTGAAGAACGTTGCCATCATTAAATAAGCAAGATTCAGCGTGCTTTATGGGGGCTAACTTGTTGCAGAGTACTCGATATGTTCATCGCATATTGTTAATTTGGCAAAGATTTTTATTGTAAATAAATCCAATCATACATTTTGGAATCTTGAAGAAATTCTTGCTACAAACCAACAAAGAGAAGTGCATGACAGACTATATAAATTTTTGTATGTAGATCTATTTAGTTTTGATGTGGTACTTGACTGTAATCATAAATTTTCAAAACCGGTCATGCATTTCACAATAAATTTTCTTCTTAATGGATGTACTCAGATCGTTCATAATTTCAAGCTAGAACAGATCAGCATAAGTTACTACTTCAGCATCAGTTATTACAACGAGAAATACAACATGCACCACATTCTATATATGACAAATTATTATCAATTGAATTTGCTTGCTTGCCAGTCAAACTAGTATTTAGTTTTCACACTTCTATCAATTCACCTGATGTAGGTAAAATGCCCTTATTAAATTAGTTCTCATTTTGCACTCCCAAGTCCAATTCAAACAACCCATCATGTACAGTATTGGTCTGCAAGTTAGTTGACTTTTACACCTCACAATGAAGTGATGATATGCTAATTAATTAATAAAATGTGAGTCATAATAAAATTATTATAAATATATTTAGTTAATTAGATGCTTCTCCTTCAATTTGATGATACCTTTTAACTAATAATACCCACGGTGTCCTAAGTAATGCAATAGACTATAATGATCAGATGGTTTTGCAAATAACAAGAAGAACAGTAAATTGGACCACTGGTGAAGAATACCAAGACTAAGAAAGAAAAAATAATTTGAAGTACACAACTACACATTTAATAAATAGAATCAGATTTAATAAAAAGAATATAAATTTAAATCAGTGAGGCACATGGGTGAAGGCAATGCAACTGATTATTAACAGTTCTATTGGGGTGAGAGATAGCGAAGTCAGTGAAAAATCCTTGAATACTTCAAATGTGAAATTTGTAACATGATTGTCAGTTGACTAGGTCCTTTCAAAAATGCTTTGCTTTTTATTTAAAAAAAAAAATCCCCACTTTTAATTCTAGTTTTGAGATTTTTTTTTTTTTTTTTTTTTTTTGCATTTGGTTTTATTTTTATAATATTTTAGTTAGATGTCTTGTTTACAAAATTATTTAGCAAATTAGCATCTCGAGTGTTTAAAACTCGAATTCTAAGATAGAAATCGAGTTTTTAAAACTTGAGTTCCAAGAGGTGGTAACCAAAAAATTCCACATGGAACTCAAGTTTTTAAGACTTGAATTCCACCGTTTACTTTCCCATCACCTATGCTGCTTATTCTTCCCCTGTTCTTCTTTCCTTCAACCTGTGATTCTTCTTTGTCGAATTTGCGTTCTCCAACCCGTGATTCTTTTTCGTCGGATCTGCATTCTCTAGAGAGGTTTTTAGATCTGGTACTGCTTCTTCTTCCCCTATTCTGCTTCTTCTTCCCATTTTTGGTTCTTCGTCTTCATTGACATCTTTGTTCGTCTTCTTCTTTGGAACTCGAGACTTTAAGACTTGAGTTCCATGTGGCAAAAACTTGTTCATCTCAACAATCAGAACTCGAGTCTTTAAGACTTGATTTTTCCACTGAGGTCGAACCTCATAGGCTCGAGATGTTATTTTCCTCATTTCTTTCCATTCTTACTAACAATATATTGTGGCAAACAGCTGCTATTCTGTGAATTTCCTCCTAGTTTTGACCACAAAACAGAGGAAGAAATGGCAATTTTTTTTTGGCATGGAATTAGAAAAGGCTGAAGAGGCAGTCATAAACTGCCATGTGTACGACTGTGGTAAATCATGTGCGTTCCTATTGGGGTTTGCAAACACGTGACTTCACGAGCTAACTGAAGATCTTAAACTAAACTGGGCTGCAGTACTGTACTACACCACATGTTTTCCCTTTCAGTTTTTCTTACATCTATAAATGTACCAACTACAGTTGAAAATAAGTGCCTTTCTGCTTATAACTTAGTTTTTTGCCTTTTAATTTGTATTAATAGTTTTTAAAAATTTTATTTTATTTTTCATATTTTTAAAATATAAATTTAATTTAACATACTTTCAACAATATTTTTTTTAACAAAATGTTAAATAAATTGTTTCCAAACAAAATTTTAAATTGCTTCGAACTTAAAAAAAAAAAAAAAAAAATGGTGCATGTGCTGTCACGTGTTTTAGAAACCGTCCATGCAAAGTTTTTCTTACGCATGGCTTACGCAGTCAGTACACAGTCGAAGTGTCAATCCTCAAACGTTGACAAAATTGAGGATTTTTGTGATGTATTTTTTTTTTTTTTTTTTTTTTAACTTTTGGATAACTGTGATCTTTTTAATTATTTCTGTCCAGAATCTCCAGATACTTATAAAAGATCAAATTTTCAATCACAGAAATTTCAATTACAGTTAGGTTTAATTAACATTCCAATCTACGTTTAATTAACATATGGTTGTCACAATAGGATCAATTTGATCAATGCAAAATGTGAATGAGAGATTTTGGCTCGAATATTTTTATGGACACATTTTGTCACATACTTTGAGACTACCACTACCATGTGTAAAAACTAATTCAGTGACACGTATACTTGGTAAAGTGTGTACAAAGAGTGTGTATGTCTAGAATTTTTATTTTAGCCCATCTCATGCTATTGTTAAACTTGGTAAAGCAAGGTTTGCTAATAAAATTGCCAGGGACTTATTCCTAGGGAGCACATCTTATCATTGGTTATTCATGCTTGTACGAAGAATTGAAGAAGGATGCCAAAATTTGACCCAAGATTTGGCTGCATAAATAGGAGACCTGTAACTACTAAATATTAAATTCCTAAAAAATGATGTTAGAAGGGAGTTTTACCTAACTAACCATTTATAAAAGTTGACACAGGTGCAATGCAATCCAGGCTTGTATGTGTGGTGTGCAATCGTGAAAAATTTTGTCAGAAAAGAATAATTAGTAGAATAATACCAAAGAACAAAGCTATCTTGTAGGTGTTCATAGCCTAGGTCTTTGAACATGAATCTTTCCTTTAATTGGGGGAGCATTGAGTACAAAAACTATACACTCATGTGATCAAATTGAACTAACTAATAAAATATCAACTCAAAATCGGTCAAGAGTTGATCACATATTCTTGATTTAAGTTGAATACACTTATTAGTCAAACATAATCAAATGATATACATTGTTTAACTTTGACCAATGCGTGTGCTTTCAATTTTTTTTTTCCTTGATTTGGCCCGGTTTCAGAACACGAGAAAGTTTTCATTAATTGGGCAAATTACATAACCACCATGACAATATAAATGAATCAATTTATCATCTTTAAAAAAATATATTTAAAAGCTCCAATTTATTCTACTTAGATTGCATTTGCATTGGCTTAAAAAATCAGTTTTTTTTTTTACTATTAATTAGTTTATTTTTACTACTATTTAGTTTATTTTTATTACTATTCATAAATTCCATTGCACTTTTTAGTACTATTCATGAGACACAATATACTATTTCAGCTATATTTGAACTTTATTTACAGTATGTTTAACAAAAACTTTTTAATTTCAGTTAAATAAGCTGTTCTCAAACGGACTCTTAGAGAGTACCTTGCCCCCTCTTGGTCATATATACATGGAGCACAAGAACGTGAGCTACAAATTTTGTACCACTTTTTTGTGTTTTACTACTAGTGATATATATCAAGCCCAATAATCTAGGTTTAAGCACAACCATTGTTAGAGTTTATTTGGGATCCACTTATTTTGCTGAAACTGAAAATTTTTTATTAAAAAACAAAAACTTTTTAATTTCAACTAAATAAGCTGTTCTCAAACGGACTCTTAGAGAGTACCTTGCTCCCTCTTGGTCATATATATATGGAGCACAAGAACGTGGGCTACAAATTTTGTACAACTTTTTTGTGTTTTACTACTAGTGATATATATCAAGCCCAATAATCTAGGTTTAAGCACAACCATTGTTAGAGTCTATTTGGAATCCACTTATTTTGCTGAAACTAAAAACTTTTTACTAAAAGTATTATAGATAAAAGTAAAAGTTAGCTGAAATATTATAGTGGGACTTATGAATAGTATCAAAAAGTATAGTAGGACCCATGAATAGTAGTAAAAATAAACTGAATAGTAAAATAAGCTGGCTTTTTAAGCGAGAGCCAAACACACACTTATGTTGCATTTAGCATTGGCTTAAAAAGCTTTTTTTTTTTTTTTTTTTTTTACTATTTAGCTTATTTTTGCTACTATTTTTGGGTCTAATTGCATTTTTTGGTACTATTCATGGATTCTACTGTACTATTTCAACTACCTTTAAGTTTTATCTACAGTACTTTTAGTAAAAAATTTTCAGTTTCAGCTAAATAAGCTGTTCCAAAACAGACTCTTATAGTGTGCAAGTTAAGAATCTTAATTGCACAACAACTCAATTAACTATTATATATTGTATGGTTAGTCTAAGATTTAATCTATTATATATTTGCCCATATTAAGTTCATTTTAACACTGGACTTGAGCATATAGTCAACATGTAAGCCTTAAGGGTTTTCCTCTATGGCAGTAGACCATTAGGCCTAATCACATAATTCTTTATGTATTTTTGTGTTTATTTTTTATGGCTCTGCATCTTCATCTATTTTTATATCTCCTTTAATCTATTTAACAATTTTATTCTCCACTATTTAATTGTGGTTTGTCAAGTACATATCTGATTTTTTTTTTTTTTTTTGAATTTAAAAATTTTGTTATTTTCTAAGAAAAGTAAAAAAGAATACATAACAAGTTATAACTAGTGGAGTATAAAGTGGAATACAAAAAAATAGTTTAGCTGATTTGTATATTTCTTATCATTGAGTTGTTTATTTATTTATTTTTGCTGAATAAATCTTATCATTGATGACTCATGCTTGTCCAAACATTGAAATAGAAGTGAATGATGGGTGCTAAAATTGAGTAGTTCTAGGATTACATATTATTTCTTATTGCCACAGTTTTAGTGTGGTAGATTGTGACTGGTTGTTTATCAATTATACATGAATCCGCCATTTTTCAATCACCATTCACACTCTCCTACATCACAATTGTGGCAAAAAAGTTGTGAGATAAATTATGGTATTAGATTTTCTCGCCAAAATTTGACCCACGAGGTTGAGTGAATATTAAATTGTTAGTTAATGGTGTAGGTAGGAAGTCTACCAAACGAACCATTTATAGAAGTTGTCATAGGGTGCAATCTACAATGCAATCCATGGCCTGTACATTTCGTAGGTTCCTAAAACATCTTATATTGTTTTGTGTGGGACTGCATCGGGAAAATTTTTGTGAAAAAGGAATAGTGTAGGGGTGCATTGTGAAAATTTTTGTGAAAAAGGAATAGTTAGCACAATAATCCCAAAGAAAAAAACTATGGTGTAGGTATTCATAGGTCTCTTAACATGAATCTTCTCTTTATTTGGCGAGCATTGAGTACAAAAACACGAATAGAACATTGTAATGTAACTATAAACTATCAACTCAAAATCATTTTACTAGAGTTTTGTGATTAAATTGGTAATTTTTGGTGTTTTTAACGAAGATATTCAAAATTCAAATTCCCTACTCCAACCCTACCCCCGTTGTAACTAAAAAAAAAAAAACAAAACCCTCAATTAAAACTAGTCTAGAATTTATCACATATTCTAATTAATTAAAGTTGAATATGCTTATTAGTCAAGCATAATCAAATGATAAGATGGTTTCGCTTAGACCAATATATGCGTTTTCGTTAATATTAAATCTTTTTTCGCATGCGCGCGCCCGGGGGGGGGGGGGGGGGGCGCAGAAGACACAAGAAATAACATGTGTTTTCATTAATTGGGCAGTTTGCAATAATCACCAAAGGGATGATGAGCTGGCCGTTAGGTAATCACTAATGGAAACTTAAGTGTTTGTGAAACTACACACTAATTGGTTAAAGCTGAAGCTCAATAATGCTTTTAAAACATGTTTGGTAACTAACTATTGTTGAAAAAGTCAATTTGGTTTTTAACCAAACTTTTCTCCCCTTGACTTTTAGTGGTCTTGGAAAGTAAAAGATACCAACTTACATTTCCTCACGTAAGATCTCAAACCTCTCAGATTAGTTCTGTTGTTTTAAGTAGGGGATTTCTTTCTTTCTTTTCTTTTCTTTTCTTCTCTTTTTCTGATTCTCTCAACTATTATAGGTTGGTTGCTGTTTCTTTTCTTTGATCAGATTTATAAGATCTGTATTTACCATGGATATAGCACTGGAGGAGTTGTGGAAAAAATTCCATCTCTTAAAGGAAGAAAAAGGTGTTTTGGTGGTCAGTTCTCAAGAGGTGGCCTCATCAAAGGAACATGCTTAGTTCAGTATCTTGTTCAAGCTACAATCTACTAAGGAATTTAATATGGAGGCATTCAAATCAACCACTCAAAAACTTTGGTTTGGTTCACAAGGAGTCACTATTAAAGAGGTTGGAAAAAATCTTTTTCTGGTTATCTTTGTTAATAGAGAAGACATGCTGGATGTCCTTGATAAAAGCCCATGGTCCAATAGAAAGCTTATCTTATTAAAGCATTTCAATGGAGATATCAGTCCAAGTAGTTTCTCCTTTCAATACTCTCCCTTTTGGATTCGGTTTTTCAACATCCCAATCAAAAGAATGAATACTACTGTTGGTAACCGTATTGCGAAGGAGATTGGAATTCCGTTGGTGATAGACGCTCCAAAGAGTGGCCTTGCTTAGGGTCCTTTTCTCAGGATTCGGGTAGATATAGACATCACAAAACCTCTTATGAGGGAAAAAAATGATTCGCATTGAAGAGATGGAGGATGTTTGGGTTTTTTTTTTAAGTATGAGAAGCTACCTATAGTTTGTTATCGATGTGGTATATTGGGTCATTAGGAGTGTGAGTGTCAGGGGATTAATAAAGGGTGCTTCCATATAAATGATGACATGCTTCAATTTGGTCCTTGGTTGCGAGCTATAGCCCCAAAAACCAATCATAAAAAAGAAAACTCCAGTCCGCATAGATATAGTGATGTTGAAATAGAAGATACTTTTCTTTCTGATAAGGAAGATGATGCAATTGGGGGTGATAAATTTTGTCAGCAAACACTGAAAATGCCATCTGCCGATGAGTTCATCGGAAAGATGACTAGAGGACACCTAGCCATGGTAAGAAACTCGGAGGAACATAAAGATTCAAACTGCCATGATAGGCTAAAAACGTATTGACACATTGTGATAAATTAATTAATCAATTATCCAAGTTGATTAATTAATCAAATTAACATGCAAATGCGTGGTAATACAAACAAATCACCAATTAAACTAAGTGCAGCGGAGAATAAATTGACATGGTGATTTGTTTACGAATGGAAAAAATCTACACGGCAAAAACCCCACCAAGTGATTTTAAGGTCACAACTCTTCAGAATCCACTATTATCACAACAAGTGGTTACAAGTAAAGGAATCTCAGTACCTTATACTAACCTACAGTTGAACCCTTTTCCCAATACTCAATTGGACTTGTTCTGTAGTGATAATCTCTCCTTTTGATGCATGGCTCCTAGTACGTGACTAATCAATTGCGCAGATCCTAGTACGCGACTTCAATCACCAATTGAAGAAGGTTGTTGGTTGCAAAGTTATTCAATTCATCCACACGGAGAAGATCCAAAGGTTGCTTGGTTACAAAACCCTACGTTGTACAAACACAGCAACTTCTTCACAAGAATGATGAACTAGGGCAAATTCTGTCTCCGGTCACAATTTGCTTTAACAAACTTTGCTTAACACTTGTGCAACTTGTGTCCACTTCAGGGAAGGACCCAGGTGCAAGGCAAAGGGGGCTAGGGCCCCCCCTAGGTCCAAAAAAAAAAAAAAATTTAGTATGTAAAATTAAAAAAAAAAAAACAGCTTTGGGCCCCTTGGTTTTTAGCTTGGGCCCCCCTTGGTTTTTAGCTCAGGCCCCCCAACTAGCTAGCCTAAGAGTTTTCAAAAGCCCATGAAAACCTTAAAAAAAAAAATTGTATAAATCTATTTATAATAATAATAATAATAATAATAATAATAATATAATATATAATAATGTGGTTTATATTAGAATATTAGATTATCTATTTATATTTGATAATAGTAGGAGGACAAATAATTTTTTAATTGTTTGATTTGATCTAATTGCACTTAAATAGTAATTTGCACCTCATTGTTCACACTTTTTTTTAACAAAAATTATTGTATAAATCTTCAAAATTTCATACCTATTAATCAATTTTTTATCCTAAATGCTGAAACATTAGATGTAACTTCTTAAAAAAGCTCTAAAATGTAAAAAGGTAAGTTCAAACCTATTAACCTAAGCACAAATAATTTAGTACAGTGAAAAAAATGTAGGCACAAGTTTACTTAAAGTTAGTTTGTGAAATAAAGTAATTTAATTTTGGCCATAATTTGGGCCAAATTAACTTGAGTATTTTGCATTTTGAGCCAATGTAGGCTTAACCTATTAACACAATGTAGGCATAACTAACTTGCTCCTTCTAAGAAAATTTCCTGGCTCCACCAGTGACTATATGGATGTGCGTTTGAATTTTTTTTTTTGCTTATCTCCGGCTCCCCCTAGCTTGAAATCCTGCGTCCGTCCCTGGTCCACTTTGACAACCCTTAAAATAATCATTTTATATGTTTACGGTTGTGAGAAAAGAAAGCCCAAACACATAATCACAAATTAGAGTTAAAACAGAATTGAATTTTTTTTTCTTAAACCTCGACATATGCTTAACTATCGAGATGCTGTCGAGCCACGGGGCTGATCAGCTCTTTAAATCTCAATAGATGGCTAGTTGTCAAACTTTAATGACAGGCACTTTCTTGGCTTGAAACTTGGACAAACTTGCATGGCTTCAACACTTGATCATGAAACAAAGTTTCTTGAAGTATTAAACACATCCTAGATCTACCCAAATACAAGTAAAGTGTGTTTTGTCAAATGATTAGTCAATTACATAAAATAATGACATATATTCCTAACACGTGAATCACATATGTCCTAACATGCTAGGATTCAATTCAAATTTCAAATTCAAAACAGGATAATGATGAGGCCGAACTTACACACCAAATACCATTATTCCCTCGAATACTCAAGTTTTGAATTCACAAGAAGATTGGCCAGTTGTTCCTTGTTTTGAATGCACTTACAACACAACTCTTCCAATTCCTAAGAAGTTGGATAACTGCAAGTCTTTACATAGTAATCAACAACTGAAGTGGGCGAAAGATAAGATAGTGGATGATTCAAATTCAAACGATGAAAATTTAAATAGGGATATGGAGCTGGATTTTTTGCCCAATGAAGGTGAGGATTTCTCGGACCATAAAAAATCCTCTCTTCGGTCTTAGAAACGCATTCTTAGGAGTTCCAATAACAAAGCAGCAACTAAAGTTTCTCCTAAACTTGCATGCTTATCAAAGCGTACATCTTCGGAGCATAGTTCTCTGGATTCACACGCTCACAAGAAACAATTGCTAAGTAAGGAAAGTTTGAGTATGTTGCACAGTTCAGGTGGAGGTACTCCTTCACCTCCGCCCCCACCATGAAGATTTTAAGCCTTAACTGCCAAGGGCTTGGGATCCCAGAGGCAGCTTAAGAACTTCGCTATTTGGCGAATGAAGAAGGTCCCAAAATCCTCTTATTGTCTGAAACACGTCTCAACATAGATGGTTTTCACATATTAAAGAGGAAATTAGAGGTGACGGATGGTTTCACTGTCCCAAGGATTGGTTTGGGTGGTGGTTTGGCTCTATTATGGCGTAATGGTGTGGATGTAGATATTCAAACATCTTCATCATACCATATTAATGCTCTGATAAGACAAGCAGGTGTTGTTTGGCACCTTATAGGTTTTTATGGACATTTAGAAACTTTAAGAAGAGGGGAATCTTGGGATTTATTGAGGCAACTTCATGCCTCTTTTTCACTCCCCTAGCTACTGCTAGGCGATTTTAATGAAATATTACTTCTTGAAAGGTATTGAGGTAGTGGTAGTAGGCCATACAATCAGATTGTTGAATTCATAAGGGTAGTAGATGATTGTTTCTTGATGGATTTGGGTTTTAAAGGGCCAAAATTCACATGGTGTAACAAACGGTTTGAAGGGAATTTAGTATATGCACGACTAGATTGCGAGTTGCACAATCAAGAGTGGCTTTAGTTTTTTCCATAGTCAAGCTTATCTCATATCCCATTTGGGTTCTCAGATCACATGGTGGTGAAAGTTCAAGCTACTCTTGAAATAAAACTTGCCAAAAAATATAGGTTTTATTTGCTTTGAAGCATTTTGGATGAGAGATCCTAATTGTGAAGATATCATTAGATCGAGTTGGGATTTATTTTTCTGGGGCACTTCTATGTTCAAGTTAACTCAAAAAATCAAAGCGGTTAGAATGGCCTTGCTGCAATGGGGTGGTGGGAATGCCAGAAGTCTCATAAAATCTATCGAAGTGAAAAGATACTTATTGGCCAATCTTGAAACGGAATGCCAAGCAGGACCTTCCAATCAACAACTCTCTCAAAGATGAAATTCTACTAGAGTTGAACTTAATGAACTCATTGCACAAGAGAACACTTACTAGCATCAACGGCCAAAAGTTTCTTGGCTTCAAGAAGGTGACAAAAATTTGAAGTTTTTTCATGTAGTGACCTCTCAGAGAAGACGATGTAATGAGATTACTAAACTAAAAGATTCTTTTGGGAACTTCTTTTCTAACCAAACAGATTTGGAGAGGATTGCAGTTGATTACTTCCAAGAGATGTTTACAAGTGTCTCCACAAGATCCTATTCTTAAGTTATCCACCATGTTCATGAAGTGGTCACTCTAGAAATGAATAACATGTTGTTGGAAGAATTTACTCAAGAGGAGGTGAAGAAGGCGTTGTTTCAGATGAATCCAACAAAAGCTCTTGGTCTAGATGGTATGAACCCTTTATTTTTTCAAAAATATTAGCATATTGTTGGAACTGATATTTCTAATGCAGTTCTTAATTGCATAAATTTTGAGAAATTCTTGCAAAGTATCAATTTCTCACATATCACCCTGATCCCAAGAAAGAAAAACCCGAAACTCATGTCTCATTTTCGCTCCATCAGTTTATGTAATGTCATTTTTAAGCTTGTCTCAAAAGTCCTGGCTAATAGACTGAAAACAATTTTGGGAAGAATTATCTCTGATTGTCAAAGCGCATTTGTAGCTGAGAGAGTGATTACAGATAATATCCTTATTTCTTTTGAGATCCTGCATTACATGAAGTCAAAACGCTAAGGAAAAATAGCATACATGGCTCTCAAGTTAGATATGAGTAAAGCTTATGATAAGGTGGAATGGGATTACTTGAAAGGCCTTATGTTAAAAATGGGCTTTCATCATAGATCGATTGATCTGATTATGGCTCAGATATCGTCTGTCTCATATTCTATTTTGGTAAATGGGGTTCCCTTGGGATTTATCAAACCTTTTAGGCGCATAAGGCAGGGAGACCCTTTCTCTCCCCCATCTACTTTTATTATGCTCCGAAGGTTTTTTTGCTCTTCTCAGAAACGCAGTTCAACAAAGACTTCGACATGGAGTAAGTATTTCTCGAAATGGACCTTAGATTACACATCTTCGATTTGCAGACGATAGTTTATTGTTTTGCAAAGCTTCCCCATCTGAAACTCACATAATTAAGGAGATCTTACAGATTTATGAAGTAGCTTCAGGTTAGAAAATTAATAATGAGAAGAGTTCAATTTTTTTTAGCACCAATACTCCTTCGTTGACCAGAGATGAGATCAGAATGCTACTCAATGCTACATCCACAGAACCCTTTGAAAAATACCTTGGTTTGCCCCCCATCATTGGTAGAGGTAAGAAACAAGTGTTTGCTAAAATCAAACTTCGCATCCAATCCAAACTCAGTGGGTGGAAGACTAAATTATTATCTTCTGTAGGGAGAGAAGTCCTAATCAAGTCCGTAGCCCAAGCGATACCTGTATATGCCATGAATTGTTTCTTATTACCAGCAGGGTTTTGTGATGAAATTAATTCAATGATGGGGCAATTCTGGTGGGGGTAGAAAAATGAAGAGAAGAAAATGCATTGGTTGAGTTGGAAGCATATATGCTTAGCAAAGAGGGATAGAGGCCTTGGCTTTCGTGATTTAAAGAGTTTCAATATAGCTTTACTTGCCAAACAAGGATTGAGGCTATTGTATTGTCAGGACTCGCTTCTTTTCAAAGTCTATAAAGCTAAATATTTCCAACATACATCTTTCTTGAAGCTTCAGTTCCGAATCACTCTTCTTTTGCATGGAGAAGTATAACTCGTGGAAGGGATTTTATCATTCAAGGTAGCAGATGGAAGGTAGGTAATGGTTCTTTGATCAATATATGGATTGACAGATGGTTGCCTTCAGAGACAAATCAAAAAGTATGCTTGCCTAGAACCATTTTACCAGCTGAGGCCACAGTAGCAGATCTTATGGATTTCTCAGCCCCACAATCGAGGTGGAAGGATTGCCTCATTGATTATATTTTCTTTCCTTTTGAAGCTTCAATCATTAAGACCATTCCTTTCAGTATCCAAAGACCTGAAGATACTCTTATTTGGACCAAAAACATATCTAGCAAGTTCTCTATTAGGAGTGCTTACTTTCTACAATTGAAAGTTGAAAAACAGTCCAATGGTTCTTTGGCTACCACATTAAATTCTACTAAGATTCATTCCTTTTGGAAAGGCATTTGGTCTTCTTAAATCCCTCCAAAAATTAAATCATTTATTTGGAGAGCATGTAATGATAGCCTTCCCACTCAGACAAAGCTTTTTAATAGAAAGATTTCCAACTCTTTCTCATGTGCCCTCTGCAATGATGAAGCTAGGACGAATAGCCACTTGTTTTGGGAATGCTCTTTTGCACAGTCCATTTGGATGCAAATGCACTTCTAGAATGGTCTTTGGCTATCACAACAAATCAATTTTATTGATGTAATGGAGGCTGCCTTAAAAAATTTGAATTCTTTGGGCTTTGACACTTTGTATCGCATGTTGGACAATTTGGAACTGCAGAAACAAGCTGATCTTTGAGAGTAAAACTCATCCAAAGATTTATGGGCTCGGGCTAAAACTTACTTATTAGAATTTGTAGAGGTGCAGCACAGCAGAATTGGGTTGTTGAAGTGCAGACAACAAAGTGGCAGCTCCCAATTTCTGATTCAATCCATAAACTCAATCTAGCATAGCAGCTACAGTGACAAGATTGGCACTTTTGTTTTGTCAAAATACCAATTTCCATAAGGTGATGGTGGAATGCAACTTTGCTGAGCTTGTGGACCTCTTGAATTCGGACAGAATCTGCTGTTTAGAAGCTGTCTGGATCATTGAAGACATTAGTTTAATTAGAGATAGTTTTTCTTTTATTTCTTTTCATAGTATGCTTTTACGATGTAATCATGCTGCCTTAACTCTAGCTAGTGCCACAAAAGAGGATGAGGAGGTCATTGTTTTGGCTAGAAGAATGCCCCTCTTTCCTCTTCCCCATTGTACAATGTGATTTAATTGAATAAAGTCTACTATCATTTCCTCTCAAAACTATTGCTAAAAAAGAAATGTCATATCCACAACATTTTCACAACAAATTTTAAGTGGCAGTTTATTATTGGTTGTTATTGTTGGTGCAAACAGTAATCTTAATGGTAGGTTCAAATTTAAACCAATAACAACTAACCACCTATGATTTGTTGTGAAAATATTATAAAAATGTTGTGAATATAGCACTTCTCATTGGTGAAAATCTTTTAGATTTTAGAAATGACAATAGAGGACAATGGTTTTATTATTATTAATCGATTTTTGTATTAATTAAATGAATGTTTAATTGGTTAAATAATATCTTATTACTATTAATTAACTCTGAAATTATAAATCCTTGAACATTGATAAGTGCCCAAATCACATAAGTATCTTGCTAGATGTGTCTATGGAACAGTTTGAGGTTGTCACTTGACCTGATCACGTTGGGTGGGGGGAGCAAGAAACTCACCAACAATTGTGGATAAATGAGGAAACCCAATGTTCAATCCAAACTCGAGTTTTTCAAAGCTCTCTACCCACTACTCAACCGTTCAATCGATCAAATCCATTTGAGACCCTTTAGGTTGGATCAGGACAAACAAATGAATTAGGTTAGACAACCTTGTCAGCATCACACCATTTTGATAAAAAATGATTTTATTAATTAATCTCTCTCTCTCTCTCTCTCTCTCTCCAATAAGTTGCAAAAAGAAAAAAAAAAAAAGGCACACACAAAAATCAACTATAGTGTACAAAGGGGAGAAGGGTTGGTGAATAGGGAGAGATATTGGTCATGTAGGGATTTGTGATCGCACTATAGGATTGTTGGGTTTCTCTTTGTTGATGAATGAGCATGAGGACCACAAATTTGGGTTGAGAATCCAAATCTCAACCCATCTTGGCATTCTTGCTTTATAACTTAATCCATCTTGCCACCCATTTCCCATTGATCTCTATGCACTATTAATCATAGTGAATTTCCATGTGTTAAGTGTGCAAATGTCTAACAAACTAATTATATATGCACTAAATGTGCCCTAATCACTTAAAACATGTGTTATAGTTATAAATCAAACACATGGTCAATTATTAGAGGCTTTTAACGTGCAAGGGACCTTGGCCTTCATTTTCCACAATTGATGGCATGAGTTTGGGTGAGGAACTGTCTATTGGTAGTCTAGCCTAGCTAGGTCGTTTCAATATCTTTTGGGCTCCTTACAAATATCTTAACCCAAATCTACCCACCAACATGTGAAAAGCAAAGGATAAAACTTACGCAAAATACCTTAGGTGTAAGACACTAGGCTCCCGAATTAAATTCAAACACATAACTACATTGAATTTAATTGGCATTTAAGTAGGGAACCTAATATAGTGCATTTACTAAACTATACCTAAGTTTTACCGAAAAACCAATTTATTGCTTTCGAGTTGAATTTTGTTGGTAAGGTTGGTGGTTTTGATGTTCACCATAACCACTACGAAGTAACTATTACTTGTCTATTAGCTTATGCTCTATTTGTTTTAGCATTAACGTTTTTTGGAAAATGGTTCATTTTCTAGAGAGCATTTTCTGGAAAACTAACTCATTTTCTGGTGTTTGGTAACAACTTTGAAAAATGAGCTTGAGAATGTTTTCTGGTGTTTGATATTTACAAATTTTATAACATTTTTTGTATAATTTAAAACATGTATAATATGTGTATTGTGTAAACTCACCTAATGTAATCAATATAAATAAATAAATAATAATAAAAAAATCAAGAATGAATTTGGTTTTCAAACTAAAATTTTGACAATGGATACAATCAAAACTAGCTGTCCAATTTTCATGATTTCAAATACTCATCTTGTTTATGTATATAAACAGTATTTTTGATAAGTAATGTAAGAAATTTTATTAGAAAAAAACCAACCAAGTACATTGGAAGTGTACTATAGTGGCACAAATCAATAGCAACACACACACACACACACACACACCATACTTCTCATAATTCAAAACCATTATACCCATAAGTTCCATTTTAAATAATTCAAAATGCCACATAGGCCAAATAGTTTGATAAATACCAAAAATTGTTATAGAACTGTTGACGGATCTGTGAGGATGAAAAAAAACCTTATTAAAAAAGAGTGTTATAGAGGGGAGAATAAATAGGGAGAAAAAAGAGAAGAGAGGCAAATAAAGAGAGAAATCTATGGGAAGAGAAGAGGCCAGAGGGGGTGATAGTGAGGGTGTGAGAAGAGAGAAAAAATAAAGAGAAGAGAAGAAATGAAAGAATTTATTGTGAGAAAGGCTGAATGAGCGAAAGAAAATTTTGTTTCTTGAGTCAGAAGAAGATAATATTTATAGGAATTATGCGCTGCATGAAAGAGATTGTTTTCCAAATTTTTTTTTTTTTTTTGGGAAAACAATCTATAGAAAATAAGTCTTATTTTTATAAGAGTTTTTCGTTGACCAATTATTATTATTATTATTTTTTATGTTATCAAACACTGAAAAATGTAAAAAAATATTTTTATAGAAAATTTTCTAGCGAAACAAATAGAGCGTTAGAGAAAGTTTAGGGACCTAATTTTTATGCCATAATTTTATTGTGCTCGACTTTAAGTGATGGGAAAAAGTAGTGAATTAATATGGAAATTATTGTTCACCGCTCATAGTCAACTATTTTAGCAAGTTGTGGCAAATTACGTGGTCTACGAAGAACGGATTCCTTATGGTTGAAATGTTGCTTCCGGATCTATATAAAGTTATAAACGCCTTTTCAGGCGGTTCCTCAATCCTCGGGAGCGCAGGATGAATCGATGGCCTTTTTTGGAAAAGAGGAGATAAGAAAGCCAGGCTTCAAATGCTTAAGCCCTTGAATTTCATACGGGCCTCATGACAAGCACTTGGTTATCAAGGGCACACCCACTGATCAATTAAACAAAGTGAGTAGAACAACAAAACATAAACGAAATCAGGCCTTAAATGGAGTAAGGCCCTTTCTACCAATGGGCTTGTAACCTCACAACACATTTCTCTGAGTTCTCTCTGTGGACTCTTTGACTTTCCGCCTAACTCCTTCCCTTCCCTTCCCCAAAAATTTTAAAAACACAAGCCCTTTCTATTTTTGCACCTGGCTGTTGGGGGCTACTACTGGGTCCTTGGAGAGAGAAAGAGAGTGAGAGATCTTGGGGGAGGAATAGATAAAATTTGATTAGAATATTTGAGACCCAAATTCAAGATCATGTCCCTTTACCTCCACTAGAGAAAGATCATGCCGACATAAAATACAATTAGCACCTTTGACCTACTATTATTATCGGATTAGAATCCAATGCAATACCTAAATGCAATTCATCTATTTTCTTCACAAAATTTTTTTACTTTATACTTTTTTTACTTTTCTTAACTTATTTCTTAATATTTTTTAATTAATAGTTGATATTGAAAGTTATTTTTTTGTAACTATCAATCTCAATCATTGATAATAGTTGATATTACACCAAATCTCAATCCATTATTATCTTTTTTCACATTCACTTTAATTATATTTGTCAGGATTGCCGTATAGATGAAGGCTTTCAATACCAAATGTTGTACATTTTAAATACTTTTTCTCATTTCGTGTTGCTTTGGGTGCTTTCTAATGTTCTCTCTTTTTTTTTTTTTTTTTTTTTTTTGATAAGTTCTAATGTTCTCTTCTATTGTAATACGAAATGCAAAACCCCAAAAATGGCAATAATTTAAAGAGGCGAAATCGGATCAACGAAGCACTTACACTAAAACTATACAAAAATATGGATGAGAGAAAAAGGAGGTGGAAGTTCGGAACTTCTACTTGAGAAGAATAAAGGCGAGAAATGTCTCTTTATTAAATTGAAAAATTAGATCACGATGTTCATTGTATTTGACATTATCAGATCTTTCAACACCATCTTCTAATCTTGTTCCATCTTTCTTTCTATATATAAATATTTTTCCTTAGATTCTGGTCCAATCTTTTTTACATTAGTGTAATCAATATATTTATTCGTTCTCCTTGGACTTCTCGTGTTGGTCAGGTATTTTAACTTCATGATCTTCCTCTTTTTGTCATGATGACTTACGAGATTAATCTAATTCACTCAACAAATTGGTTATCTTTCACATTAATATGAACAACCAATGAACCCGTCTGGACAAGATTATTCCATGAAAATATGAATATCTATTGGAAGCCTATAAGGGTGACACAATTCAATTCACAGAAGAAAAAAATTCTTTTGATGAGTGAAATTAACCTGAAATTTAAATTGTTGGTTAGTGTTATAAGATGCTTTTCTTAATTTAAGGTTGGCCAAGGGTTTTTTTGCCTAACCTTCCTCATCAAATATATACCTCATAAGTCTTATGATACGGAAATCACTAGAAATTCTATGCTTATTCCATCAAGAATCAAATTCTGCTTCTGGATTATGGGATCCACAATTTTTTTTTTTTTTTTTTTTTTTGAGCACTAAATTGTACTTCTAGGACCACCAATATAAACCTTACTGACACGTATATATCATAACCAAATTAAGTATATAACTTAACAATGAAAAAACACATATTTAACTAAAAAAAAAATAGAAGGAAATTAAGGAGAGTAATTGCTTAGGAGAATTTCAATGACATGGGTTTGGGGGACATGAGTCACAAGCCAATGACCTCACTGAGATGCTACTGATTTGGCATGCATGTTGTAAAGTTTGTGACACGATAAAGTTTAGGACAAAATTTAGGTACAATATCTTATATATTGTTTCTTAAGTTTACTTCTTAAAATTTAGTCATATGGTTACTAAACTTAAAAATACATTACTATCTTATAAAAAAAATTCACATAACAAAATCTTAAAAATAAAATTTAAGGAACCACATCTAAGTACTGTAACTAAATCTTTTTCTAAAGTCTGTATACGACAACATCAGATGCTTCATCTTTCCCTTTCCATCCCCAACTCTTTCGCATAAAAATGATTTGTCTTTCTTTAATATAAATAAAAAGAGGGAAAAGTAAGCGAAAGGAGAAAGAATACAAACAAGTCCATGTAATCTCTGAAGCCATCGGCTTGACCATCCAGATACATTGGACACAAACTATAATCTTTATTATAGAAGTTTCTTTAGAGCACGTGTAAAGAATTCTAGAGACCGGTCCTTCCACGTGGCAAAAATTTGAGAACCCATAATTATGCCAAAAAAGTAATAGCCAAAAATACAACTTTTTTTTTTTGCCATTTTTTTTTTACAAATATTAACCTAATAAATTGTTATTAAAGTAATATTACTTTTAATATAAATTTATTATTCAATTTTTATTAATTATAATCACATCATGTCATTGTGAAAGTTATTGAAGGAAAATTGTCTCTAAACATACACATATTATACTAAGAATAATTTTTTTTTCTTCTAGAAGAACCAAGGACAAAACTTAGATAGACTACATACATTTTTCAATTAAATTCAAAGATATATATATATATATATATATATATATATATATATATATTATTGAATTTAATTTTCTTAAAAAAATTATTATTCAAGTTTCGTCACTGTAGATGCCACCACATATTTAAATAAATTTGAGAATCTAGTATATTTAATACTTTTACCCTTTTTGTCCGCATATAAAAGGCCCCTGTCCTAAACACTAGTATGCATGCAAACATGGATGAAGACCCTAATAGAGGGAAGGCCAGGGATGACGGCAAGGAAGGAAGTGATGGGATCCGATACCGCGGCGTTAGAAGGCGGCCGTGGGGGAAGTTTGCAGCAGAGATTCGAGACTCGAATAGGCATGGTGCGCGTGTGTGGCTTGGCACTTTTAATACTGCAGAGGAGGCTGCTAGAGCTTATGATCGAGCTGCTTATGCTATGAGGGGTTCATTAGCCATTCTCAACTTTCCTAATGAGTACCCTTTGACGAGTGGTGGTGTTTCTGGTTCTTCTTCTTCTTCTTCTTCGGCTTCGGCTTCTTCATCAACGCGTGAGGGTGCTAGAACTGGTCAGCAAGGAAGACAGGTCATTGAGTTTGAGTACTTGGATGATAAGTTGCTGGAGGAGCTTCTTGACTATGATGAGAAAAAGAGCAAGAAATAGTTCTTTCTTATAATTGCATCAAGCGCTTGCCCTTGCTAGTAATAATCAAAAGTGGCAAACATCATCAAATTTGCTTCGCGGTTCCTTCACTCCCTTCCCCGCAGTATGTGAGAGTCTGAACTTTTTGTTTTTCTATGTTGAAAAAGTTCTATATATTTCAGAATCCTAATGAATGCAGAGCTTGTTGAAGAAATTGTGCTCTTTTTTACTAGTGAATTGTAGCTTTCAGATCCATTAACGCTTTAAAACTTAGCATTACCATTTGTAAATAAGCTGATCACTGCACGCACTGGAAAATTTCTTGTGCACACTTCTATAAAGAAGCTTTTGTTCAAATAGTATTTGTGTTCATTTGCCTGGACCGTAATGCTTGACTGTAGATGCAATTAAACATATGGCTAGAAAGTTTGCTTTTGTTATTAATTGCCAATTAATTATAGGTCAAATAATATTTCTTGGTATTTTCAGGGGATCTTTTTTTTTTATTTAATATGTATAATTTTTTTTAAGATAATTCTCTATCATCAAATTAAGACATTAATCAATTTTTAGTATACATAAGTAATGATTAAACCTTAAATCTCTTTTATACAAATACATATAAAAAGTTTGATTTTGTCGTTGCGGCTGTGTTGTTTCTATTCTGGGATTATTTATTTTCATAATCTCAAAAGAGGATCGTCCGTACTAGGACAGTTTTTTCCCCGAAAGGCGGCATATATTGGGCCTGGGCCATGCCAGTTGGAGGGATGAACCTGTTAGTGAATGCTCCAACGAAGAAAGGCAAGGTTACAGAACAACCTGGCCGCCAATTTATCCTGAAGCCGGTACCTTATTAATTTAAGAATTCGGAATGAAATATTAGCAATCTTCAATCATACGTCAGCAATCACCAATCACCAATCAGCAGCCCCGGTATGACAACGACATCTATTTTGTTAGTATTTTGCCTTTTTATTTTTATTTATTTATTATTATTTTTATTTATTAGTTATTTTTTCTTTATTTGATTTGATTGGATAAGGTATAGGTGCAAGTTGCCATGTTTTTTCTTCAGAGGGCCATGTTCGTTTCCAATTCATAATTATGATCAACATCAAGTTAAGTCTCTTTTGAATGGAAAATGGTGTTATGTAGAATTGCAGGAATTCTTATGAAAATATTAAGTGTGGTTAAAATAAATCCATAGATACATTTGTTAACTCTTTATATATATATATATATATATTAAAAACTTGTAACTCAACTAACACTTCATATATTTATATTTTGCTTTTCTTATTCTTCGTTCCCTCTCTTCTTTTTGGCATTAAATGGAATTGAACTCAAACAATTCTTGATTTGAGCACTAGATCAGAAGCCATATTAGAAAAACAATACAAAATCTGTGCATCCTTCTAAGAGTAAAGCTAGTTGTGCATATATATAGTGTCTGCGTGACTGGTAGTGTTGATTACCACTATAAATAACCCCTTCTAGCCTCATTAATGAAAAAACAGAGATAATAGGTAATTAGCACAGACATCCATACAACATTAAAAAAAAAAAAAACCTGAATGTTTAGTTTTCTTAAGCTTCCAAGAAACTACACAAAGCAAGCTCTCTAGAGCATGTCCTGCGATTCAAAGGGAAGCTCCTCCGAAATAGTCCAATGGTACGTAACCTGAAATGGAAGTACCCACCTTCAACAAGTTGGAGCTAGCAGGCCAATTAATATACCACTCAACTCAGGTATAGTTCTAGAACACATATTTTAAGCAAAAGTATTACACAATGACAAACTTTACACCCTTACAGAGTTAGGGTTCCACTCCACACCAAATTCGAACACACTAAACATAATAGGAGAATGATGCTACAGCCTACACATGCAGTTGATCCCATCACCCTTTAAATTTATAGTATACTATATAAGTAAAAGTAATAGTCTTAGGGCAATTGTTATAATGTGAACATTATAGGTACATAACACTTTCCCTACAAATAAATAAATAAATCTTTGAATTTAATCAATGGTTTGAAGATATTTTATTCCTTAACTTAGGACAAGAGACCTAACATTCTTTTAGCTCTAGATTGGTAATAATAAAATATAAACATTATGTGGCCAATCATGCCTATAAAATCATAGGAATGGTGGCGACTTCACTTACCTATTCAAATTTAAATATAAAAAAACCTTGCAAAAGTGTAAGATTGAAATCCAATATCAGCATATAATAAAAAGGATAATTTCAATAAAAATCCACTAATGTTTTAAGGAGAAAGCATGTTAAGAAATTGATTTAGTTTGGAGTCAGATTTAAGAGAAAACTAGCAAGTAATATCAATATTTTTCTAATTTATTTTTATGTTTAGATTTCAGTGTATTGAACTCATCACGAAGGTGATATGTGTCCAATTTTAACCATGTTTCATTATCTGTATATGTAAAGTGCACAATAGCACTCGACCTAAGCTAAGTTTGGCATCATGTTATCAAAATCCCTAATAAGGCGGAACAAGAAACTTGGTATGAATGAGATAAAAATTTTATTTTGATATAATTTCAGAAAGTATTAATCTTATCAGCATAATTGTCATGTATCACACAAGGGTTTAACTTTGTCAACCAACACCTACAGGAAAGTGTGTTCATGTTCTACAACATCCATGACTTATGCCCAAACTTTAATGAATGGACAGAAAGGACTCATTTCCATAAACTATCTAAAATTCAAACGAGGAAGATGAATTGGAGAAAATGGTTGAATCATGGAAAAGCAACACAGTTGAGTTCATTCAAAGGTATGAATTCACTGACAAAATGCAACAAAGTTTACGTGAAAAACTAAGAAAAAAAGAATTTGCCAGAAGTTCTCAAAGATGTCAAGGAAGAAAACATAGTCTGCAGAAAAACTTCCCAGAATTCATTGAACTAGCTACACTATGATAGTTTTCATAACTCAAAAATCCCAATACCCATCCAAAGAGTTTAATTTATTTCATTTTTCCTGATGGGGTAGTGGAGGAGAAATTAATTAAGTATCAAGTTTGCATCTCAAAAATCTAAAAGTTAAGCCTATTGGGTTGTTCAAATTCCAATAAATGTGCAGTAAGTAGATCATACTGATATGAAACATTTGAGTTTATTCTAAATAATACTTTTGTTGCTATAGCGAATCAATTTAAGATTCATCAAGAGGGAAATTATCAAATTTTGTGATCTGTGGAAATATGTTTTGGAAGAAGATTGAAAAACTTTATTAGAAGTATCTTTTAGTTTTATTTAGAGGATTTTTTAGTCCTAGAATGTTAGAAAGGAAATTATGTGGAGTTCACAATAATACTTATTAGCTTTTGCATTTTATTTTTTTTCTCCCAATCTTCTTTTTGGATTCAAAAGCAAATAACTTTCTTTACATTATTCTCTCTAATGAGTCCAGAAAAATTATTAAGTTTGTCCATTAGTATGGATGACCTTGCATCATTAGTAGGCCATCAAAGATAACCGCTCAACATATTCAATAACGACCATCAAAGGTCATAAACTCTCATCAAGACAAAGAATATTACAATCAAGGTAATAATCACCCTAAATTATGTACAACAATTACCTAAGTCACCTATAAAAAGGACAATCTGTCTCATTAGTTAAGGTATGTCAAAAACTACTATAAAATACTATCTAAATACGAAAGATATGGGTTGATACTAACTTAAGTATCGAAGACTCCCCCACCAAGCACAACTTGGTGGTCTCTTTGATCTATCTCTCATTTATTTTGCAGGTCCTATGAGATCGTCTAATACTTCGGATTGAATGAGTGACTCAACTGATGATTTTGGCATCATCACTCTCCTTTTAAGATTTTGTACAAATCTGATGGTTCCTGTCTTTAATTTTTTGGGGTTAGGGGGGCAAATCATATTCTAGGCATCTCCTACCACACATTAGCTTTTAGTGTATTCTTCCTAGGAAGACTAGCAAAAGAAGATTCAGAATATATATATATATATATATATATATATATATATGAAGAAGATATTACTTTTGGTCCCATGATCACCACCAGCTCTGTCATATGAATTTTCTTTATGATTAACTGTGCATACAATCTTGAAAGTAAATTTGGAGATTGCGTTTTTTATCATCTTCAACTTTCAATATCTCTATCGCTATCGCATCAGGATTTGAGATTCTTAACCTTTATTCTTGCAGATCTAAAGATGCCAACTTTTTTTCATTTGAACATTAATGACATCAACTGAAATGAATTGATTGCTCTTTGGTAATATACGTTCTAATATTCATACTTTTGGTAGCTTCAATAAAGTTTATAAGTGTTGCTCCATTAATTCTATGTTTCTTCCCCAAATAACCCAATGATCCAATGTTTGTTGGCTTTGTCTGACCTTCAATGGGTGATTATGATTAATAACTGGATTGAGAAGCATGTGTTCTTTTATTATTCTTTCTTTAATCATCATCATTATCGTTTACTAACATTTTTAGTTAGACATTTTTTTTTTTTTGTTTCTTCTTTCTGTACCGACTCCATTCTATTCAAGACTGGTTCCTTGAAAAAATTTGATGACCTCTTAATACTTTTGCTAGCTTCAATCAAGTTTTTGTTAGTGTTGCTCCATTAATTCTAGAATCTTTCTTCACCAAATAACCCAATGATCCAATGTTCAGTATGAGAGATTACTAATTTTGGATTGAGAAGTATCTGGTTCTTTTATAATTCTCTCTCATCATTATCATTTACTAACTTTTCTTGTTAGAAATTTTTATCTTGTTTATTCTTTCTGTAACGGCTCCATTCTATTCAACACTGGTTCCTTGAAAAAGTTCAATGACCTCTTTATATATATTTAGGGCTGCTTTATCCAGTTCATCAAAAAATTAAAAAAAAAAAAAAAAATTAGGGCTTCATTCAAAATCATGTCGCTTCTATAATCACTAAAGAAGTAACACAATAAATATAATAACATAAACCATACTTGCATCAATATATTAGATCACATCCATAACAATTACAAACTTACCACATTTATAGCGTTTTTTCTCCTATTGATTAAACTGTATATACCCAGTTTTTTTTTCTCAAGAAAACACTAACAATGTTAAGTATTAAACCTGAAAATTCATTAAAACTTAGGGGAAAGGGGGTAGGAGAGCTGGCGGATCGAGAAAGAAACAAAACAGTCAAAGAAATAGATCAAGAAAGGGCTTGAAACACAACCTTCATTTCATTCTTTCATCTTGGTGTCACGATCAACCTCGATTTCGTTTCTTTTTCTCCTCCTCCGGTTCAAGGAGGTCCTCCAGCACCTTGTCATCCAAGTACTCAAACTCGAAAACTTGCTTCTCTTGCCTACTAGATGACGAACCACCCCCCCTCTCGAAATTGCCAGTACTAGGAGCTGATGAAGAAGTAGTAGATGATGTTGATGAAAAAGATGAAAGATGAGGAGGATAAGGAGGAGATCCCATGACTTGAGAATAATACTCATTAGGGAAGTTAAGAACAGCAAGATGACCCCTTAGGTTAAATGCAGCGCGATCATATGCCCTTGCTGCATCTTCAGCTGTATCGAATGTCCCGAGCCACTGTCGAGCACCATGCCTTGTAGGGTCTCGAATTTCAGCTGCAAACTTACCCCATGGCCTCCTTCGAACTCCTCGGTATCTCACCTCTTCCTTTGCCTTATCTTCCTTTCCTTTCTGACTCTCCTCCATCTTATGCCCTTTTTTTCTTCTTGTTAGTAAATTTTCAAGGTGAAAAAACACGTTTTGCTTTGAAAATGGTCAGAAGTAAGTTTCTTTTTATAGGGGCCGGGAGTCCCCCACAACGTGGATTGACTATGTAGGTCTTTTTCAAGGAAAGTTCTTTATAGCAGTGTAAAAATTCGATTCTTCGACTAAATCTACACAACGAAATTCAAAAAGTTTTTTGTGAATCTATTTTCACCCGATAGGCCATTTTTTTTTACATGTTCGGATTCTACAACAATTTTTTGCACTAGTAATAGTTTGACACTGGCTAGCTAGTAAAGATGAAATTGCTTTTTTAAACCCACTCTATGATTTACTTTTAGCGTATCTAGGGGGGCACATCTTGAAACCAAATATCAAAAGAGATCATAAGAATGTACATTTTTAAGAAGGAAATCTCATGAGAATAAGAATAATTAGTGGACAAATATAAAATCTATAGAAATTAATTGATAGGACGCCACACATTTTTCCATGCAATAATCAGATTATTAATAAATCCAAAGTATATATGCAAATAATCTATACCACATGTAGTATAACACAATTTGATTTTTGCTTTATTTGGTGGAAGAAACAAAATGGTGAATACATACATACATACATATATATATATATATATATATATAAAATATCCTTGTTTTTATAGGGTGGCTAAAAAAGATCATTTATTTATTTACTAAGAAAATGGTTTGAATCTAAAATTCATTTTATTATCTCTTATATAAGTCTAAGATAACATTTTTTTAGAGAATTTTAACCTATGAGATTTTATTCAATCATCAGAAATTTTACTAGTTGAGCTAACTGGAACCCACAAGATTAAGAGAATCTTAACCTATCAAATAGATAAAATTATTAGAAAATCAAACATGCAAAATATTAAAATAAAAAGCGTGATTCCTTAACCAAACTGCTATTTACTTCATTCTCAACACCCAAAAAAAAAAAAAAAACCGCCATTTGCTTAATTACTAAATGACTTCTAACCTAAGCCATTCGTGTTTTGGTCGGCCCCAGCTGTTAACTCTAGAGAGAAAATGTTCATGCCCTCAGTAAATGCTATACAGAAAAAAGACAAAGAAAATCTAACCCCAAAAAATAAAGTTTACATCATTATATATAACCATTTCTTTTAAATGAAAAGATGTCCATTTGGCAATGAGCTAATTTTTATCTATTGATCACACATTTGATTGTTGATGTTTTGGTCCACTGGAAAGTATCAGAGCTTAATCATATATTTAATCGGGAAGGTGTGGTGGTGTATGTAGAGAAGAAAAATTTCCGACCTATCACAAGTTGACACATTATACTACCAAATCCACAAAATATAGCCAATTACAAAGTGTCATGTACTGCTGCTAGGTTTTGCTACACTACTTAGAAACTAACAAAAATTTGCCAAGTGTCATTGAAATAGAGGCATAAGATGCATGAAAAAAAAAAAATCACACATCAACGCATGTAAACAGTGACATAAGCAACCTCACACATGTAAGTGATGATATAATCAGTCCAGCGCAAGTAAGCAATAACATAAGTGGACCAATCAGGCTGTGATGTGTGTCACCAATCAAACTCCGTCATGTGTCGCTCACCCACCCCCAAACTCCTATAAATAAAAGCCTTCCTAAGGCATTTAAGGAGACACCAAGACATCTTGGGAGAAGACCAAGCCATCTAGAGTACAAGTAGCATCAAAGAAGATTAAGAAGTACTGAAACTCTACTGGAATCAAGCCCTGAAGCCTCTAGGAACTTTAAGAACTTTGATGTCAAATGCAAGGAATATTCGAATTAGAATCATCTAAACTACTTGCCTAGATCTCAAAGGTCACTGGAATCAAGCTTAAAAACCTCTAGAAACCTTAACAAATCACAAATTAGCGAAGTTCTACGGATTCAAATCTCTAAAACCCTGAAAAACTTCCACCACAAACCTTCAAATACGAAGAATATTCGAAGAGGAATCATCCAAATAATGTTTCTAGATCTTAAAGTTCATTGGAATCAAGCTCAAAAGCCTCTAAAAACCTCAACAAACCACAAATCAGTGAAGCTCTATGGATTCAAGCCAATAAAGTCATGAAGAACTTCCACCATAAATCTTCAAAGACGAAGAACACACAAAGAACACGAAGAACGTGAAGAACAAAGAATTTTTAACAAGCTCATAGCCAGAGATCCATTCTTCAGCCAAATTGAAGTATATTTGGTGTTCGAATCAAAATCACATTACCATGATTTCAATCAACAAATCTTTCAAGGAGATAGAATCAGAGAATCATTTTTTTTTTTTTTTGTAATTACAGAGAATTGTACCACACATTCATTAATACAAATTTACATTTGTGAAACTATTTTACTTGTTTGACTTATTTCGAATTGAGACATTTAGTCATCCATAGTGTAACTGGGTGGTGTTGATGAATCTGGAAAGTTAGTGACAAGACTTGATGAAGTTTGTTGGTAACTGGAGCTTAAAAGGCTCAAGTGCATTGGATAGCTTAGGTTTGGAGGTCTTTTTGTATTATTGCAGTCCAACTTATTTAGTAGTGGATTATTTCTGGCTTTGAGGGTCATAGAGAGGTTTCATGTCAAGTTCTTCAGTTTTCTTCTTCGATAGCATATCAAGTGTTATCTTTGGTTAGCATCCTCTTTTCCATACTAGCCTTTAAATTATTGCATTGCACATTTATGTTTATCCATGCAATTTTTTGGTGGTTTGGTTAATTAATTGGCTAATTATGTATATCCCACTTTAACTGTGTTTGGTCTAAAATAAATTAAGCTGTAATTAAAAGTTTAGGATTCTAAAATTGCATCTGATATTTAGCTAGTGCACTTTCAGAATTTAATGACTGATAACCTAGTGATAATTGCATATTTTATGGTGTCCTATATTTTTGTTTGAACCCATCCCTCTTCCACGAGAAATTATTATTTACACCGGGAGGACCGCTAATGTGGTTCTCCCTAACCAATGAGATGGTGTTATCTATGCAAATGTATATGTGAACTTCTTAATCAGCACAAAGAATAAAAAATAAAAATTACAAAATAATGTCATATTTGCATAAATAATAGCATTTTATTAGTTATGAGGTCAAGGAGAACCATGTTAGCAATTCTCCTAGTAGACCTAATAATTTCTCCTCTCTCACTATCTACATATCTTAACAAAAAAAAAAAAAAAAAAAAAAATCTATAGTTTGAGTTAATTATCATTTTCATTTAAAAATTTATTTGCTCAATTTTTCACATAAATTTAATATGGGAAAACACACCCAAAATGATGGCATACTTATTAAACTGATATGGATTAGGATCCTTTAAACTGATTTATAAAATTATGTGCCAAATATTAAGGGTCAGCTTGTAACAATTTAGATACTTTGGTGCTAAAATTAATGTAATTAAAAATTCGGTGTTTAATATAAAACCAAGGCCAAACTTTGATTATTTTTACTAAATCTAAACTAAATCTTTTCCGGTCAAAGTTATTTTCTGGGCTAAGGGTTTATTTAAATACTGTTTATTATTAAAAATTGAAAACATTGTAAAAAAATAATTTTTAAATGTGTGAATAGTATCATGAGACTTATTTTTAATGAAAATTTAGGCTGCGTTTGAATCGGTGGTAATGCATTTCCGGAAATCAATTTCCGGATTTTCCGCGCGTTTGGCAGTTCCGGAAAATGGAATTTTCCGAAAATTCACTTCCTATTTTCCCTTAACCAACGGAAATTCATTTCCGTTCCTATTTTCACTTCAAATATCATTTTCCGGAAAATCCAGAAGCAGAGAGCACGAAGAGGGAGAGGGAGAGGGAGAAAGAAACAGAGAGCACGAAGAGGGAGAGGGAGAAAGAAACAGAGAGCCCAGCGCCGGAGTCGATCCAAGCCCAGCGCCCAGCGCCCATCGCCGGCGGACTTGAACCCACGAATCGCCGATCCAAGCCGAGAGATCATCGTCGGCGACCACGAACCGTCGAGCTTCGTCCCCATCGCACCGCGCCGATCCAGTCACAGTCCAGTTCTGGAAAATCGATCGCACCGCGCCGTCGATCGTCAATCGCATCGCACCGCACCGCGCCCATCGCCGGAGTCGCGCCGCGCCGCGCCGTCGAGCTTCGTCTTCCTCGAGCTCTCCGGTTTTTTTTTTTTTTTTTTTTTTTTTTTTTTTTTTTTAAGTTTGATTGTTGTTTTTGTTTTTTTTTTGAGGAACTGATTGTTGTTGTTGTGGTTGTTGTGTTGTGGTTGTTGCGTTGGTGTTGCCGGAATTTGGTGGTGTTGTTGTTGTTGTTGTGGTGTGGTTGCCGGAATTTTTGTTGCCGGAATTTTTTGTTGGTGTTGTTGTTGTGTTGTGTTTTTATTGCCGGAATTTGTTGTTGAATTAGTTGTAATATTGAAATTTTTTGTAATAAAATTTGTTTGGATGCTAAGAAAATGTAAAAAATTTTCCGGAAAATAGCATTTTCAGAATACATCCAAACACATAAAAATATTTTCCACAACAATTTTCATAATTCACCCAAACACTTAAACATATTTTCCTTTTCCAGAAAATAACATTTCCGGAAAATACATATTTTCCGGAAAACGTTTTACACAAAACAAACACAGCCTTAGTTGAAACTTTCATAAACAGTGCACGGACCCACTGACAGATGCAATCTTGAGTCTTGGGCGCTTAATGGATGCTACTGTAGCCGTGGGTTCCACAGACTGCAAACGCCAGACGCAAACGTTGAGAAAAATCATTTTTATCCAAACGGTCACAATCTCAGTAAGAAATTATATTAAAAAATATTAAAAGGACTCATAAATAAATATGATGAAAGGAGGGCTAGCCCACTGATTAATGCGCCCAAATGAACCATTCAACCTTGGTGCGGATGCTTCGCCAGTTTCATAAAATAATAATAATAATAATAATTAAAAATAAAAAGGTAAAAAGAAGAAGAACGAGGTGACCACTGGCCAAAGTCAAATTATTCTTGCGCAGCTTGACCTGACCAAACTTGATGCACACCTTTCTTTTTTTGTGCACGCCTCGTCTGAATGAACAAGCAGTGTGAAACCAATTTTTTAATTGTTTTTTTATAAAATATTTTTTATCAGTCAAACACAAATTTATATAATTTTTTATATCATCTTTTTATTTATTGGGGCAATATGTTATGATGTATAATAGCAATGCTATATTGATGATCTCCTATAAAATCGATATTAATTTCACTAATTATAAATTATTATTCTAATTAATTATTAAAGAAAAAATAAAAATACTATTTTGATTCTTATATTTTAGAGTTATTATAATTTAATTTACATATTTTAGTAATAGTCAATTTATTTTATGTTATTTTAATTAGTAGTCAATTTATTTTATGTTATTTTAATTAGTAGTCAATTTTCGTTAGTAAATTGACAATTAAAATCAAATTAATAGCGACTCTAAAAGATAAGGACAAAAATGATTTTATATAAGTAGGAAAAAAAAAAAAAAGTATCATAATCAAAGTTACATTCTCCTACCTCAATCAAGAGGAATCAATTTTGTCCTTCACAAAGCGCGAGGAATACTGTGAACATCTTGCTTTGTGTAAGCCGCAAGCATTTGAAAATGTTACGAACTTTTTGAACTTTCAAACCAAATTCTATAGCAAATTTGAATTCCAAAAATGGGAAAAAGGGTTTCTATTACTTTAACTAATCATCTAATATATCTAGAGACTTCTATATACATGGCTCATCATAGTTCTTTGATCTTTCTAACCAAATCTATATTTAAATTTTGACAACAAGATTTCGGTAATGAAAAATGAAACTTTCGGCTGGAATCATTCCTCACGTATCAAAATATTAATTAGTTTTATCTATATTATATACAAGAGAATTCTTTTCTTTCAACTGAACTTTTATGTGGTTCAAAAATATTCTCATTAATGAAGGGTAATTTCATTTAGAAATATGGTCATAAATATCAAATAACAAATTTCATATTGAATTCAAAAAGAGAATTTTTAAAATTTATGATTTTTTTCTTTTCACATTCAAAAAAGAGATTCCAGTTACTGCTTATCTCTAAAGTTTATCATTTTTATTCTTTTTCAATTTTTTTTATCCTTTTTATTTGTTTGAAAAATAAAAAAATATTTCTAAATTATAATAAATACAAATTATTAACATTTACCCAAAAAATAGAACAACATTTGAACACATAGGCTAGTCTTTTACAAGAAGTTCATATTTTCATTACATTACTTTACTTGAAACTATCACAATCTTAAGAGATTAAAAATACTACTTACATTACACAACCAATGTAAATAAACTAATATCCTTCTTATAATTTTGAGATGATTTTAATGATAATACTACTTACATTACACAACTTATGTAAATAAACTAATATCCTTCACATAATTTTTAGACGATGTTAATGATATTATGTTTGTACACTTATCAAAATTTGAAAATTCAATATTTTTTACATTTAAAAAAAAAAAGGGTGAGGGCGGAAATCCACTGTAGCAACAATATTTAGGCATGACTGTAGGCTCTCTCAAGTGGGTTAATTTATATATAATATATAATAGTTGAAGATATTTAACTATTAGTTAACCTTCTAATATTTTGTCATATCATTTTCGAGTCCTTACAACTTTTCACATCATTATAATTATTTTTATTTTCTGTTCCAATTCTAATTAGAACACGCCTACTCTTGGGAATTCAATTGGTAGCAAACATTACTATTGTGAATTTCAGTTAGTAACAAAAACCCTTAAACCCTTCCCTTCCCTTTAAAAGACTTAGTCCTCTCTTTCTCTCTCTCTTTGTTCATAGTCTTTGTCGTCAAATTGAAATTCGTAAATAACTAATTGCGAGGGTATAAAGGTTCTCACAAATAGTTGTTAATGAAGACTGCTTCTTCTCACTAAAAATAAGTCGTCGACTTTTCTCGCCATTTGGTAATATATTTTTGAAGGCAGATTTGTTCAGTAACGACAATGGATTGCCCTCGTAAATTATCTATTTGCAAACGTATGGTTGCAAAATCTCTTTTAGCAACAAGAGCAAAAACGACGGCCTTCAAGGGCTCCCCTTGCTAATAACCTTTTACAACAATATTTGAATTTTTGCAAGGGAATTTTACCCTCACTAGTAGACTCTTTTCTTGTAGTGCCTTTTCAGGTGATAAGAAGCAATAATCTTTGAAGTTTGAACCAGACTAGCATCACAATGTTGTTATTAAAAGTTCAAACTCAAGATCTATTCCGTACTAAAACTTTCATCATTGGACCATAATCTTACAACTGATAATTTGTTAGGCTACAATTTGGAAAATTTCACTTAAAACCCAATGCTTTAGGTGTGGAAACAAATTAGTGCTTGAACTTTCAAAAATAATAAATTTAACCATAAAATTTTAAATGTAACAAATTAAACCTTGGAATCAATCTTGTAAGCCCCCACTAAGTTGGCATTAATTATTTAAAAGAAAAAAAAATTGAAGAACTTATTTCAACGAGAGAGAGAGAGAGAGAGAGAGAGAGAGAGAGAGAGAGAGAGAGAGAGAGAGAGAGAGAGAGAGAGAGAGAGAGATGCCTACTTGTCACATGCATTCCACCGCACGATACCCACCCCACCAATGAGAACATAATATATATATATATATATATATATATTGGAAATAGATTTGGTGTGAGTCGTTTTGGGTATTTTGGTTGGAATGGTTTTGATTTAGGTATTGGTTTGATTTAGGAATTTGGTTTGGTTTAGGTACTTGATTTTGATCTCAGTCTTTGGTTTTGATTTAAAACTATTAAATCAGGGAAGATGACAAAGGATATTGCACTTTTTTTTTTCATGGGTCCAAGATTATGAGTCCCCAATTTTATGAATTTGTTGATTTTTCTTCTAGTGTAAGCTATTGTAATATTTGGATGGCATCTAGAAATCCATTTTGTGATGACATGTGGAGGAAACTTGAGATTACTGATCCTACTCACCCAAAGTAAAGACATGTTGTATGTTGGTGAAAATGCGAATAATCCTGTTGCAAGTGCAAATGCTCTAAAACCTAATTTGACTATTTTTAGAATAGAGAAGAAAGTTATAAGAAATATTTTGGCTTGCTTTTTTGCAAAATATATGTCTTCCAACCGAGGAGATGATTATGATTTTTTGGGAATTTTATGAATTTATTACTAATAAATTAATAATAGTGGGTTCCAGTTAGCTCAACTAGTAAAGTTTCTGATGGTTAAATAAGAGATTCGGGGTTCAATCCCCGCCTACACCAAAAATTAATTGGTGTCTTGGTTTGATGATAAAAAGCTATCATCAGGAGTGAATGCCAAAGGTTGAAACTCTAAAAAAAAAAAACTTAAATTAATGCAATTATGTTCTTGTTGATATAATATTCGTGTGTGTGTCTATATATCCTTGAACATTTGGTTTGTGGGGTGTCTTAAAAATCACTTTGATAATGATACCCTAGTTTGAAGAGAGCAAAAATAGGAATCAGTAAAAGATGAAAATGAAATTACGATGGAATATCCTTGAACATGTTGACCGGAACACAACTCCTTCTACTAGCAAATAATAGTTTATTGATTGGAAAAAGTTAAATGGATGTCTATGGTTATTTGTTTTAGTGGGAAGGAAGCCTCTATGTAAAGTTGTAATTTACAACTATGTTTTATGTTGGCTTTATTCCATAATAAAAAGTGTTGTAATTGCATTAATTTTATTTCCTTGTATTTTGTGGGATTTTATTTTATTGGATTTAGTATTAAGTTGGTGAAAAATCAAGCAAGCAATGAAGATTAGTGCAATTTCGCGACTAGCTCGCTAGGTTCGCTAGTAAGTTCTCGCGAAAAGGTCACGTGAGAAGTACATACTAAAAGGTGAAGAGTCAAGTGCCAAGCTGCATTTCGTGAGTACTTTGCAAGATAGACCATCTCGCGAGGTACTCTCGAAACTCTCTGCCTGGAGGATTTTAAGTGTGACTCTTATACCCTTCACCCATACTATATAAACCCTCGTTACCCATAAAAGTAAAAAAGATGCTATTGAGAGAGAGAGAGAGAGAGAGAGAGAGAGACCTAGATAGGTTTCTACAACACAACACACTCACCTTTTAGAGAGAGAGAGCTACTCCTTCTTTAGTGAGAAATCATTGTAGTCTTTTCTCATTTCCTCTCCCATTTTTATACCTTGAGAGGAGATTTGTATCCAAACATAACTCACACATATTCAGAGTGTAGAAAGTGTTTTGGAGTTTGGGAAGTTTTGGGGATTTGCCAAAAGAAGCCGGTAAGGCTTTGCAGATGCAATTGGGCAATATTGCGGGATCCAGAAAGTTAGTGAAGACAAGACTTAAAGAAGTCCGTTGGTAACAAGAGCTTAGAGGGCTCAAGTATTTTAGGTAGACTAAGCTTGGAGGGTCTTTTGTTATTTGTGTACTCCAACTTATTCACTAGTTGATCGATTTCGACTTGGAGGGTTGTGAAAAGGTTTTTCTCTGAGTTCTTCGGTTTTCTCTTCAATAACATGTCTTGGTGTTATTCTTTATTTGCATTTCTCTTCCCTACTCTTTAAGCTTTACTTTTATTGTTCATTGTGGCTAGATATGGCTTAGAGTAGTGTTATCAGTATATTGCGTTTATTTACTCTTATTTCGCACTTCGATAAGTAAGAGTAAAAGCAACTTAGCACTCTTTTTTTTTTTTTTTTTTTTTTTTTTTTTTTTCCAGTTTGAACAAGCTCTTGTATTTTAGCACAAATCCAAGCTTTCACTCTGCATATGAGTTGGCTTTGATTTTGAGAGATCTCAAATCAAATTTGAATTAAGGATGTTGAACTTGTGCAATTTTTGAATACTTGTTTGTATTTTGGCCATAACTTTTAACTCAAAATTATGATTGACTTATTCTAGTGCCATTTGAAAGAAGGGTTTTACTAACGTGTGCCTTTAAGGCATACATTAGTAAACCATTTTAGGAAACTATTTATGGAAAATGAAAAAGAAACCAACTTTTTTTTACAGCTTTTTCAAATTTTCATAAAATGTTTCCAAAAATGAATGATTAATGTGTGCCCTAAAAGCACACATTAACCGGATACTTGAAAGAAAATTCAATTTTATACATTTTTTCACAAAAATAATAGGAAGATGAAAAATTGTAACTTTTTTTTAGCATTCTTAGGAAGTCTGACAGAGAGTGATGATCAACACTTGTTGATGTTCTTTTAGTGTCGATTGGTACTTTAAATTTTAAACTTTGTCTTAAACTAATCCAATTTTGTTACAAATTGTGTATGATTTGGTGCATGAGTATACATCCAAATGAAATTTTTGAATATGATACAATCTAGTTTTTAACACCTCATTAATTTAATTAATTATTGCTGGAATCAATCAAAATTAAGTGCTTAAAATCAAAAGTGATCGAGGCTTGATTGTGCGGATGCTTCACAAAACCAAGAAAATATTTTCATGATAACCTTTAATGAGTGGTCTGATTGATACCTGTGACATTTCGTTGTGATCGTTAGAATGTCAATTTTTTTTTTTTTTTTTTTGTATTACAAATTTGAAACCAATTTTTGAAATTACAATTATGCCCTTGGAGTGTGAAATTACCAATTTTCTCTTGATGTCGGTAGGGTTGTCCATGGGAACAAAGAACCTAACACAGCCATTTGGGCCAATCCCAAAACTAGCAAACTTGACATTGGTGACAGTTGGTGGCAAGCCATTGCTTCTAGCGACCATGACTGATGGGTTGGTTGGCAAGTCTTCTTATGAAAATCTAATTCCAACTGACTGACTAATCTATACATAGGAATCACACTGTTTTCTGTTGGTACATAGGAATCGGCTACATTCGATGGATTTTAGCCAGTTTCAATCATATCTAGGGGGTTTTAGTGGGGTCTCTCTTTCCCAACTCCGATGGAGGACCCTCACACAAACCAACTTCTTTTCAGGTTAGTGGCAGGTCTAGATTTCGAAGACTTAAAGTGGTAGAGTCGATTCCGAGTTAGGACACACTCAACTAGGACCAACCAGTGGACAGCCCTAGATGTTAGTTACATGTAAGTTGTAAAATGGGGTGTCTACACTCTCTTCTTCCACCAGTTTGGACAAATAATAAAATATTGGCTGAGGCATAAAATGCTTCACTATAGTTCTCCTCTACTCTCTTTCTCTTTCCAACCTTGAAACCAAAAAGTGAAAATTGGTCACTTTTCTTTCCTATACTTTCCTTCCTTTGTTTCCACCATTCCAAACAAAGTGTTAAGTTTGTAAACTAGTCCAATATAGTTTTTAAAGTTTGTTCCATTTTTTAATTTGGTCCATAAAATTTCAAAAAGTTGTAAAATGATTACCCCATTTTTTTCTTTTTTATATTCTTGTACTACTTTTACAACATTTTTTTTCATCAATTAATTACTAAATATAGAATAGAGAATTACTTAGCAAATTCAAGTTCTAAAGTAGAAAATATTGTCCCCCACATAAATTACACATAGCAATGGTGAGCCAAAATTGTGGCTACATTCACTTTAAGGGGGAAATAATACTTTACCTCCTTATCTTATACCCTCTTTTATACTTATCCTATTAAACCATGACCACGCACACTTTACCTCTCTAAATTATTATTCTAGTAACGCTTGTCCCCATAAAATTATGAGAGTACACACTTACCCCTCTAAATATTTACTTGTGTGATACTTTATATCTAATAATTTAGAGAAGTAAGTGTGAATTCTTATAATTTAGGGAGATAAATACAAAATGGCTCATAATTTAGGGGGTAAGTGTCAAAGATGGTATAATTTAGGGGAGTAAAGTGTGCATTTTTGTAGTTTAGGAGGTAAGTGTAAATAGGATATAGTTTAGAGAGTAAAGTGTAATTTCTTCTCATTTAAGTGTTCTTGGACTTTGAATATATATAATTTTTAGGCCCCAGCCACATGAAACCATTTCTTTTATTGCAAATGTAACAGACCACACATGTCAGTGATGTCACATTAGAGTCCAAATTAACAAGCCAAAATAAATCATTCAATAAACTATAATAAATTGATTACTCTTTTTTAAATGGATCAAATTAAAAAATAGGACAAACATTAAAATCAATAAATAAAAAATGTTGTTTGTTCAAAACCTTTTTTTTTTTATTAAAAAAAAAAATAGTAAACTCATGTCTCTCTATGAGTTTGTGAGATTAGTATGAAACCGTACAGATCACGCAAGTCTTATAAAGAAATGTTTAAAAAAAAAAATTCAAAGTACAATTTTTTTTTTCAAAAACAATTCAACGTACAATTGATGCAATTGATAATTGATAGTTTTAATGTTCATTGCTTCATAGAAAAACCAAGGTTTTGAAACCCGAACCACTCATTGAACTGTAAAAGAGAGAGGTTCAAGATTTTTGAAATCGAACCGAAGTTGAACTAGGGTCAAACCGTAATGACGTCATAATTAATTTAATAATTATTTAAATCATAAATAATTATATTTGGTAAAAAAAAAACTTAAAAAAATAATTTAATTGTTAAGCTCATAAATTGCAAAAAAAAGTGGAATATATATATATATATATATAATACATAGAAGTCTTAAATGATAATACATTGGGGTAAGTGTTCACTGTTTAGTGTTTGGTAGAAAAATATTTAAAAAGTAGTGAAAGTTATTGGTGATAAGACCAAAGGAACCAAAATTAACTGGTAACGTGTCTTTCTAAAATTTTCACATGTTCCAAGTAGTTTTTGTCAGTTATTTTACACCACACACGTTAACCTTACCTGAGTTAACTTTTCACTTCAAATATCTTTAAATTTTTAGCTCTCTTCCTATCAGTTCTATCTCTCTCTCTTCCATCAGTAACCACTTATTTTTAGATATTTCTCAGGCTCTCTCTCAGGTGAGGCATTCAGCTTTATTTTGCTGACTCAATGAAAATTGGTACTATTGTTCACTGCTAATCACTGTTGTCATCCTCGCCAAAGTGAGGCCGAGATGAATAGATCTGAGCCGATGGGTTGCTGCAAGCGTTAGATCTGAGTTTAGGGTGAGAAAAATTGCAAAACAATCCTCATTTTTCTTATATTAGATAAAGAAAGCTTGGTTTTTGTTCCAGTCTGGTATCTAATTACCGGCCAAAATCCTTCCGATCTTTGTTCTTCTTCGTGCTCTTTCATTTCTTTTTCATTTCTTCTAGATCTGATCATAATTTCATACTGGTGTATTGGCCAAAATTCACTGGAAAAGCTGAAACAAAAAGAAACCGTCTGAACCTCAAAAATCGGTCACGGTTTTTAGAACTGTATGGTCCGACCACGGTTCGCACGGGTCCCTGCTTTTTTCCCATAGAGCGGTTCTTGAAGCTAAAAAAATCGCAAAATTAAGAGGTTCACGGTTTTTCCAGTCGGACCGTACGATCCGGTCCGGGTTTTAAAACCATGAGAAAAACAATAACTTTCACACTAAAGATGCTAAAATGACTTAAAACTTATTTTAGCAACCAAACCACCAAAAAAGCAAGCTACATCAAGGTTGCTAAATTTTAAAAAATTTAGTAACAAGCTATAGTAAAGTGTCATCTTTGACAGTGTACTGTAGCTTCGAAGCTATAAAAAAATAATATAATATTTCATTCTCTTTCCTCTTTATTTTATTGTGTTAGAAATATTATTTCATTGTTTTATTTATATTATTCTAATGTGTTAAATACTAAAATAATCATTTTGATGTTGAGTGTATTATAAAGCCAGGTGTTAAAATAGATAACATAGCGCTTGAGTTACAAAAAGTTATATTTTTTAGCAACATTGTTGTGAATGCTCATAATTTAATGATGCAACTGAAATTCAACGCATAATCAACACCCAAATTGTACTTTGTCCTCAATTTTAAAGTTCCATGTATGAAACTTTGCATCTAGGCATTACATGTCAATGCGTGTTGAATTTACGAAAGCAATTCCATTTTAGGTGTCCCACAAAAGCTAGCTAGGAAAATAATTTTTCAATGATAAGATTCATTATAGAAATGAATTCCTTGTACTTTTCCAAGTTTGCTTGCCTCTATAATAATGTTTCTTTGACAATTATCATACTTTGAGTGGGTAGTTTGTAGCTATGATATGTTAATGCCTTGACCACAGGTTTTTAATTAAACTGTACATAAATATATTGTATATTTTAATATTAAAATGTGACTTTGTGAAGAGGCTAAGTTGTCGTGCAAAAACTTGACAAGATCCTTAACCCAAAAAAAAAAAAAAAAACTTGACAAGATCTTGTATGACCCTGTAAATTGAAAAAACGTCTCTGATATATATTGATGGTAAAGTCAAAATGACAAAATTTGGTTGTTGATAACTTAAAACTACTATTTCACTTAATATTTTCTTATTTGATGTAAATTTTGACAAATTCATCATTAAATTATATTTTCTTCTTATATTCTTCATACTTGCAAAATTTCTAGAAGATCAAAAATAAATAACTATGTCATCAATTAATTATTTAAATTGCAAAATTTTTTATTTTAAAATTATGTATAAAAAAAAGTTTATGGATGATATTGTAAATAACATTTGATTGATACAAAATTTGACATGTATATTAAAAGTATGAAGAACAAGCAATCTAATGGTTAAAATTTTAAAATATATAGAATGTTAATTTTTTTTTTTTTAAATGAAGTTATAATCTTAGGTTACAACTAATTTTGTAGCAAAATTTTGTCCAAAACAAAATATGAATTCTAATAAGAAAAGTATCATTTTAATACTACAAATGAGCTCGTCAAAAACAAAATATGAATTCTAAAAGAAAAGTATCATTTTAAGAATTCTAATAAGAAAAGTATCATTTTAATACTACAAATGAGCTCGTCAAAAACAAAATATGAATTCTAAAAGAAAAGTATCATTTTAATTCTACAAATGAGCTCGTGAGAAATTAGCCTCGTCGAAAAGAGGGAAATTTTAGTATGGACTTCAAATGTTCAATTTAAGTGGACATGTAATCATCTCCGACAAATTATTACACCATTAGTATAATCAAATATTCACTGCTTCATAGAAAAGCTGTGGAGCATTTCTCAGACATGGTCAATGAAGGCCTTATGCCAAATTTGTCTATGTTTAGGAACAAATAGACAAAAACTACCAATGGGTGATTCAAAGTTCTACTCTTAGCTAATCCATGTTGTTTAGTGTACATGGTGCAGTAATTTCATAAATAATTCCATTTTCCTCAAAAACGTTTTGAAGTATAAATGAATCATACTATCCTCCTTAATTAGATCCAAGTCTTCTAATTTTCTCACCTTTTTTATTTTCAACTCTTGTCTTAAACTTTATGAACACGTTTTCAGTTTATTTTTGCCATTCAAGAAATATACCCTTGTATATTGGAGTAGTCATCTTATGAATGTAATGTAATATCATGTTTCTTGAAAATAAAAAAGTATTAGCAAAAGAAGGATTAGCTTTATTCATGTTCTCACATACAAAATCAAGTACAAATAATCCCCCAAGACAAAATACCTTACCCACAAAACCCTATTATAGCTAAGAATAAGTTTATTAGAATCAAATACGAGTTTTATGCTTGCCTTATCGAGCAAGTATGTACGTTGTTAGACCTCTTAACACAAGTTGTTTAACCTAGTTATTTATCCAAGTGATTACTTAGATAAATTATTCAGTTCTAGGTTAACATAATAAAATCATATCATGTAAATAATGTGGAGATATAAAGAATACAACGATATGATAACCCAAGAAAACCAAACCAATAAAACACCTGGGGAGGATTTAACCTAGCTATCCTCAAGGTAAACCAGATCCACTGTGAAAGAATTGAAGTTTGTACAACAGAACTTAGACTACTAACATCCTATTGATACCTCGTGTAGAAAACTTACTACCACGACTATGTGACAACTCTGAGTCCACAAACTACTTCTTTCTTGGATCCATTGCAACCACAAGTTCTCCTACTTGTGACTTTGAGACTCCACTCAAAGGTTTCAGATCTTATTTAAAGTTCTTTGTGCAGCAATTGAAGAGATCACCAAGTTCTTGACATGAATCTTGATCTTGATAACTCTAAGTATGTGTATTGTTTGTTTTTAGAATCCTTAAAACACAACCGGATTAACCTAGTTAATTAGCCAAGTTATTACTTAGTCCAGATTTTAGATCTAGGTTAACACAATCATATAATCATATCACTGTAAAGTGCAAAATATAAAGAATATAAAGATATGATGACCCAAGAAAACCAAACCGGTAAAAAACTTAGGGAGGATTTAACCTAGCTATCCTCAAGGTAAACCTGAATCTACTATGAAAGAATCGAAGTTTTACAATAGCGACTTAGACCACTAACATCCTATTGCTACCCACCAGTAGAAAACTTATTGACACGACCACGTGCAAGCTCCGAGACCACTGACTCCTTGTTTCTTGGATTCTCTAGCAAGTACAAGCACTCCCGCTTGCATATCTTTAAGCTCTTTAGTGCAGCAATTGAATGATCATCAAGCTATCAATGAAATATCCTTCTTGATAATCCTAAGCATATGTGAAGGCAACCACCTTTCAGATCTTACAAGAGATTTACACACATAGCAAATAGAGCAATCTCTAAAACGTGACTAAGGTTTCCCTTTTATACTTAGAGTAAAACATAAAACCCTACACGTCATATGGGCTTAGGGCTGAGCTGGAAATTTTGCAGAAAAAACAATCTGCACGACTTTCGATTGATCAAATCTAATTTTCGATCAATTGAGTCAGTTAGAATTGCACACTTAATTCTGCAGTTAACTCGATTCCAACTTTACATAAAAGACATACTTTGAGTAAGTCTAAAACAAGACTAACAACCTGTTTTGATCATGGTTTGCGAACAATACAAATTAGTGTTCTAATACATTAGTTCCGAAGTACTTAGAACCTAACATGTATGAAGGTAAACACCTCTAAATCTCATAAAAGATTCAACACACAACTCACAAAAGAATTCTAAAATGTAGCTAGAGTTTTCTTTTATACTTGGAGAAAAATACAAAACCCTACACGTTAAACGGGCTTGGGCTGAATTTGAATTTCTGCAAAAAAATAAATTTGCACGTGGTTCAATTGATCGAGTCTAATTTTCAATTAATCGAGCTTTGCAGATTTCGTCCAATAATTTTTGCAATCACTCGATTCCAATTTTTTACAAGTAAGCACACTTTGAGCAAGCCTAAATGTAGACTTTATGTTTTTTTATCATGGTTTGCCAACACATTACAAATTAAAGTTCTAATACATTAGTTCCAAAAGTCTTAGAACCTAACAAACTCCCCCTTTGGCAATTTGTGACAAAACATCACAAAAATAAAATGCTCAAATTTACAAACAGCCCATTCAAATTTAAAATGCCCTAAACACAATTCAACCTAACTACTATCTATCAGTTACTAAAGTAGACAGCATCCACGATAGATTCCTGAAACACTCAACAAACACATAAACGCATGTATGGAAAATACAAGTAAAACAAATTAAACTTCTTGATTTTACAAAATATAAAATAAAAGACATATACAATATAAAAAGACATATACCATGAATAACCTCATAATATAAAACAATAATCAATATACCATATTTGAAACAAGAAAAAATAAAACAAAACAAAACATAAAGCATAATGTCTCTCCCTAACATATACAACCCATAAAAAAGAAATACATCATAAGGCTCCTAGATACAATCTATAAACTCCTATCTCCCCCTATCTCCATGTGTATGTACTCCCCCTTTTTGTGATGAATTGCTAAAGGGCAATCAAGAATCATCATCAACAGGTGGAGCCGGTAGAGTAGAACCTCTAGCACTTGCCAAATCTGCTTGTAAAGCCTGAAACTAAGTGAGCACATCCAACAAAATCTGTCCACGCGTCGCCTAAACGGTCATAACTGTATCCAGCATGCTTCGCAAAGACGAGTTGCTCTATGAAAAAGGTGGAGGATCCCCAGCAGCTGTAGGGTCTACATAATCCTTAGCAGTAGGGTCACCAAAAGTAGAATGTCTAGATGCATCACCTATAGAAGACTCGACACTAGGGCGCTTAGAGCTAGCTTTCAACTGAACTGCTCTTTGCCTAAGGAAGGTGGCACCTGTAGGAGCTATGATATGTACAAGCTCAGATGTGAGAAAATCCTTTAAACTTAAGTCCAACAAAATCCTATGTATAAAAATTAGAAAGAATAAACCATGAGATTTTGCACTACTCCTATGAACCTCAACAAGAGAGCAAATGATAAGAGTGAGAAAACTCATAGGAACATCGATGACAAGAGCATACAAAAACGCACATCTCTCAATAGGAATAGTATGAAGGTGAGAGATAGGCCAAATACTATGACGAGAAATCTAGAAAAAAAAATAGTTGAGCTTAGTAAGCCCATAGGAAGTGACACAAGGATCAGTACCCCAACTAATGGTAGTACCGATGATAAGTGACATGATGTCATTGAGGTGAGGGGTTTCATTGTAAGAGTACACGAGCTATTGTACCAAAGGTACACCAAGAGTAGAGGCCATTACAGTAGGAGTAATGACGTACTCTTCACCCTTTATCCAACTTCTCATATATTGAGTGTTGGAATCATTGGAGTGGACAGAGAGGTTCAAATAGAACTCTTTAATCAAAGCAACCGGAGGAGGATGCTCGACCTCTAAAAGTGGTAACTAGCCCCTACACTCTAAAAGTGGTAACCAACCCCTACGCTCAGCCCAAACTAACCTAAAGATATTCAACTTCTCATAAGTTTCTTGGTTTTTCTAGGTTCTAAACCTATCACTTTGGAACTTAGGAGTAGAAGGTGTGGTGGTTTTCTTGGTGTTAGGTTCTAAAGATTTAGGATTTTATGTATTTAGAACTTTAATTTGTATTGTTGGCAAACCATGATCAAAACAAGTTGTTTAGTCTTGTTTAGACTTGCTCAAAATTGGGTCTTTCATGTAAAGTTGAAATTGAGAGGCTGCAAATGCATTGGTGCATTTCAACCTGGTTCGATTGATCGAAAGAAAGACTCGATCGATCGAATCTCGGGCAGAATATTTTTTCTGTATAATTTCCAACTCAGCCTAAGCCCATTAAGGATTAGTGTTTCAGATCTAATTCTCCCACTATATAAAGGAAAACCTAAGCCACGTTTTTTAGAGCTTTTAGAGAGAGAGAGAGAGAGATTAGAGTGCCTCTTGTGCCTCCTTTTATTTTTAGGGTTTTGTACCCAAACCTCTCTAAGTCTTTGTTACTTATATTTTGTGGTTTGTGTGAATTTCTCGTGAGATCATTGAGGAGCTTTCCTTCACATAAACTTAGGGTTTTCAAGGTAGAGACATTATCTACATCTTGATGATCAACAATGTTGCTGCCATTGGAGTTTAAAGAATATCAAACGTGGGTGCTTGTAGTTGATTAGAGAATCCAAGAAAGAAAGAGTCCGTGGATTCGGAGCTTGCATGTGGTCATGTCAGTAAGTTCTATTGGTGGGTAGCATTAGGAAGTCAAGCGGGGAGCTTGTAAGTCCTTTTGTATGAACTTCAATTCTTTCATAGTGGATTCAGGTTTGCCTTGAGGATAGGTGGGTCAAATCCTCCCTAGATTTTTACCGTGTGGTTTTCTAGGTGATCATATCATTGTGTTATTTATTATTCCGCTGCTTTATATTTTTGATATGATTGTTTGATTGTTTTAACCTAGAATTGCATAATTTGACTAAGTAACAACTTGGCTAATTAACTAGGTTAATCTAATTGTTGTTTTAAGGGGTCTAAATTTCTAACACTTGGCTCTAGTCTTCCTAACCAGGATGCTAAGCGTTGGAAAGGAAAGGAAAAACAAAAACAAAGAAAATTCCAAGGGCAGGTTGCATTAGAGTGGGTTAGAGCACAAAAATCTCAATAAATAACAATCTATATGATACATGTAATGAATGCACATATGATATGTGCTCTAATGCATTGAAACTTGTTCAATTATATTATATGAACCATCAATTGACTTGACCACAGAGTTTTAGTCCAAAAACCCCAAATTTGAAAAAGCCCAATTTCAAGAAATCAAACACGTTGAATAATTAACCATTATACTAGTTAGAAAACACAAGTCAATTTTACTCAAATTTAGCCCAATTGAACAAAATCCCAAATTCAGAAAGTTCCAAGCCCTAGAAATTTCAATTTCCCTCAAAACACAAAATTAATCAAATTAATGCATGGGGATCATGTTTATATCATCAAGGAACAAAAGCCCATTGATTAAATTTGATTAAAAACAAATGAAATGAACAAAAATCCCTAAGATGCTATGTTCGAATTTTTCAAAGAAAATGCGTGAAAATGCATGAAACAAGTGATTAAATGGAGAAAGAAAGGGTATAAAAGACTAACTAGTGCTTGAGGACAAAAACCTTGGAGAGATTTGTGAAAGAAAACAACAAAATTTTTTTAGTTTAGATCGGTAGAAGAGAGAAAGTGAGAAAGGTATTTGAAAAGATTTGAAAATAATGAAGAACACGTGAGAAAACCTTTTTTAAAACACTCAGCTTTCGAAATTCGATCGGTCGAAATTGTGCTTCGATTTATCTAAAAATAGATTTGATTGATTAAGCATCAATCGAGCACTAATCAAGTTAGGCAGATTCAAACCAAAATTTTAATTGCAATTTCAATCAGTCGAGCAATAGCTTCGATCGATTGAAAGTCTGAAATTTTGAAATTTTTGAAAAACAGAGCAAATTTTATGTAGAAACAACTCAAACCAACATATATCATGAATGGAATGCATGAGTATGAGTTTAAAAGTTTTTTAAAAAACACATGAATTTAACCCAGATCTTCCAAAAACAAGTTTTTCAACCTTTTTGTCTCCAAAAATTCAAACATTAAACATATTTTGCATTAAAATCAAGGAACATATAATCTCGGATGGCCAAAACAAATTCACACACAATATCATGTACTAAGTTTAGCAAAGAATAACTTGTATAGTGTGTGTAACTAGTAATGACATGAGATACATGTGAAGTAATATGTCGATAGTAATCAATCACAATTTCTACATTCTTTATTATATAAGTTTGAAAAAGACTATCACTTAAAGAGTTACATCATATAACTCTCACATCTCCTAGAAAATAAGATTGCAATCGTGTAATTTATTTATTTATTTTAATTTGTCTCATAATATACACACCATTTTTATTTCATTGTGAAATTAATATTTTAGCCAAATAATGTACACACCAATTTTTATTTATTTGTGTCATCTTTATTATAACTCAATAACGTACACACCAATTTTATTATTAATCCGAGACTACACCTTATGTTCTTTTTGTGCATGTGCTACATTTTTTCGAGCACAAATTCTTATGATATGTACTAAAGTGTTTATGATTGGCTAGTAAACAATGGTGAGATGGTTATTTATGCATTTCTCATTAAATTCAAGTCCTAACAATCAAAAGCATGTGACTTCAAAATCAAGATCATGTGATCAAAAACTATAAATAACTCCCACACAACATGCACTCCATAACTAAAACTAGCAAAATGTAGTAAAAATAAACTCATCCGAGCTAAACAAGGTATATAAGCATGTTATGTAAAGATAATAGGCTAACCTTGATTACAAATCCAAGATATATAATACAAAACATATTTCTCTTTCCTTTTATTTTATTTTATTTTATTTTATAATTTTTTATTATTAAAAGGAAAATAAAAAACAACCTATCATAAAATGCATGAATGTAATGCAATGCAAATTCTAAAAGTAAAAAGGAAACAAAACATTAAAAGAAAAATGGTCACAAAGAGTATTGAGATGAAGCACAAAGACCATGTCAGAAAGACTCAATTGGATTGAGTCTTTTGCATCCAAAACTTCTTAGATGCAACGTTGGCATTGGAGTTATTATTCATATTAGAATGATGTGCAACTCCAGAATTGGTATAAATGTTTAAAGCCTTTACCAATTCAACAATAAGTACCATAGGATCTTGTGCTTAAGGCACAGGTACTTTTGGCTTATTTGCTCACTTTGCAGCTTGCAACGTAAAACAGTTTGGGCGAATATGCCCAGCATTTCCACAAAAATGACAAACCCATAAAGGTCTATCATTCTTCTTATCCTTAGGGAGATTAGGATTCGTAGGCTTAGACTCTTTAAGATCAACCTTAATCTTCCTAGGATAATATTGTAACTTTTACTGGTTTGACAATCTTACTCTTAGAGGGCTCAGAAGAAGAAACAAAATTTGTGGAATGAGTTTCAGACACTGAGATGCTATCTACAGAATTTAGATCAGATTTGTCTAAGGGAGACTTTTAAGCACTCAACATGTGATCAAGTTTAGAACTAGCAGACCTATTTGTTTGTTCTCTAGCAACAGATAATTCTAGTTCCAAGTTCTTAATCTTATTAAGCAATATTTCGTCACTATAGCTTAATTAAACATGCGCCAAAATTTCCCTCCACTGGCGCCTATTTTTTAGATCACAATAGCGACGAAGTTTATTTTTCGTCGCTAAATGTTATAATTTTTTTCACTTTTAGTGACGAAATTCATATTTCATCACTAAAGCTGTATTTTTAGCGACGAAAAATATTTCCTCACTAATTTTCGTCGCTAAAAATACATTTTGTTGTAGTGCAACAAAATGTTTTCAGTCTTTACCTTATTAATCAAAGTATTAGCATCAATCAATTTCAACAACAAATTGTATTTATTTATTTATGAAGTTCAAGGGATGCAATTTTCTTTAAACCTAAGTCTACACTTATTGCATCCTTTGCAGCAACCTTGCATAGTTTATTAAAAGTTTCTTGTAAATCAGCACACTCAGAGAGTTCCCTATCAGAAGGGTTCTCTTTAACCACAACACTTTCATCAACTACAACAGTAGCTATGAAAGTAATGAAGTTTCCATCATCATCACTATAAAGTATAGCTTTACCTTTTGATCTCAAGAATGTAGGACATTCAGATTTCATATGACCATACCCTTGACAACCAAAACATTGTTGACCAAGTGAATTACTAGAGGTTTGACCTACTTTTTTCTTTAGATTTATCAGTATTGTTTACTTTAGTGGGTTCATTCCTCTTAAAATTTCTAGGTTTAGCATTGTTTTTACCTTCTGCCTTTCTGTTGTTGTTCCTAAGAAAGTTTCTAAAGTTCTTAACAAGATATGCAATCTTTGTTAGAAGAGAGTTCATCATCAAATTCATTCCCATCAACATCATCAACTGACTTAAGAGCCATTGATTTGGATTTGTTTGTCTTAGGTAGGTCTAGCTCATAGGACTGGAGAGATCCTACAAGCTCATCAATAGGGATGAAGTCCACATCTTTGCTTTCAATAATGGTAGTCACTTTGGGTCTAAAGTTCTCAGTCAAGGATCTAAGTATCTTCCTAATAATCTTAGGTTGATTATAAATTTCACTCAAATTATAAGCAGAATTAATAATATCATTTAGTTTAGCATAAAATTTATCAAAACATTCATCATCAGACATTCTAATGCTTTCAAATCTAGTAGTTAACTGCTGCAATTTATTAATCTTAACTGCTTTTGTGTCTTCATGCACAGTTTGGAGAATATTCCATGCAGTATGAGCAACCTCAATATTTGAGATTCTCTTGAATTTTTCATAGAAACAACATTAAAAATAGCATTCATGTTTTTGCTATTAAAAGTGGTTGCCTCTTTTTGAGAAGTTGACCACTCACTTACAGGAGTAGTCGGTTTCTCCTATCTGTATTTAACGAAATTCCAAACTCTCTCATCAATAGATTTCAGGAATGTTTTTATCCTTACTTTCCAGTAGGCATAGTTGTTCCCATCAAAGTGAGGTGGGATCACTAGAGAGTGACCGTGTTCCATGACAACAAGGATCAATGATGAACTCTTAGATCAAAAGATCTAAAAACACAAGAGCTACCTTGCTCTGATACCACTTGTACGTTTTTAGAACTATTAACATAAATTGTTTAATCTAGTTATTTAGCCAAGTGATTACTTAGATAAATTATTCAGTTCTAAATTAACACAATAAAATCATATCATGTAAATAATGTGGAAATATAAAGAACACAACGATATGATAACCTAGGAAAACTAAATCGGTAAAGAACTTGGGGAGGATTTAACCTAGCTATTAGATTAAAAGTTATCATCAAATCAAGTTTTAATGGCCGAGATGCATTATCACAAATTGAGTCTGACTATATGTGATTATAAACAGTTGATTCCAATTGGTTATAACTATAATTAATTTGAAATTAATGACGTGTCATAATTTGATTGGCTAGGACTACATCTATATGGTAAGGTTAGGCACACTTGATTAGTTAGATAATCAAACATTAATTATTCAATGAATAATTTGTATAATTTGTGTAATTATTCAACGAGAAACTAGACATTTGGGGATTCAATTTGAATGCAAGAATGAGGCAATTCCAGTCAGAATTAAGAAATATATGATTTTTTGAAATTAGCTCTGAAAACTGCTATAAGAGCCACAAGAAAAATCGAGGTTTTAGACATTTGGCTTGCTCATTACTCCCACTGACCTCCAAATTTAATGCTCCAATTTTCTTTAAATACTAAAATAAGGTCAAGGTTCATGATTCTCTTTGATCCTTTGTCAACCCTTATTAAATGCCCTTCCATTTATATTTTCTCCATCACTACTATATAACCCTTCCCCTTTTCCTCCATTTCAAAGGACACACAAAAACATTCTTTTTTTTTTTTTCCCCTTTTGAGTTTTAGTGAAGTAGAGTTAGTCTAATCATATCTTGGTCTTCTTGAGACTTAAGATATTAAGTGAGACTCTCTCTCTCTCTCTCTCTCCTAATTCATCTTCTCTACTCCACCCTTAGGACCTTTACCAAAAGCCTCCTCCACCATCTTGTGGATTTTGCATGCAAGTATAATCCATTTCCTTAAACTTGTTTTTTTTTTTTAATTATTATTATTATTATTTTATGTTGCTATAATGTCAATTTAAGATTAAAGCAAGTTAATGGATTATTAAATTGCTTAAATGTTCATGACATGCTCGAATGTTGTTCATATCATTCTTCACATGTTCTTAGTTTTTCATCACATGTTAATGCATAACACTAACCTTAATCTTAACTTCATATCCAAAATATGAAAAATATGTTATTTTTATAATTTTTCCAAATACTTGAATTTAAGATATTACGATTCACACACATTCACCGGAAGTTTTTTTTTTTTTAAAAAAAAATCCAAATGCAAGATGTTTAATAAATGGAATTAGGGTTTATCACATGCATACATATTAAATTCAAGCAAAGCAATGAAAATGAAATTGATTGATAATCTGTTAGATGATATGATATGAATGTTGGTCACTATAGTTTAGAAGACCGGTTTTATTGGGTAAGGTGAGTGCCTAACACCTTCTCATCTTGGAATATAGCCTCCGAACTTAGATCAAAGGTTAATAGATCAATGCTCATCCATGTAATTTTTAATTTCTATATTGTAACTAGGAAACAAAGCCATGTACTTTATCTTAGATTGTATTTAGGACCAAAGCCATGTAATTTCCTATGATCAATGTAAATTCAGTTTCAAATTAATAAAATGATAAAATTTTCAATTATAGTTTTCTTATTTTTTTCCAATAATTAAATAAGTGGTGACTCCATTGTAAAACCCTTAATCTAAAAGTGATCTAAAAGAGAAAATATAATGAGTCAAACCTTCATTTTGAGAGGAAATAACATAACTCCACTTATTCACGTGGGTTTGGCCTAATTCCAAAACAGGCCAAGGGCAAAGTTTCTCACAAATTCAATAAAAGCAAATGACCTTATAATGACCCCAATAAGGTGTTGTTGGAAATTTCTTGTGATGAATTTCATTTGGGTGCGCTTAATTTGCTAAAATTTCATTTAATAAAAGTCAATTTGCCAAAACCCCAAAAAGAATTACTTTACTATTTTTATTTATTAAACCTTTGTTTTTCAAACTTTTTTGAAAAGCTTTTAGATTGCTCACTTAGAGATTAAAAAAAAAAAAAAAACTATTTTGTTTTTGTTTTTGTCTTTGTTGGTAGATGATTGCATCTTAATATATTTAGAAACAACGATTTTGTGTATTTATAATTTTCTAATACTATATGGATGCCTATTTGGAGTTTTTTTTTCTTTATACTCCGGCCCTTGCTAGCTTAAAATCCTGGATCCAATAGCCTCTTTTTTTTTTTTATTTTTTTATTTTTATTTTTACAAAGTTTGTTTAAACTTAGGGGGTTTCCACCAATAAATTTTCTTAAGCTTTTCAAAATAAAAACCCATGTGACCTTTTAAATTCTATCCTCTTTGAAAACATTTTATAGTATTAAACTTATGGGATTTTTAATCTTTTCCCTTTTAGGGAACTTTATTAAGAATTCAAAACGCATTTGATCTTTACTCCTCTTTCCTGGTAGGGATTTTTAAAGAAATATAAAATCAATGGAGATTTTTAATCGATCCTAAGGATTTTTTCAAAAATTAAAAACCATGGGACTTTTTATTCTCTCCCTTTCAGGGAACCTTTTCAAAAAGATGTAAAATCCTTGGGTTTTTGCCCACGGCTTAAATTCATTATGTCCATGGAAACCCTAAAAGCCAAACACAACCCCCTCCCCTTGAACTAATTTCTTACTTTGTTGATCTTTGCATGAAAAAAAATGTGAGACCTAGTATGTTTTAGCTTAAATTTAAATGAGTAGGTACACTTCTTGTCTCTTGTTTAAATTATTCATGCTATATGTGATTCACATATTATTCTAGGATAGATTGCATGTCATTTTTACATGTCATCTTATAATAGATTACATGTCATTTTTACATTCATCCTTTTTTAGGAACTACATTTCATCCTATAATAATTTACATGTCATTCTTTTATATCCTTAGATGTCATCCTAGGATAGATTGTATGTCATCTTAGGGTAGATTACACATCATTTCTACATATGTCACACTCGGATAGAGTACATGCCATCTTCATATGTCATCCTAAGATAGGTTTCATCTATGCTTTGTTTCACATGTACATGCATATATTTTTAAACAAAATGTCAAATATATTAGTTGTTATTTAAAATAGTGAGATTTTAGATTAAATTTGAAACAAGGTACTGTCCTTTTGGATAGATGTTGTGGGATGCCTAACACTTTCATCACACGTAACCGAACTTCTATATCTTTTATTTTTGGTTTGAGACGCTTATTCTATTTTTTAGTTTAGCTTAGGATCCTTAGGGTTCTCTTAGTTAAAATTAGGAAATAAAATTTATTAGACTTAAGTAACCAATCACACCTTAAAATCCCAATAATTAGTGGAGACTTCTTAAAATAAATATAGGTATAAATAATCACACTCACACACTCCACCATAGCATTGCACACGTGCCATATGCACACTTGTTTGCCCCAAGAAAACGCACACACATGCATGTTGCCTAGTAAAACGAACCAAAGCCATTGGAACGCAATGTCATTTTACGAGGTGAGAATTATGGTACGACAATAACAACAATCATTTTGTTGATTAATAAGAGAAAAATTGCTTCTTAAGATGGTTGGAAAAAATATATGAAGATTTCACAAACTAATTAAAAAAAAAAAAAAAACTTTAAAGTAAAATTTATAGAATATAATAAGTTGAATAATTAATATTAAAATGTAAAAAATTTACTAAAACTTATCAGCTTAGGCTCAAAATGTGTTGAGCGGCGGGCCCTATAAAAGTCGTCTGCAGCCTTAACTTTTTAAAATCCATCTATGATATATATATATATATATTTGGTTGGGATAGGATTTACAAAATGCTTCTGGTTCTAATTGTTTTTTCATAGTTTCTAGAGGTCATCGATAAGATTTTGTGATGGCATGCTTGAATGTGGGCCGTACGAGCTTTGGGCTTACTCTATTCCGCGTGTAACCTTAATAGGATTTTACTGCAAAGCATTTCACATTCCTCCCACTTAATTACTACCATGGATTTTGCGGACTTAGTGTTTTTTTTTTTTTTTTTTTTTTTAAAGGAGAAGTTCACAACATTTTCATAATACATTCACAATAAATCATAGATGATTAGTTGTTATTGGTTCAAATTTAAACTTGTCATTCCGATGAAATTAATTTTTTTGCTCTACCAGTAATAACTTGTAACAACTTGCTATGAAAATGTTGTGGATATAACACTTATTTTTTTTAATAGATTTTTATTTGAGTCTAATGCTTTAGTACCGTAGATGCGACACAAACTCAATACATTTTCTAAAATGTAATTTCACAAGACACCACATTTTTTGCACTATTGATTTCAATTAGATTTTGTTTTTTGGGAGAGTTTCAACCTATGGCATCCAGTCCTGTTAACAGTTTTTTATCATTAAACCAAGATACTAATCAATTTTTAGTGTGAGTGGGAATTGAACCCCAGATCTCTTATTCAACCATTAAATACTTTATCAGTTGAGCTAACTGGAACCCACAATTTCAATTAGATCTAAGGATAAAAAAAAATTCATAGTAATGTCATTATTGTTCTCTAGAAATTATTGATTTAGGCATTAACTCTTCTTAACAAAGGAAAAAAGAAAAAAGAAAAAAGAAAAAAAGAAAAAGAAAAAAGAAACAAGGCATCCACTCTCCTTCACATTATCAACTTCTTCCTCTCACATTTTTCTTCTTATACTGGAAAATTTATACATGGCAAAAGTCATAAATTTTTTAGATAACAATTGTTGAATCTAAGTATTTTTGAAACCCTCATGGCCAATTTTATTCAAGGTACTGCCAAATTCATATAAATCTATGGATAAAAAACACTCATGGCCAAAGTCAATGTTAAAAAAATTAGTGCACCAACAACATTATCTCTCAGTCATTGGACCCACAGGATTCCAACTTGAACATAAATATCTACTTTCTGCTATTTTTGCCATTTCCTTAACCCTTTTTGGGTTCTAAATAATTCCTTTATCACTTTGTTAGGAAGAAGAAGACAAGCAAGAGAAGAGAAGAATACCGTAAATAATTATTGATTTTTGGTCATGTAAAACTTTTATTATTGATTTTTGAAACTGATGAGGATATTTTTCGAAATAGGAAAAGAAATTCTCAACTATAGAGCCCGTTAGCAAAGAATATGTCACACCAATTATAAGCCAATGAAACTAGTCCCCGAAGGAGCCATCAGTCTCTAGAGAGGTCCATTTGGAACCTCGTACCCTACACCAACAAAAGCTGAAGGTCAGGTTATGTTAGTGGGACAATGCTCATTCCTGATGGCTAAGCGAATGGACCCGTACTAACTCAATGGATACATTCCCATACTAAGCGGACAGATCACATCGATGGACGAATAGGGATATTGACGGATCCTACGTGCCCTTGCGTGTTCTCCCCAAGATCTTGGTGACATTAACTCCACCTCCTCCCTATAAGGAAAACCCCTGTATTCTCGGGATCTAGGTCTCTTCCACATCGCTATATAAACAACAAATTTTCTGCCAAGGTATGCTGAAAAATCCCTAACTCTCTCACTGTAGAATTCTTGGATATTTCCCATTCACTAACTTAACCTTCAGAGGGTCTTTGGCTGGCAACCTACCAGTGCTCTCTGTTTGGTTCTTGGTTTCATGTTCTTCGAGTACCCATTGGGGCATTCAAGGAAGATCAGCTCATCGAAGATTTTTGTGCATCATCAGTTGGCACCATTTGTGGGGACAACGAGTGATCAACAACATCATTGCTTCTAAGACAAATAGTTACATGGTCCAGACGCAATCAATGACTACCATCAACTAGTAGACAAGGAACCCCTCTAACACCTTGGAGAGTGTGGACACAAGGGGAAGTGTTGGAGGCCCTACCTAGTTTTTGCAATGGTTTAGGAACCGTATATTTAGCATCCTCTCAAGGAAGAACCATTGGTCTTACTATCAGAGATATGAGTTCGGAGTTTAGGTAAGTTCTTAGGAAGGTGTTAGGCACCCAAGACCACCAAACCCTAAGGTTGGCCTCTCATCATTGTGTCTTACGTCTTAACCTCATTAAAAACATGTTCAATACTTGTATTCTAACTTACACATACACTAAACATACATCTAAACATACAGTCATGGAATCATTCATCCCAAAACGCATACATATCTACCCTTAAACAAAAGAGAGTCAAACTTATACACACAAGAAAAGCCTTAGCATGTAAAACCCTATCATACCATTCATCTCAAACAAGGTAGCAACAAATCATGGCAGTAAAGCATAAGCATCAACATGGCAGCAAGCAAATCATATCATGGATCAAAAACATGGCATCAACTTTGTACACATATATCAAGGGAGGATCAAACAACATGCATGTTCATGTGAATGCATGACTTACCTTACTTACCTTGCAGCATCTCAACACTTATGGCATTGTGCATGGATATGTGAATGCATGTTCATGGTATTTGAACAAGACATAAACATCAAAACCTTAATCTAAACATATTAAAGATAAGCAAGCATACAAAACAGAGACTTAGATACATATAAGCAAAATATGAAGAACAAACAAATAAAACAAAATAGAAACAGAAATTAGGGTTTCTGGGCAAATGCCTACATGCACAGATAGAGACCTGCATACGCAGGCCAGATCCCATGTACACAAGATTTGACCTGTGTACACATGCTCATGACATGCGTGTGCAAGGTTGTTCAGAAACCCTAACCCAAAAGCAAACCAAATAGAAAACATAAACCTAGCAACTTAGCATGCTTGAAACATAAAGGAAACTATAAAACTAACCTAGGCAAACATATAAACATAAAACAAGACAAAGAAAACAAGATTAAAACTAAAATGAAAGACAGAGAAGGAAAAGGAAGCAAGAATGAATACTTTAAAGCAAAAAGCTCCTAGGCTTGATTTTTGACCATTCCCCTCAGTCAAATCTATCACAATCAATAAAACACATGATTAGGAACTTTAAACTCAAAGGATTGGGGTAAAAAAATGTCCCAATCTGATAAAAATGACTTGAGGGTGTTTTGTGAAAAACTCTATTTTGATTCACCATTTTCTAGCGAATCTTAGGTTTTTCCTTAGGATTTTCTGTGTGTCTTGAAAATGTACCTTGTAAAGCTTTATATAGTGAAAAAAATGGGGTTTGGAACGGCTCCCAAACAATGTAAGATTCATTCCAAACATTATTAGAGAAAACTTGCATTTTTTATGTTTCCAAAACTTTAACTGCGTATGCAGGAATGTGCTTGCTATGCATGCTTTGTCCCGTGTACGCAAGCTGCTACCCACATACATAGGCCGAGGGCCGTTTTGGTCATTTACTTTCAAAAATAGATTTTTGCTCATTTAAAAGGTTATATTTTCTATTTTAACACTTCTCAAGTCAAGTTGATATCTGATTGGACTTTAAATTGGGCTTAGGCCTTAGAGTTTAAGCATCATTAGGGAACGGGAGCTCGAGTCGTAAAGGGTACAAAATACAGTGCCTACAGAGAGACAAGTGCAAACGTTGGCCGTAGCGGTTGAACGGCTCACCCAGTGCAACTAGGAGTTGGAGTAATAGCTAAACCAAAAGAACGAACGACATCCCAAAGATCAGCACGACGGACGGGACAACGAACAATAGAACAACAATCACCTCTCAATGGGAGATTGATAGGAAAGGGAAGATCGGGAAGAAAACAACATCCCTTTTAGATGAGATAGGCAGGAAGACACCAACCTCCTGTCGGAACTGGAAAGCAATGCAATGCGAATGATGCAGGACATGCAGAGGATGAATGAGAAGATTGACATGATGATGAACGCTACGAGGGGATGGGTATCCACCAACTTGTACAAGCTAGTTCAGTGGACAGACTCACCTTTCATAGCACAGTTAACTTCCTTCCCCCTCCTAGCCAAGTTTCGGATGCCACAGTGGAAGCATATGATGGGTCACAAGACTCGTTTGATCATTTGGAGTCGTTCAAGACCCTTATACACCTACAAGGGGTTTTGAATAAGATAATGTGCAGGGTGTTCCCCACTACACTCAAGGGATTGGTAAAGGTGTGGTTCAACAAATTAACCCCCAATACTGTCTCCATCGTCAAGGAATTAAGTGGGCACTTTATCACCCACTTTATTGGGGGACAAAGATACAAGAGGTCCTAAGCAAGCCTGTTGAACATTAAGCAACGGGAAGATGAAAGCTTGAGGTCAAACGTGACTCATTTCAACAAGTAGGCCTTTTTAATTGACGAAGCCGATGACAATGTTTTGGTCACCGCATTCACCAATGGACTCTAGTCAGGAGAGTTAGTCTTCTCCATCTACAAGAACGACTTAAAGATAATGACTGACATGTTATACAAGGCCACAAAGTATATGATTACTGAGGATGCCATAATAGCTCGAGGGGGCAGACCGAAGAAAAGGGAAAGACAAGACGATCCTCGTCTCGACAGAGGAAAAAAGCTTGCTTGGATGAATGACCGAAGCTATGATAGAAGATCAAGACCTCCACCCAGGAGGACTGTTAACTTCATCACACTAAATACCCTACTTGACCAAGTCCTCATGCAGATAAGGAAAGCTGAAGGGCAATCCAAGCAAAAGGCCTTGAAACAAGTATTGCCCTTTTTACTGAGATCATAGACACGACACTTCTGAATGTTATGACCTAAAGTAACAGATAGAAGTCCTTATTAAATAAGGGAAACTATAACAGTTTGTTAAAGGTGGAGAGGACCCGCCAAGGGACCCCGAACCCAATCGACAGGTCAAAGAACACCTGAAGGCCCCACTTGGAGAGATAAGTGTAATTGTAGGAGGGAATACAATGACTGGCTCCTCTAGGAAGGTAAGGAAAACATACTTACGAATGGTGCAGAGTATCTAGATTTCCAGCTGATTGCCTAAAATGACTAAGGTTGACAACCTAGCCATTAGCTTCACAGAAGATAATGCCCAATGACTCCACCACCCTCATAATGATGCTCTAGTCATCAACTTGTCAATAGTTGATTTCAATACCCATCGAGTATTGGTAGATAATGGGAGTTCGACTCATATCCTCAATTACCCTACTTTTTAGCAAATGAGGATTGACAAGGAGTAGCTCCTGCCCTTGGGCACACTACTAGTAGGGTTTGGCAGTACCAAAGTCTTCTCTGTTGGGACCATCACCCTACCTATAACCATTGGAACATACCCTCAGCAGCTCACTAAGGAGGTCAACTTTTTAGTCATCGATTGCTCCTTTGCCTACAGTGCCATCATTGGGCGACCTATGCTCAACACATGGAGAGCGGCCACATCTACATACCACTTGCTAGAGAAGTTCCCAATGATGTAGAGGATAGGAGAAGCATGCGGAAACCAGATGGCGGCTCGCGAATGCTACATAGCCATGTTGGAATTGGATGATCACCTATAAGCACTAAACAACGAGGAGCAACGAGTTACAGTAGAACCAATTGAAGACCTGGAAGAAATCTCTCTAGATGATTACTGCCCAGGTCGAATTACCTACATTGGCACACAGGTAGAACCTTCAATCCACAAGGAACTCGCCCTCTTCTTGAAGAATAATCAAGACGTATTTTCTTGGTGCCATGAAGACATGTTAGGGATTAATCCAAGTGTTATGGTTCACAAACTCAATGTGTCCTTAACTTTCCCTCCCTTCCAACAGAATGGGAGAGTATTTGCTCAAGAAAGGGACAAGGCCATAGCAAAAGAAGTTTGCAAGTTGTTAGAAGTCGATTTCATTAGAGAGGTATATTATCCTGATTGGTTGGTTAATGTAGTGATGGTCAAAAAGATGAACGGCAAATGAAAGATGTGTGTGAACTTCATTGACTTGAACTGAGCTGCCTTTAGGACAATTACCCATTCCCACATATTAACCTCCTCGTAGACTCGGCAGCAGGACATCAACTACTAAGGTTTATGGATGCATTCTCTGGCTACAACTAGATTAGGTTGGATGAAATCGACCAAGAAATGACTTTGTTCATCATGCTCCAAGGGCTCATTTTCTATAAGTTCATGCCTTTTAGACTAAAGAATATGGGAGCAACATATCAAAGACTTGTGAATAGGATGTTCATCTAGCAAATTGGATGGAATATTGAAGTGTATATAGATGACATGCTGGTGAAAAGCAAGAAGAAGGATCGTCCCTTATACAACCTACGAGAAAAGTTCGAGACTCTCCATCTCTACAATGTGAAACTTAATCCCAGCAAATGCATGTTTAGAGTATCACGGCTACCTGCAAGCTCAAAACATATGTCCAGGCACACACCGTAGTGGTCCAAATGGATAAGCCACTGCCGAAGGCAATGAACAATCCGGAGGCAGCCGAACAGTTAGTTTTATGGACGATAAAGCTCGGCGAGTTTGACATACTATACTATCCAAGAATTGTGATCAAGGCCTAGGCTTTGGTCGACTTCATTGTCGAGTTCACAACAAAGGAAGATGAAGACAAAGGACTAGCACCATGGATAATACAGATGGACGGCTCGTCCAACTAACGCACTGGAGGAGTCGAGGTCATTCTGCAATCGTTAGAAGGGGATTTGATAAAATGTGCAGCCTGTATCCAATTTTCGACAACCAACAATGTAGCCTAGTATGAAGTAGTCCTAACGGGTCTTAACTTGGCTAAAGCAGCAGGGGTTTCGTTAGTAGTCATACACAGCGACTTGTAAGTTATCGTCAAAAATATCAACGGGAACTATGAGGCCAAAGGAAAACGGATGAAGGAATAACTAAGCATGGTCAGAGAAAGGGTAAGCCAGAAGATCTTGGCTACATTTGTGCAAATCCCAAGGGAAGAGAATGAGCAAGCTGACCATCTAGCTAAAGTAGCATTCGCGGAACATATGGTCATTTACGGTCAATTATTATCCTTCATCCAATACTTACTTGCCATTGACAATGTAAGTGTACAGGTGATCCTCATGGGAGCTGATTGGATGAAACCAATTGTCTCCTACCTTAGAAATGGGATGCTTCTAGAAGACCACAATGCTTTCCGAAGGCTGAAGGCACAGTCATCATGTTTCGTACTGATTGGAGATGTCCTTTACAAAATAGGCTTCTCTCGTTTATCCCTGAGAAGCTTGGTCCCCAACGAAGCAGACTACATTATGAGGGAAGTCCACGAAGGAGTATGTGGAAACCATTTGGGAGCATGATCGTTGGTTCACAAATTCATATAAACAGGGTACTATTAGCCTACTATGCAAAAGGACACCTAATCCTATGTGAAGGAGTGTGACAAATGCCAATGCTTTAGCAACATCATATGGCAACCATCAGAACAGTTCACCCCAATGAACGCTTCTTGGTCATTCACTTAGTAGGAACTTGACATAATGGAACCTTTTCCCATGGCAATACGACAGCTCAAATTACTCATTGTAGGGATCGAATATTTCACTAAATGGGTCAAGGCAAAACCTTTGGCCACTATCACTTAGAAGAATGTTGGAAACTTCATCTGGAAAAGCATCATTTGCCACTTTGGAATCCCAGAGTCTTCGTCTTTGATAATGGGAAACAATTTAACAACAACGCATTTAGGGACTTCTACCAACAGCTGGGAATCAAAAACCACTATTCATCACCCACCCACTCACAGGCCAATGGTTAAGTCGAGGTCATAAACCAATCCTTACTCAAGATAATCAAGACTTGGCTCGAGGGGCCAAAGGAGATATGATCGGACGAATTACCAAGTGTGCTATTGGCATACCGAACGACAATCTATATGCCTACAGGGGAGACACCCTTCTACCTTACATTTGGGAGTGAAGTCATCATCCTAATAGAAGTTGGATTAACCAACTACAGGGTAGCCCACCATGATGGAAGAAGAAACGAATAGAGAATGCCCCTACAGTTGGACCTTTTGGATGAAGTTAGGGTGACAGCTGAACAATAGATCGTGCGTTATTTGGACCTCATGACTAAGCACTACAACACCAAAGTCAGGCCCTAACGCCTCGAAATTGGAGACCTTGTCTTGAGGAAGGTAAAGTCAACTACCAAGGACCCCACACAAGGCAAGTTGGGTCCCAACTGGGAAGGCCCTTACAAGATCATGGACTGCCCTATTGCCGTAGGAAAGGCACTTAGCACTTAGAGATGCTTGACGAACAAAGACTACACCACACCTAGAATGTCGAGCATCTTAGGAAGTACTATCAGTAGCACTACTAGAAGCTACAAACTATGTTTCTTTTTCTGTTAAGTTTTTAAGTTTTTAGACCTCAAAGTCTAATGGGCAAAATTATCTACGTTTTGTATTCAAGTTATCTTTAATAAAAGGAATATTCACAAGAAATTATGTTTACAAACAATAAAAGCCTCACAAAAAATCCTAAGTCCTACATATGGGGTGGACGAATGACCGAGGATATCAACGGGTACCTGGTACCAAAAAAAATCCTAAGTCCTACCTATTGGAGGGATGGATGACTAAAGATGCCGATGGGTACCTAGTCACGAAAATTCTAAGTCCTATCTTCGGGGTGGACGGGTCACCAAGGACACCAATAGGAGCCTTGGTCTTAAAATTTATTAAGTCCTATCTTTAGGGTGGATGGATCACTGAGGACACTGACAGGTGCCTTGGTCCAAAAAATCTATTAAGTCCTACCTACAGAGGGGGCGAATCACTATGGATACTGACGGGTGCCTAGTTATAAAAAATTGTAAGTCCTACTTATGGGATGGACGAATCCCCAAGGAAAGCCTGGTATAAAAAATCTAGTCCTATCTAGACAAGGATACCAACGATACAGAGATATTCATAAATCCTACCTACGGAGTGGACAGATATCCAAAAATACTCATGGGTATGCGATCACTTACAAATAATCCAAGACCTTACGATAGATAGGGGGCATGCCCATAATCGCAATAAGCGTACAAGTGAAAGAAATCAATGAACAAGCAATGAATAAAAGAGACGAATGATAAAAAAAGATATATATAATAAAAGCCTTAACGAACTTGACGAGGATAAAAGTTAATACATAAGCCTAAAACAGGGCACTCCATTGTTTTGAAATTATTCTTGCAAAACACAAAATAAATGACCAAAAAAAAAAAAAAAAAAAAAGCAAGGCTAGGCAAGAGGAGCATTAAGGACAAATTGGCCTTCAGGAGCTGACGAACCCTTAGGGACAAACAGACCTTCAGTAACTGTTTGGCCTTCGAGGACGCTTGAACTGTTTGTCTCAATCTGGGCAAGCTCCTTCACCTCTCCTTCCACCAAGTGGATAACACCGTCAGCTTCGTTCAGGACAATGTCGACACCGCTAGGCGCTGGTAAAACAATGTCGTTGATCACCACTTGGGATAGGTCTAAGTTAGGATAGAGGGCGGTGACCTGCTTAAGGCAATCCTTGAAGCTGTCATAGTACAAGCCATCTAACTCATCATAGAAGGGTTGAGAGGTCCGTTACTCTGCCATAGCGTAGGCTTTAGCCTACTTCATTTGCCCATGAAGGGTGGTTAGCTTCATCGTCAAATTAGTATTTGACTTAGCTAGCTCTTTGTATCGACGGATAGTTGCGTCCAACTCAGCCTTCTTCTCTCTCAACTTGACGTTAAGAATATGAGCAGCTTCCTTATATTGTTCCAGCTAGTCGGCTTCATGCTCCAGACAAGTACGCTGGTGACAAACCACTCTCCCTTAGCTTCGCACCTAGCTTGAAGAGCCTTCATACTCACCATAGTCTACAAAAGGTGACAGTTATAATGAAGAAAGAAAAAATGAGAAAAGAAAAAAGGAGGCAAACCTAATGGATACTCACCCTTACCAGGACAAAAAAGACCAGAAACCCCCAAGTCCTCAGTGGCATGCTTGCCACATACATACATGTCCGTGTCCTTAATGATTGAGTGGACTATCTCGACAACATACTCTTTATAGCTCACAAGCCTTTGGACGGGGCCAGAAGCAGTGGGACCTTGAGCTGTCATTAGGCCCTTACTAGTACCATGACGAGAAGGTAGGGGAGCCTTCTATGATGGATCCACCTGGTTCGTTGCAGTGGATTGGCTCGTCACCTTTTTGGTGGGGCGCTCATCCTTAACTGTACCCTTCCTTTTGTGGATGGCTTTGGGAGGAGGAGTCACCTTAGAGGGAGAAGCCAACGCCTCCCCTCATTGCTTGAGGCGAGCAATAGTGTCTTACCTTACCAATGCCCTTTACCTACCACTGTCCATTTCTGAAAAATGATAACAAAAGGAATAAGGAAAACCAACGGGTTAAAATAGACAACCAAGAAAGTAAACGAACAAAAGAAAACTTACGTCGAAGGGTGTAGGTGTCCAACTGTCGGGCTTTAATCGTTAGATCCAGACCACCACAAAAAGCGTGGAGGGCATCAACCGTAACCAAATCCTTCCACTTCCTTTACCTAAGCGGAATCACCTAAACACGCCTAAGGAAACTCTCTTGCTTCTCACTTATTTTCGAACAGGCTTGAGCTAAAACAAATTAAAAGCAATTACATAATCAAAGCTAACGGGACGAATAAGGAAACAAACACCGATGACTCACCAGACTTATTTAAAACACCCCAAGTATCATTAAAACCGTTGGGCATGCTATTCCACTCTTTAGGTTTACACAACCAGTCTGTCCCTTGTACAAAAATGTATCTACTCTTCCAGTTTCTGTTGGAGTCAGGCATGTTTAACTTTAATCTAAACGACGGCTTCCTTGCCAAAAAATTATAAATATCCTTTGATGAGTATATTTGTTGAGGCTTGTAGCAGTAGAAGAATTGCTCAAGTGTGAGGCGACGATTGCCTCCACTCAACTGGCCCTATATCACTTCGGCCCCAATAAAGATCCTCCATGTATTTTGGGTAATCTGGCTGACGGACAAGCCTAAGGAATTGGTAAGCTAATGGTGTAGCTTCGTCAACGGCAACCTTAACCCAACGGTAAACATTGTATCATACAAACCAATGTTTGCTGTTTTGCCCGAGTAACACTTCTTAAACTTCCTTAGCAACCGCATAGGGATGTGGTCGGGAATTTGAAAATGGGTATGGAAGTTGTTGAAAACTTTCAAGGACATGGTCGGGTAGAAGTCATTCACCATCCATATCAAGAGAAGGATGAAAGGTCTATGGTAATCATCTTCCACTTCGCCTACAGCCTCGTCTCCTTCTCCATGGTCCTCTCCCTCCTCACCATCATCTTCCTGATCACACTCATCTTCATCCTCTTCGTCTTCCTCCTCGGCAAGAGAATGGGCAGACGGTTCCCTTTCCAAGGACTAGGTCAAATCCTCCGCCATAGGCTTATGTCCCAACAGATAGACTTCGTCATAGCCCACACCCTTACGGACTTATAACAATTGTTCACTTGTTGCTTCTCTATCACCTGACATCTATTCACCTTCAAGCGAGGAATGTATACTAAGAGCCTACTTGTGCGACAGGTCTTTAAAAACGACGACTAACTAAGTTCAAAAGATAATGATTGAAACAAGGTAGAGAAACTTACTTAAAAAGAAGTCAACGGTGGATTAACGGTCAAGATGACAGATGCAAACGAATATGAGAGCAATGACGGAGTGGCTAAAAATCACAGCAAGCAAGAGAGGAAAATAAAACAAAGAAAGAAAACTAAGAGGGAAGAACTATTTATAGGGTGAAGGAGCGCAGTATAAGAAGCGCCATGTGTCACCTAGCATTCATTGCAAATGCTACCTACCTCTATCAATGACACATTTCTTAATGAATCAATTAATATCCATGAAAAACCCTTTGTACTTCGAGATCGGTCGAGCATTCTCGACGGGCACACAGAGTAGGAGGTAGCTAATGAGGATATTTTTCGAAATAGGAAAAGAAATTCTCAACTATAGAGCCCATTGGCAAAGAATATTTCATGCCAATTATAAGCTGACAGCAGCAGTCTCAAAGGAGCCATCAGTCTTTAGAAAGGTTCGTCTGGAGCCTTGTACCCTACACCAACAGTAGCTTAAGGTCAGGTTATGTCAGTGGGACGATGCTCATTCCTGATGGCTAAGAGAACGAACCCGTACTAAGCTAAAGGATACATTCCTATACTAAGCGGACGGTTCACATCAACAGACAGATAGGCATACCAACGGATCCTATGTGTCCTTTCATGGTCTCCACGCATGTTTCAATATGGAAATATCTTGTGCACCATGCACAAAAACCATACCACACGATTTTCACTTTCCCAATATGGGGGATATCCCTAAGATCTCAGTGACATTAACTTGACCTCCTCCCTATAAGGAAAACCCATGTATTCTCGGGATCTAAGTCTCCTCCACATCACTATATAAACAACAGGTTTTCTCTTTTCCAAGGTATGCAGAAAAATCCCTAGCTCTCTCACTATAGAGTTTTTGGAGATTTCTCATTTACTAACTTAACCTTCGGAAGGTCTTTAGCCGACACCCCATCGGTGCTCTTTGTTTGGTCCTTGATTTCTTGTTCTTCAGGTACTCATTGGAGCATTCAAGGACGATTAACTCACTAACAATTTTTGTGCATCATCAGAAACTATTGTAATTAATTAATTAAACTAACAATTTTAGGCTGGTGACATAGAAAATTATTAACTCAAGTACCCTCGTTTTAAGCCTCTGATTGGTTTCAAAGGTTCATAATTAACTAGCCTTAGGCCCAAAACGAGTTTTAATAGGGATGGAGAAAATCAGATCAGAATTGTAGGTTAAAGCAACCCAATGAAATTGCTATTTTGGTGAAATTCAACGATAAAAAAGGGAACAAGTATCGGATCTCCTCATGAGCTTATATGAAGAATTTTAGTAATAAAAACCTTCATATCTCCTCCCCCATCATTAGTGAAATCCAAATGTCCATATTGAATTTTCTTTGTTTTTAAGAACCATTCAACGTAAGGACTTTTTTTTTCATTTTCATTATATTTCTAAAACAAGTTGGGGTGGCTTGTGGTGAGTAGGAGTTGTGTATCGCTGTGGTCTAGATGCAAACACATTTTTTTTGGGAGAATGTGGATGCAAACACCTGTTCCTCTTGTATTATTATTATTATTATTATTATTATTATTATTATTATTTTGAGTTATGACTGGTCAGTCCTAACTCAAAATAAGGTATTTATTGTTAAGAGAATGTCGTGAATTTTTCTGTGACTATTCATTATTATATTGTTTTTGTTTATGTGTATTGGGCCTTCATATTCATGGGGCTACAAATGGGTTGCTGCGATTTTCGTTCCAATCTCATTTGATTGATTTGATGTCTGTGACACTAAGATTTTTTTTTTTCCTAATCTCATTGATTGATTGATTGATTAATTGATTAATTCAATGTCTGTGGCACTTAGATTGCAACAAGGTACACATGATTGGAGGAATCCTTGAAAGTAATTTCAAAACAAAGATGATCGATGATATGGATTGGAAAGCCAAATAATGCACATATGCTCAAATTAAATACTTATGGCTTGGTACATGCATTTAAATATATATTTTTAAATTTTAAATAATATTATATATATTTTTATACATTTTCTTACACAACGTTAGAAATCTCCCAAATTTCTTGTTTTTTTGTGCATGCTTTGTTTGGTCCGCACACCTTTATGTGGTCCAGTCCACATAATGAGTGGGACTGAAATAGAATAGGAGTTTTTATTTGCTCAAGTTACACATACAAGCAAGATAAATTTGTGGCGTTCTTTAAGAGGTTTTGAGCATGTTTAATATCTTTTTTGGAGGAGGAACTCTTGAATTCATTAGATGTATATTAACATCTGTTGTCAATGCAGAGATACTTCAAAGACTTTTCCATTTCTACCATGGCATGAAATATCTTCAAGTATTCAAATATTTGACATTATGTTTTCAAAACATAAATCTATACCTTTCGTGAAACATAATTAATAAAAGTAATAAAATATTTATTGCCACCTAATTGAACTTCCTAAAGGTAAGAAGACATTGAGAAACAAATAAGTGTTCAAGCTAAAGAAAGATGATGAAAAGTCAGCGAAGTATAAACCTCGGTTGGTAGTCAAGAGTTTTAGTCAGAAAGAAGGAATTGATTTTGATGAAATATAAATATCATCTTTAGCAGTCAAAATGAGTTTCATTTGAGTAGGTCTAAGATTAGTAGTTAGCTTGTATCTTGAACTTGGGTGACTAGATGTGAAAACTGCATTAGCTTGAGCAAAGAAACAGTCAATTTTTTTTTTCTTTTTTCTTTTTTCACTCACTCTGTTTTCTTCATGTTGCTCTTTCTCTCTAACTTTGTTTCTCTCACGGTTTCGGACTACTTGCTTAGGTCGAATGAGCCTCTCTATCTTGATCAACTTATTTTCTTTCTTCAACGTGTAAGATAAGTTCAAAGTCACATCCTATAAACTAAAGGCTGACCTTGGAGACTTTAAAGACAAGCACCAAAGCAACGAGTGCTTTGATACCACTTGTTAGGAAAATATATCAAATATATCTCCTTTATGTTTGTGTGAATTAAATTAAATGACTTCTAAGAATAAAAATAAACATAAAGAAAAAAATTTCCCAAGTACCAATAGAAATATAATCACACAAGAATACCAAATCTTACGTGAAAAACTACGGACAACTTTTTGACAAATTCATTGTATCAAAATAGATATTATAGTATTTTAACTTAAGTTTATGCCAAATTAGAGATCACAATAAATTGAAAAATACACCAATAAATCTCCAAAAGTTAATACAATCTCATCACAAATCCCAATAGTAAGATTTTCCCTTTAAACACTCTTTATAGTTGTAGTTCTCAACAAAAAACTCCAAGAGAACATCACTAATTTATCTAAGCTCGAGCAAAGAACAACTCCAAGGATTTATTTAGTATATTTCCCCGACATGATTATCCACCAACTGTGATGAAAACACTGCTAGCCCACGATATTGTGGAGCTCTACTGTACTATTTATTTATGTTTTAATGCATTTACTTCCAATTGCCATAAAGAAAAAACTTGCACATTGTTTTTATATCTGAATCATATCATTCTAGACTAGGAACAAGGTGGTATTTTGCTAGGAAAAGGACTTGTACTCGTGAGAACTTAACAGATAAGCTACTCACTCACTGAATCATAGGTACATTGAGCCTAGTCATGATATCCAAATGTTTCATCTATATAAGACACTACAATCTAAACTAAAAAAAAAGCACGTCATGAGTATGTTTATAATGTGAACTGAAAAGGGTTATGATAAATAAGTAAGAGTGTACATGCATGGAGACTCAAATTCATGGGGACCCATATGGCCTAACAACTAATTATGGCTGCACCGTTGCTTAATTGACTTCATTGAAAAGCACTCTCAATTTTAATTAGGTGATCCATGTTCGATAACTTTGTCACTTTTGAACTTTTTAATGGATTTGATAGCTTTATTTTGATGAATTATACAGATTCATGTACCAATTACATCTGGAATAGAGAAAATGCTGAACCCCTAAAATATAAAAAGCATATATTCCATGTTGCTATTTATTTATTTTTATTTATTTATTTATTTTTTAAGTTCTAATTCATTGGTTCTCGCTTCTCAATCTTCACTTCTAGTATCAATTAAGGATATTTCTTGTTTCTGATAAAAATGAAAGTTGACTTAGTCATTGTAACATATTCCGATATTCGTATTCTCAAAAAAGTTAGAAAGTGTGGCCATTAATGGGCCACGGCGTTTGGATGAGCACTAGAGCACAACGCTTATTTTCTGCCAAACGTAATCATGTAAATTGCAAAGGACGGCAAAAAGAGGGAGAAAAATATAGGAAGAAAGAAAGACACGTCCAGGTATTATTATAGTATTATTACAGTAATAACAGTAAATCGTTGACTAATATTATTAGTAGGTTAAATCGTAAATTACCCTCTTGAAATTTAAGAGTATTCAAGTTTTATTCCTTAAAATTTTAGAATTTAGATTTTAATAGATTTTACATTCCTAAAATTTGAGAATTCGGATTTTACTTCTTAAAATTCGGGAGTGTTTAAATTTTACACTTTAACATTTCACAATTTAGATTTTACTCATTAGAGTTTGAAGATTTTTGAATTTTACACCCTAAAGTTTTAAAAATTTGATATGTAAAATCCAAACACCCCTGAACTTTAGGGGGTAAATTCTAAATTTGAAATTTCAGGGTGTAAAATCTAAACATCCATAAACTTTAAGAGTGCAATTTACAATTTACCCTTATTATTATTTTACACATTGAATTATACAAGTTGGTAGGCATTCAAGATAAAACAAAAAATTGAACACCACAAATTTATTTATAATTTTTACTACAACTTTTTATTGTGTCTTGCTTTGAGGGGTGGAAAAAAGGTTATGGTTCCATATAAAAGTAATAAGTAATCAGTCACAGTTTGTCATATAGGAGAGTTGTAGCAAAAGTTATGATACAAGTACTACAATTTGAGTTATAATTGCAAAATAATGATTTCACATCAGTTCACAATTATAACTAAAATCGTGTTTTTAAAATACGATTTTAATTGTGTCATGTATACACATTACGTAACTATCAAAATTCTATATATATATATATATATATATAAATTCAAAGATCAAATAAAATCCAATTAGATTTTAATTGGATTCTCAATTTTGCGCCATGTGTCTCATCTTATTTTTAAATTTTGTACCAAGTTAATTATTGAGTGTAAAAATCAAAGAGTCCAAATCCAATTCAATTCTAAATTAGATTTTAATTGGAGTCCAATTTTGCCCTACATGTCCATCTAATTTTTTAATTTGTGTGGCAAGTGAATTATTATGTGCAAAAATCGAAAAATAGAAATTTGATTAAATTTTAAATTATATATATAATGAAAAACTATTACATATTTTAAAAATGTATGGTTTAAAAAATTCGTAAGTTAATATCATGTACAATTTGAACATCTTCTAAAAAAAAAATGTATAATTTGAACTATGTAATTATGATTATTTTCAATTGTATCCGTGCATATACACGGAATTACACATTAGTTAATAATAAAATATAAGCATTTAATTCAATTGGCAAAGCCCATAACTTTGGCTTGAATCCTGTACATCATAAATTTCAAACCCTATTTTATATATATATATATATATATATATATATATATATATATTAGTTAAATAGTTAATTACCATGCAAATTTTTTAGAGTACGTTTTTTTTTTTTTTTTTTTTTTTTTTTTTTTTTTTTTTTTTTTTTTTTTTACATCGATATTTTAATATATTTATTTAGTTTTTAGAGTTAAAAAGAGTGTTAGAGCAAGCAAATTAAAATTAATTTTTTTAAAATTAAATTATGTTATTTTAAAATAAATTATAATCAAATTACCATTTGATATTTCATAATTTATTTTTTTAATTTTTAATATATTAATATTCATTAATTAAATATGTATAATATCTAGACATTTTTTTTGGGGGAACCTTCTCCTGTATCAGATGGGTTAACAACTAGTTCTTGTTTAAATTGGGGAAAAAACTAATGAGATTCTTTATCATGGTACTAGTAAGTTCCCTTGTCATTGCAAAGCGCGAATTTGTATTTATCTTAATATAAATTATTATATTCTTAATGAGAATTATTATTATTTTCAAAAACTAAGTTATTGCCAAAAGATCACGTTTCAATTCTTTTTTTTTTTTTAACCCAAGACAAATGACATTATTGGGTTATTTAAATCCATTGACTTCAGAGACCCCTCTTGATATATTTTTCAAATACAACAAGAGTTCAATATCTTCCCCCAAATTAGTGAATTAGGTAGGATATTTTTTTTTTTCACATTTTTTTACATAATAACAAATAATAATTTTCATAAATTTAATTGTGAGTAGTTAATTATGTATTGAAATTGATTAAAGTAACCCTATTATGCCAACTCTTATTTTTTAGAGATAGTTTCAACTTATGACACTCACTCTTAATAATGTTTTTTGTTATTAGATTAAGATACTAATTGATGTTTAGTGTAGGCGGGAATCAAATCTAGATATTTTATTCAATGACAAAAAATTTTACCTGTTGAGCTAACATATCAAATTATGTTTTAATCAATTAAAGCAACTTAAGATATGACATATGGTGTCATCAATAGCACAAATAATAATCACAAAGAGGTAATGATATGGTAACAAAGTATAAAATATGTAGAAAACTATCTCAGAGGAAAACCGCAGTAGGAAAAAATTTCCCCGATTAAGCAATTCACTTATTACAATATATGTAAAACCTTTATCTAGATTCTATGACCCGTAGACAACTTTCAGCAAAAACCTACGACTACTCCAAAAGCTCTAAACACTTCAGCTATAAGAAAGCTCCACAGAATAAACACTCATTATCATGACCAAAACCTCCGACCAACTCCAAGAACCTCCTTAAGTTCGATTCATAGTAAGTAGTAGCAGTATGTTCTTGTGTATTTCAATTTACTACACGGAAGCTTCAATTGTCATTTTTTGAACTCTCTCAATCTTGATCTCACGGGATGATGAGAATAAGGCTTGTATGATATCTCACTTTGGGGTTCGGCAACAGCCTTTTAGAAAATTGTGTAAAGTAGTCTCTTATATGCAAGCAGTAACCAGGACATGTAAATCTAAGCAGAATTGACTTTTTGAGATTTAATCCACGCCAGCCACAATTGTTTATCGATTGAACCTTGATCAAAGGGCAGTGAATACTGTTAGAGTCGTCTTCATTGAGTTTTTTCTCGCAGAAATCGTCTCAAACTTGATTTGATTTTCATTGACATATTATAGACTCAATTTGATATTTTCCAAAGTCATGGAATTTTCCAACAGTAACAACATTAGACCCAACAAATATAAAAACACAAAGTCTTTTAAGTATCAGTCTATCAGATATAACGGGTCCAACATATTATATATAAAATCTTTTACTTTGTGGGTGTTTGGGTTTGATGTGACGAAGATTACACCCCTTTTAAGGGATTTGAGATGTTACCTTGTGTTCGGGCCATTTGGATTTTGTGAAAACTGAGTGATATAACTCAGTTTTTATCACTCATAACTCAAACTATATGAAACCCACAGAAAAACCTTTGTTTGGAAATTTTTTGAGTAATGTTTTCATCACTCAAAACTCTAAAAATCTGAATTATAGTGATGAAAGCTGAAAACACAATTGAGATATTTTCAAGTGATTGAAAACTGAATTCAATGGCAAAGTTGTAAAAAAATAAAATGCTGAGACCCACTATACCTGCTCAAGTCAAACTTTATCTCTCTCTCTTTCACCGGTCATTCTCCACTTTTCTTTCTTTTTGTCTTTCTTCTCCACTTTTTTTTTTTTTTTAATTTTTTATTTCTCTCTCTCTCTCCCCCTCGTTAATAGCTAACACAGAAGCAACTGAATTCTACTTTCTTTTTTCTTTTTTTCTTTTTTTTCCCCCCCTTCCTTTTTGCCATTCTCATTACAGAATTTTATTTTTCTTTTATTCGGGTTGAGAAGTTCTTAAGGGCTTTATGATTGCTAGTGTTTGTGAATGGATTCGGTTTTCATCAATGACACCTACAGATGTCGAATTTCGATGCTTCGTCGGAGGGCTCGTTGGGCCATCGTTGGTTGCTGATCAGAGATTTCAAATCTAACTCAATCCAGCTTTGTCATTGATCCCGGAAAAAAAAAAAAAAAAAAAAAAAGGATCTATGAAAAATCAAGCCTTAGGGTGTTTGAGTAAAAAAATAAAAAAGACATGTTGGCGTTGGAAAATGGCTTTTGGGTTTGGGGGAATTTTTATTGATGAGAGTTTTTGTTGTTTGTACTTCTTTGGCTGTACTTTGGCACTGTAACTGTGGTGGTGGCAAAATGAAATGAACAGCGGAGAAAATGAAATGAAACGAGGGTGAGGTGGGTAGGCACGTTGACATGGTGCTCAGATATGAGTCCCATAGAAAGTATAATTTTTTGAGTTATGAGAAGTTGGAAACAATGTGCCAAACATGCCACTTTTAGGAAGTTGGGTATTTAAAGTGATGAGTGATGAGTGACGAAAATTGAGTGAGGAGTGACAAGTGATGGTTTTTTTAAAATCAAACAGCCCCATAGTTTTGTTATTTTTTTAGATTCAAATACTTACGTTGCTCTCTCTTCCCCCCCTCTTTGAATTCAAACGTCTCCTGTCATTGGAGTAAATTTTGTGACCAAAATCTCAAATACTTTTGAAATGATCCCTCCCCCAAAATCTTTAAAATGATTTTAAATACCCATAAAATATTCCAAATGATCAAAATACACCAAATATCCAAGATAAACAAAAGAGACCCTACACCTCCAAAATACCCCCAAAGTCTTTAAAATGACTAAAATACTTATGAATATTTAAAATGATTAAAATGCCCATTGAAACTTTCAAAATAATAAAAAATCCCTTAGACTTCAAAAATGGCGAAAATATCCTCAAAAGTCTCCAAAATAATTTGAAATTAAACCCCTCTTGTGAGAAATCTCCAAAAATCTCCAAAATGACTGAAATATACTCCTACAATCTCTAAAATGATGAAAATGCTTCCAAAATTTTCAAACTATCTAAAATACACCTTATACTTCCAAAATGATCAAAATACTCTCAAATCTACAAAATACGCTCAAATGATTTCTAAATGACCAGAATATTGTTCAAAACCTCAAAAATGGCCAAAATGCATCTTGTAACCTATAGGAATGGCAATGAGTCAGTTTAGGGTAGGTTTTTTTATACTCGAATCCTCCCCTAGGCCTGCTCTTCTTACTCGAACCCGCCTCGATTAATAAATGGATTTTTTAGACCCCTAAACTCGCCCCGTCGGGCCCCGTCCCATCATGCCCAGCCTAAAATCACAAAACACACACACAGAAATCAAAAACGCAAATTTCAAATTTATGATTTTTCCTTTCAAAATCACAAACACAAACACTAATCCTATCATAAACACAAACACAAACACAGAAATCACAAACACAAAAATTTCTGATTTATGATTTTTCCTTTCAAAATCACAAATACAAATCTTAACACAAATACAAACACAAACACAGAAATCACAAAGAGAGAGAGAGAGAGAGAGAGAGAGAGAGAGGAATGGGCAACGAACCCAAAAAAAAATAATTGTGGAGAACAAATCCAAATCATTGAGAGTGAGTTACGGTGAGTCATTGATAAAGGGGGAGTTGGCGATGACAGTAAGGTGAAGGCGCAAGGAAGAGGGAGAGTGAGAGCAATTGAGGGGGGCAACCATGAGGACGTGAGTGTGGTTGTGTGGGTTGGTGAGAATGACGGCTTGAGGAGTTGAGAGGGGGGGGGGGGGGGGGGGGGGCAGTGAGGCTGTGGACATGTGGTTGTGTGACTGTGTGGGTGAGAGTGACTGGAGATTAAGAGAGGGTGGGTGGCGGCTCAGATGAGATTGAGAGAATGAGATAGGATTAGGTTTTTTTGAATAAGTTTATATATATATATATATATATATATATATATATATATATATATATATTAGGTTTTTTGGTAATTTTAGTTTAACGGATTAGGTCTAGGTCTGGGTACAGGTGGGTATCACTAAAATTCGAACCTGACCTGAACCCACTTCGAGTTTTATTTTAAAAACCCAGACTCGACCCTACTATTTCATGGGTCAAGTAAAACTTGACCCATTAAGGTCGAGTTAGGTTGGGCTGGGTAACAATTGCCATGCCTAGTAACCTCCAATATGCCTAAAATAACTTTCCTTTGAAATCTTCAAAATGACTAAAATACTCTTAAAATTTTCTACTATGAGTAAAATACCTATGAAACCTCTGAACTAGGTAACCTAGCACATAGACCGAGCTGGGTGATCAATTGGATTGGAAGAGTATATGACCCAGTCAAAACCGATAAAACCCAGTGGGTTTTAAGCAACCTGTGTGATCTTGCTGGATTTGTGAATTGTATAAAATTACATTAATAAGTGCATTCTATTGACTCTTTAATGTTTAATTTGTGATAATATGGTATTTTAAACAAGAAAAAACTTAAAAAAAAAAAAAAAAAAGGAAGAAGCATTGTTCTCTGCCTATTCACATTATATCACCACTTTTCACAGGTCTTGAGGCTGCTACTATTAGCACATAAGGATGACCAAATAAGCATATCAAATAATTAAAACTTCATTGTCTTATTTTGTTTATTGCCTTTAAGTTTAAGCATTTTTTTTCTTTTGTTTAATTTTTGTTGTTGTGTACTGTGACACTGTGATCGTTGTTTCTTTTTTGAGTTTTGACTATTTTGTTGCTTTGAATTTGTTTGTGAGTAATGTTATAAATACAAACTATTTTACAACATTTTTACAAACTGCTAATGTGGCTTTAATATTTTCCAAATAGTTATTGCAAGTAAAAATGTGATGTTAGTGATGGGTCCATATTAGACCTAGTAAGAATTTGCCACATCAGCAGTTTATAAAAATGTTGTAAAATAGTTTGTATTTGTCGCATTACTCTTTGTTTATTGCTTTAGGCTTTAGCTGACCTTAACTTTTCTTCCAAATATAAATTAAGCACTATAAGAATTCTTTCGTTATATTAACCTTTCTATGTATAAAATTAAATAATTAATGATTGTATGTTGTAATAGTTAATTTATAAATTCATGTTATGATTTCTCAAACTTACTTTTATATATTTTTAATTTTTTTATTTAACATTGCGGTTTGATTAGTGACCCAACTCATAAACCAAGTTAACGTATAGTCTGGGTTTAATAATTATGCTCAAAAATCAAAATATCCAAAATGATCAGAACACACACTCACACTCACATACATGCACAAACACACTCACATATCTAATTCAATAATATACAATATTTCATTGGTTAATTACTTTTTATTGAATAATTATTTTGAAAATCTAACAATTAAATTACGTGTTATTTATTTTCTTAACATATATGCTAAATTTCTTACCAATCATATCTTACTTATTTTTCGATTCATAAACTCATCTTTTATACATGATTTTATAATACAAAAACTTAGAAATCTAAACTTGTTAAATATGGTAGTTATTAATCTCTAATTATCTTAAAAATTTGCAAGCATGAAAAAAATAAGAAAAAAATGCAATCTAATAATGAATTTGTCAAAATTTGTGTATAAAAAAAAAATGTAATAACAATTAAAGGAAAATATAAATTGTTTCTTAAAAAAAAAAAAAAAAAAGAGAGAAAAATATAGATACATTGTACTTCAACAGTATTGAAGAATGGGTCATGTTAACGAGTGCCTTTAGGACACTTATTAATAATCCATTTCAAGACAGTTTAGATACCACTTTTATGGGAAATGAAAAAAACTGTCAAAATATTAATTACTTTTTTTTTTCATTCTCCATAAATTTTTTTTTTTTAAATAGATTATTAATGAATACTCTAAAGGCACTCGTTAGCATTTCCCTTAGAGAAGTACTCTTAATTACATTAAATCATTTCACAAAAGTTATTGACAACTGACAAGTGACAACTCATCAACCATAATGTAATAATGAGTAAAGGAAAATATAAATACATTCTTGAGTACCAAAACCTTCTAGAGTGCGCCTTTCTCTCCCTTTAAAGCGGCTTGATTAAAACAAAATTTGTGATAAAAATCACTCCTATCTTGACGTAACTTTACCAATGTAAATATACAGATTAAATATGTGTGTATAGAAAAAATGCCATACTAATAGATGCTCTTAGAACAATAATTAACAATTTATTTTAAAAATATTTTGATATTATTTTTATGAAAAATGAAAAAAGTTGTTAAAATATTAATTTGTTTTTTTTCTCATAATTTTTTTTTTAAATGGATTATTAACCATTGTCCTAAGAACATCGATTATCATTTTTGAAAAAATATATATATATATATATATACATATACATACACACACCTCTTTTTTTTTTTTTTTTTTTTTTTTTTAAGAATGATATATACACACAACTTAAATGTATGAGTTGAACCGGGATCCATTCGTGTAGACATGGTACCAAAGCCAAAGGTCATCCCAGTCGTATCAAAAAATAAAAAAGGTCACCCCAGAAAAGCCAAGTTTCAAACCCATTTTTAACATTTTAATTTTTTTTTTAAAACACTTTTGTTTTTCCCCGGAGAATCAACACACTACGTTGATAGCCAAAATTTTGCGGAATAAATCTGGGAGTATACTCTCCTTGAAGACATTAATAGAGTATTATATTATGCTCCATTCGAAGCTCTCTTTTTTTCTTTTTCTTTTTTTTATTTATTTTTTATTTTTTTATTTTTTTTTTAAGAAGAAAGTAAGTGAAGCTTTTATTGATAAATAAAATTTGTTTAGAATACAACATCCAAATAATTCTGTATTTTTCCGACCCAAACATTACAATTTGCAAATGGAATACTTTTTTAGCAAGAAAATGAGTAAACTGATTGCCTTCCCTCCTCGCATGTAAAAAATTACATCGTTGTAGTGAAGACCTTAAAGCACAAATATCTTCCACAACATGACCAAACTCAGTTCTTGACCCTTCCTGGTCTTGAACTCCACTTGCAAAATAGCGAAAGCAACAGCCCAACTCACAGCTAAAGCTGCTGCAAGCTCCACCAGGGCTTTGATTACAAACAAAATTAATGTGGTTTGATGTTATTACAATTATGGATAGTTGGCCTAGAAACTTTTCTTCTTCTTTTTTTGACAAAAGGCCTTGAAACTTTTCAACGATCATATTTAAAGATAATTTTTACACTTTTTTTTTTTTTTGGATCAATAAATTTTAGATCTATTTTTAACGTTTTTTCAAAAAGTATTTTAAATATTTGGATGTTTAACCCAACTAAGGAATAAGGATTATACGATAGTATTTTAAATTTATAATATCTTTTTTCAAGATAAAATTTATAATATCTACTTTATAATGATTTTTCTTTATTATTAGATCAAAACTTCAATTAATTTTTTATATAAGCAGGAGCTGAACTTTAAATTTTTTATTGGACAACAAATAACTTTATCAATTAAGATAAACTAAAGATTATTGTATTATAGAAATATAGAAAATAGTTGTAATTAGAGGGTGCAGCAAGGTGGCCAGAAAGCGTGGGACAAAATGATAGTTGCCAAATTAAATGTGAAAAATCCTTAAATGGACCATGTTCCATGAATCTGTAAGCATCATGACTTGCCTAACGTTAACAGGTTGGTAAAATATAGTGATGTGTTTGGATTTCTTTTAATTTGTTTTACACTTAATTTTGAAGTTTTTAGACTCCTTATGGTATATGGTGGTAGCTAGGGAGTGATGAGCATAGTGTGTCCAAGGAAAAAAAGTACCACACTAGTCTATTTAAGAAAGCAACCCACATATCTGATCACGTGTTACAAAAGAAAATGAAAATAATAATTAAATTTGAAACAGAAGTGACCTCGTAGTTTCCTTCTGGTTCTTGTTCCTTTTTATCTTAATCATTCTGTCTCCATCTTTGTTTATTTCAAGCTAAAAAAATTGTTTGTCCATTTTTTAGAATTCGATTCTTTGAATTTTAAAGGGTAAGGGAGGGTAGGAGTTGCATTTAGAGAATGGCTTTGGTCATCATCTTCCTTTTTAGTTCTGTTTTTGTCTTCTTTTGGGGTGAGAGCCGACGTCAAATTTGAAAATTTCATTGATTGAGGACCAAGAGAGAGACCAAAATGGTGCCCGGAATGGGGCATTTTTTCTTAACGCACAAAAGATAAATGCATTCTTTTCCTGTATATCATCCCTATTTTCTAGGATTAGATTTGACAAAATGGGATCCAAATCCGATACTTTGTCGGAATCCATCGGAAAATAATTGGTACGGGTAGAGATTTTCCGAACCATTAAAAGACAGGTAGACTTAAACCCAACCTATTAAAATTCAGTATGAATTTATTACAAGTTAGATGTGTTGACCATTTTATTTAAAGATATTCTTTTTGGTCTTCGCTTTTTAATTTTGTGTAAACATGTCTCACACGTTCACTTCTTAATCTTAAAAAAAAAAAAAAAAAATCTTTTCTATGTTCTTTTATTCTAAAAAATATTTATATATTCTTTCTTAATAAGGTCAAGACTTGAAATGTTCAAATTAGTGAACCTTGAACTCTATAAACTTAAGAATATATGTATTATTTACATTTTATATTTTAGAATTTTTTTTTTACCTTTCTTGTATTGAAAAGAAGATGAAGACAATATTAACAAGTATTTGTTTATTTTTATTACTTTTTGCATTTGAAAAAGATGCGAGAGAAACCAAGTTGACTCAATTCTAAGAAAATTGGGTAATGGGCATAAGTTTTGTAAATCGTTTAGGACAATTTGTTTCTTACTTGAATCTAATCCCGATCATTCATAAATAAATAAAAAGTCCAATCCTGATCATGTTGAATCCATAACCAATCAACTCGACTTGTTTGCCAAATCTTCCTAGAATCCTTTTGGAATAGCTTTTATTATTATTATTATTATTATTATTATTGTTATTATTATTATATGTTGCATTAAAAATAAGTTTGATAAAAAAAATAGTTGTACATAATAAAGTGAACTTTTGAAAACCACAGATAAATTGATAATGAAAATAAACTGAATATTAAATTTTTCTAAACACACACTTATCTTTTTCTTTTCTTTCTTTTTGAGAAAAACATACCTTTGTCTATTTCACTATTTTCTATCTGCTCACTGGGTATTGACAAAAAAGGGAACGCTACCTCAAGAGAAAAATCAAGCTAATTTGATCCGCATATGCCTAGTGCTGTCAAATCTCCAAAAATTTTGCCTTTTTTCCATTTGTAAACAGTTATGTGTAGTCCTTACCATTTGATCCACAGGGGAAGGGTAGCTGGCTGTAAAAAGAACTTTACATTTGATTTTACATTCTTTCACTATCATGCACTATTGAGTGCAATCCCAGACTATTCAATAGGTTAAAAAACAAACATGATGCTTGTGACATTTCACCTGAAAACAAAGGATGTCCACAGAAATGCTAATGCTCTTATTGCCCCAAATTGACTTCATTCCTACATACACACGGGCGTTGCCCATTCACCTCAATTCATAGACACATGGGCGGAATCGATCGGGGTGTCATGGGTTTTCTCGGAATTGTATGAATTTCAATTGTGAGGATATTTTCCTAATGTGTGTTTTTTCTTTTTCCTTTTACATTTTACATTAGTGGGGAGAGATTTTGAACCCAAATTCTCTTTAATAAGGGAAATGGATATATGACTCCTAACTTGAAAATGCATTTTAAGTTCTATATCCATGATCCAACATGTACTAATCTAATAAGTTATATTAACAATTATAATGAGTTTTAATTTATTCATTATTTTGGATTTTAAGAAAATGTGGCTAGGTCTTACTTCCAGACTTTCGGTCATGACAAAAATTATAAGACCAATCAAATGTGCTCAAAAAATCCCACGATACCCAAGGTTTCCACCCACTTTCATCGGTCCTACCGTCCATTCCATTAATTTTAAAAAAAAATTATTTTCATATTTTTAATACTTCTATTGAGATTTATTTACATTCTTTATATTTTTTAATTGTTTGCAATATATACATTTAAGATTTTTAAAATTTTTTATTTTATTTTTTATCATGGTTTTACATTTTATTAAAATTATATTTCTTTGCATATAATTTCTTTTAATCTCATATGCTGAACTAAAATCTTTGCCTTAAAGGCAAAGAAGATGCACTTGTGTCTCCTTTGGAGAGAAACCTCAGCAAATTTCCCTTCCAACAATAGGCTTGTATTAATCAATTTAGATTAATATTTTTCTACCCTAAAAATTAGGGGAAGAAATCATATGTAATTTGATATTGTACATCAAGAAAATGAAAATGCTAAGAGTGATGAAAGTTTCTTTGTCTTATGTCCCGGCGGGGGGGGGGGGGGGGGGGGGGGTGGGGGGGTATGACGTACATGTTAAAAGAATTATCCCAAAATGGGTGTTTCCTAGAAGTTCCATATAGAACCCTTGAATTTCAAAGATGCTCTCGTGCTTAGAATAGTGGTCACTCTCAAACCAAGAAAAAAAAATCCATTTTTTTTGGAGGACTTTCAAACTTGAACAAAATCTCCAAGTTTTCATGACTTTTGAAACATTTGGTGAGGCTAAAGGGGGCCTGTATCTGGACCATTCAAAGCATCTATTTCCTACTGTGATTGGATGGTTGTGCATTTAGGATAATGATTTTACTACTGTATGTCACAATCTAGAAACAATTGTTGAAGAAAAGTCATTAAGGCATCGGGATTCAATTAAAAGGTCATTATCATTTAGGTGTTAAGTTCACGTGAAATTAGCAGCAATATATGATTTTCGCTAAAACACTTCACATTAATCCACTATGAAGCGAAGTAAAAATGAGAAATGTAAAGAAAAAACTACTAAATAACAAAAATAATTCAAACGATATGGGAACTACCCATTATTTGTTTCTATGGAAAAACGTCTGCGTAGGAAAAAAAAAAAAAAAAAAAAAACTAATTGGGATGAATGAGACTCTATGATATTTGAAAATTGTGTTGCTGAAGAAAATTAAATTCGATAAGAGTGGCTATTATGTGGTTTGAAGTTTGAACCCCATGTCCTCCTTTCTTCATTATCTATCACACACACACACACATATGATGAGTTGATAATCCTTAATGATTTTGGGCGTGAAATAGTTTGCCGAACATACGTGTTTGGGTGAGACATTTTGAGGTGAAAGTTTACCAAAAACAGAAATTTGGAAAGTTCTAATATATTTTTCTTGTTTAGGTTAACATGAAGTTAGTTCAAACATTTCTGAAGTTTGAACTTGATTTTCAAACCTTCAATTTCAAATCCCAAGTTCAAATTCCATAGAAAAATTTATCATTTAAAATTTTACCAATATTATTATTGTCATACAATGATAGCAACAGAGATGAAATTGATAAATAACTTCTTTTGGGTGGTAGACAAACCACAGTTCAATAGCAAAATTCCTCAACAATTGGCCTAATGCCATACACGTTTATTTAAAGAGCAACAATCTCCTAAGATAACTAGATATAATTACTAGATAATTATTCAAATAGAGATAAGATACCTAGATAACTAGTAGAAAAGATAATGACTCTAAAAGGTTGGGCAACGGTAGGACTCTCATGAGGCATTCCTCATCATTCGTGCCCCCCCCCAACCTTTGAAGTTGAACCTTGTTGACAAGGTTCGTCATCCCAAGCTGAATCTCCACCACCTTCTAAGAATTCTTGATGTGGACAAACTTCAATGACAAAGGCTTGTGAAGTTGCACAGGAATATCCTCGCGTGAACTTTTCATTGCAATTGAAGCATAGCCCTTTCTCCCTACGCCTTTGCATTTCCTCCCAAGAGATTTTTTTTTTTTTAAAATTTTTTTTTGTACTTATAGTTTCGCTTGTTTGACTCGTTGGTCTAGATGTGTTGGTTGGATTGACACTCTGCTCTAACAAGGCTACCTTATTTGTTTGTGGTTGATCTACCTTGCTCTGCCGTCGTTGTCTATCCACACTATCATCCCTAATTGTAACTCAATAGCTTCTGAGAGTGTTTTGGTTTGAACATCCGAATTTCTGAAGCAATGTCATTCTTCAGTCCACCCATGAATGCTTTCACTAATGGCTTTTGAGGCCAACCATCCACCCGATTAGCAAGTCTCTCAAACTCCCGCTGGTACTCCCTAAGTGTCCCACTTTGACATATTCGAGACAAAGCCTTGTCAAAATCCTCAGCCTTAGTTGGCCCAAAATCGGACCAGCAACTCCTTTTAAAATTTTTCCCAAGTGATTTCAATCTTCTCCTCGTGATACACCTTCTTCATCCATTGCCACCATTGGTTTGCTTCTTCTTCCAAATGAAAGGCTATCAATGTGACTTTACAATCTTCAGATGTCCCTTGGTAGTCAAAATATTGCATTACACGGTCAAGCCAAACTGTTGGATCATCATCCGAGTACTTTGGAAAATCCAGCTTGGTGGGTTGTGGTTGATCGTGCGTTTTAGTTTTGAACCTAGTTGATTGATCTAATTGCTCTCCAATGTGTGATGAGGTCCCCTGCTCATCTGATTTTGGGGTTAAGAGAAAATCTGATTTGTCATGGGATTTGGATAGCATCTCTTTAATTTCACGCACAGATGAACCAAGAGATTGGGGCTCTATGGTCATCTTTTGCATGCTCTCTTTTAACTCCTACATTTCACTCTCCAATTCCTCAATCCTATCCTTGTTGGTGGCCATACTCTGATACCAATTGATAACAACAAAGATGGAATTGATAAATGACTTCCTTTGGGTGGAAGACAAACCACAGTTTAATAGCAAAATTCCTCAACAATTGGCCTAATGCCATGCACGTTTATTTAAAGAGTAACAATCTCCTAAGCTAACTAGATATAATTACTAGATAATTATTCAAATATTCAAATAGAGATAAGATACCTAGATAACAAGGACTACTCAAATAAAGATAAAATAACTAGTAGAAAAGATAAGGACTCTTAAAGGTTGGGCATCGGTAGGACTCTCATCAGACATTTATGTAGTACCCCATTATACAACCTTCCATTCCTACTTTCATACTCCTACTAGCACCACCACCACCATAATTGCCACCATCTCAATACCCTTTCTCATCGGTGCTGCCACCATCACCACCACCACCACCACTAGCAATGTAGCTGGCATCACAATTACTATTGTTGCCACCATCATCATCATGTCTATCACTGCATACTGAATTATTGCCATTTCCACCATTGCCACTCATTAGCATTGCTACTATGCAATGATGTAAGACAGAATCTACAATTTAATTATTATAATTTATTAATTTCGGTATTTAATTTGTAATTTTTGTTATTTTAGATTTAGAGTTATTATTTCCTTGTTTTTAGGCGCTTTTAATGTTTGCAGGTCAAATTTGGTTCCTATTATGATTAGGTATCAATTACGAGTTATTTTATGTTATACTTTCTTGTCTTTCAAGTTTTATGGAACACTTAAATATGCCCTTAAGTCTGTACATGTTTTTTTTTTTTTTTTTAATTTTTTTTAACAATTATTAATATTAATAAAAATTCAGACTTTTGTTTTTCTATTTTTGGTGGATTCTATACTCTTTTTCCTTGTGGATTCAAAAAACCCTTCGGGGATTCGAGATTTACTACCCAGAAGCTAACAATTTAGTTTTTGTTCATCAAAGAGAATATCGTATATGCTTTCTTTAGGCTTCCCGCATCAATTGGTTTCAGAGCCTTGACTAGGCTAGTGGCTGGCGTATGAAATGGTAGCAATTTCAATGACAGAAAACTTTGCTAGTATTATGTGATGAACAACTAACACTCACAAATATCTCTGCTAAGATGCCGTCGTTAGAGTACATAAACAATAGGGATAACTGTTGCGGAGACATAACTTACGGGCAACCTATAGGTAAGCAAATTTCATACAGACCTTATAGAATAATTGCAAGTTTTAATGGTTATTTTTATAAAGTGGATTTTCTTGATTGGTTACTTGATCTAAAGGATTTATTTGACTTTGAGAATATTTATTATAAGAGAAAAGTTAGACTTGTTTTGTATAAACTTAGTGAGTATGCCTTACATTGGTGAGAACGAGTACAATCTGATAGAACCGGACAAGGTAAAGACAAAATTCGTTCATGGCCAAGGATGAAAAAGATGCTTGCTATCAAATTTTATTCTTTGGATTGTGAAGAAACCTTGTCGTATACAATACAAGATTATTATTGGCCAAGAAGTTCATATTTAAATTATTTTGAAGAACTATATATTTCACCATTAAAGGAAGAATTGCATGTTGAAGTAAATATTGTATTTGAAGATTATGTAGAAGTCAAAGAAAAAAATATAGAGATTTTTGAGGAAATTAATGAAGGCCTTATTATAGAAGAAGAATCTGAAATCAAGATTGTGGAAGAGATTAATGAAGAGTTTGTTATAAAGAAAGATCTTGAGGTCGAGATAGTAGAAACCATTAAAGAATAAACTATAGAAAAAGTTGTCAACGATCTCAATGAAGTCAAGTTAGATGATTGCAACGCTTAAACTCCTATTATTTTGATGGGAGACACTGAAACAAAGTTTATTGATTTTATTGGGGTGAAAAAATTTGATTTGATTACTGACTCTTATTTGGTGAATATTGTCAATTGCATGAAGATCAAGGGACAAGAAGTTCAAGTTACTCAATTGATGACTTTTAAGTTTGGCAAGAAGCCAAGAAAGATAAAGTATTCAAAGTATTTGTTCTCTTGTCATGAAAGATTTTAGATTTCAAAGATGAACTCGAGGACGAGTTTGTTTCAAGTGGAGGGGTCTAACGTAGGATAGAATCTACAATTTAATTATTGTAATTTATTAATTTTGGTATTTAATTTGTAATTTTCGTTAGTTTAGATTTAGGTCAAATTTGGTTATTATTTCCTTATTTTTAGGTGTTTTTAATGTTTTTTAGGTCAAATTTGGTTTCTATTATAGTTAGGTATCAATTAGGAGTTATTTTATTTTATATTTTCTTATCTGTCAACTTTACGGATCCCTTAAATAGGCTTCTAAGTCTGTATACGTTTTTTAACAAATATTCAATCAATAAAATGTAGACGCTTTGTCTTTTTATTTTATGGTGGATTTTAAGCCCTTTTTCCTTGTGAATTCAAAAAACCATTCTTAGATTTGCGGTTTATTACCCAGAAAATAACAGTTTAGTTTTTTTTCATTAAAAAGAGTATCATGCGTTTTTTTTTTTTTTTTTTAAAGAATTCCGTAACATCTTGTTACCACAATGGCCAAACCATCCCACCATTAATAAACCATTACGCTATCACTTCATGAGAGCAATACATAACCCTTCTTATCTCTGCTCTCCCACGGGGCATAGGATACATAAAGATTGCATATTAGAATATCGTATCTATTATATCGTGCTTATTCTTTTATATTCACAAAACTTTCTCCAATTACTTTTTTTTTTTTTTTGATACGTTTCTCCATTTACTTATGTGTGCATAGTTTATTTATTCTCTTTTGTTTTGCCTAATTTTTACATATTGATTTTTGAATTTTATCGACTTATTGTAATTGCTAATACAATCTAGTGCTCTTTTGTTACCCCACTCCCTGCCCTCCCTTGTGATAGTAGTGTGTAAATAACCATTTATTGGGCTTTTAGCTCATATTTGTTGCCCCCTTCTCTCCCCTATTAGCTACTTGGAATTATGTTTGTAAAAGGTTGTTAGGAGTTAGGACGTGATCCCTTTGCTTCAGGTGGACTACCATTTCAAGCACATTATTAATGTTCTTGAAATAATTATTCATATGTGTCAATTTTAGTTTCTAATCTTCAAAAATCAACTCAATTTTGTCCTTAATTTAGTTAATTTTTAAAGATAAAAATTAACTTGATCTTTAAAGTTGAGGGATAAAATAAACTTGATTTTGATTTTTTTTTTTTGAGAGAGTTTCAACTTATGACGTCCGCTCTTGATGAATGATGATAGCTCTTTATCATCAAACTAAGATATCAATCAGTTTTTTGGTATAAGTGGAGATTGAACTCTAGATCTCTTATACAATTATCAGAGACTTTACCAGTTGAGTTAACTGAAACCCATTTGATTTTGAAAGTTTAAAAATGAAATTCGTACAATTAATAGTTGAAGGACCTTCATTTTGAAAGTTGAAGGATGAAATTAATACTATTAATAGTCGAGGTACCAAAATTGTAGTTTGGCACTTGTTTTAAAAATAAGTTATGGAAAAAAATAATTATACCTATAAAAAATAAAAATAAACTGATATCTTAAACTAAATAAACAAGTTTATTTGTAAGCATAAATAGTTTTTCTGAGTTCCTACTTCCTGCATAATAATGCTATTTCCCTGCATACATATTGTGATAGATTGTGAAACTATAGCTAAGAAGACCAAATAATAATACCAGTTGAAGTAAACACCCACTAATCAACGACATGCAAATTTTATATCCAAGGATGTCAAGATTTCTTTAAAATTTAAGATAAATATTCTCTCATTCTCATTTAAAACTAAAAGCAATATATATATATATATATATATAAAATGATATATAAATGTGAGAATTGGATGTAAAATAAATCATGTAAGATATTTATGAAAGGAAATTTTTAAACCACAACTACAACTATGAAAGGAAATTTTTCATTAATTACACTGTCATTATATCTTAGAACTAAAATTTTAAAGTAATAAAGTCCTAAATTTTTTTTTTTCACTTAAAATATGTCATTTATGATTTAAAATAAGTTCTAATTAACTTAATTAATAATTTTTTTATAATTAATTAATATTTTATTATAATTATAAAAATAATTGTTATAAAATGAACACTATAAATTAAAATTCTACCATTTTTATTAATATTTAAAAAAAGAAAAAGAAAATGTCATTCAAGTATCATGCTTATCCACATCACTTTAAAAAGTAAAAACCCTACGGTCTATCGTCCTCATGACATGAGGAATCAACATCGCTCACGTGCGTGACACGTATACAACTGGTCCCGAGAGCTGCAATAGTTATATCACATGCTGACGTCATCGAAAATTGCCCCTCCTGAGTCTTGACCAAGCCGCCAGGCTTCAATTGACCCATGTGTGCAATTAACCCATTCTGTGGACTTGTTGCTATGTGCATTCCAAGGATAATTTTGATTCCAATCAATTATTATTATAATAATCAAATATAAAATAACAAAAAAACAAACAATTAAATAGCCCCATCACATCTTAGTCAGTGTCTTTTTCTTTTTTTAATCACATTTTTACCCTTTTACCCTTTCATTTGGGTCTATATAAAGTGGGTGTGGCTTGTAGTTCTACGCCCACCGCTACATGGCCTAGCGAGAGATTACACACAATATTTTGAGTGCACAATCAAAGCCGAAAAAAAGAAGTCATTCCAATACATATTTTTGATTAAATGGATTCTTCAATCTTTTACTCCCCAACTCAAAATTCTGATTTTTCATCAGAATCTTCATTTGAGTCACTAGACTCTTTCTCTTGGGATGGCCTAAATTTGAACCACCCCAATTTTCTTCCTTTCAATGAGAATGACTCGGAAGAAATGCTTCTTTTTGGTCTACTCTCTAACTCCAATGACCAAGTAACATCGGAAACATTTCTGAAACAAGTCAAGGAAGAAGAGGTAAGTTCAATATCAGAGGAAAGCCCAAAGAAGGAAAAGTCTTATAGAGGTGTTCGGAGGAGGCCATGGGGGAAGTTTGCAGCTGAGATAAGGGATTCAACGAGACATGGCATAAGGGTGTGGTTAGGGACATTTGATAGTGCTGAAGCAGCTGCTTTGGCTTATGACCAAGCTGCTTTTTCCATGCGGGGTTCCTCAGCTATACTCAATTTTCCAGTTGAGAGAGTGAGGGAATCGCTTAGGGAAATGAATTATAGTTCCGAAGATGGGTGCTCCCCTGTTGTGGCTCTTAAGAGAAAGCACTCCATGAGAAGGAAAGTTATAAGCAAGAAGACCAAAAGGGTTGAGAATGTGGTGGTCTTTGAGGATTTAGGTGCAGATTACTTGGAACAACTTTTAAGTTCATGTTCATCCGAGAGTGCTGCTGCTAGGCCTTGGTGATGAATCAAATATCTATAACACTTCTCTGTTCTTTTAGTCTCTCTTTCTTTCTTGTAGTCAATTCCTTGTGTTCTTCTTTCAATTTTTAATTTTTTTTTTCCCTTTGAAATTTCATTGTAATGATAAGAATATCATGCTCTGAAATCATCAAAATCTGTATCTTAATTTATCTTCTCTCTTTTTTTTTTTAATCATTTTTGTAAAGTTGATGTGATAAGGGAATTTTGTAACACCCTGTGGGGTTCAACTGAAAGACTTCATGTAGTTGAAGTAAATTTGATTTTGGTATTGTGCATCTGAAGTCAACTAATATGGCTAAGTGACACAAGCACACCCGTGCAAGAGCTCGGTAGACAGAGAGGCCTATCAAGTTTTGGGGTTTGAAATGACAAGTGCTTCAATCTTACTCGATGTACACTTCAGCTCTTAACCATCCTTATCATTTTTGCGTATTATGAGGACGAATCTCATTTTGCAGAGCGGTGTCACATCCATGTTCCATTAATTAATTAATTTAGGGCGGTTTCATGTTATGACTTATCAGCTGAAAGGATAATTTCATGCATTCATTAAGGGACAGGGATTTCATTAAAAAAAAAAAAAAAAAAATCAAGTTAAAATTCATCAAAAGAGAAGATAAGTCAGATGCTTTACTCCTATTCATTTTAGATAACGCTTGAATTTTGACAGAATTTAGGTCTTGGGGATTGGATCCATTAAGATATTAATGTGTCTCTTTTTTTTTTTTTTTTTTTTTGCTGAATGATATTAATGTGTCTCATAGTTGTTACGTATTTGCGTCTTATAAATTGACCACACATTATGTACTAAAACCTTACCGTGCATAAGCTATATACATTAATAATATAAATTGACCACACATTGTTCTATGTTATCATTAAAAATTGTAAATCTTATGTATAATGCATAAGAATGATTAGATTCACCGTACCATTAATTTAGTTTAATCTCAAGAAGTAATAAAAAGAATAGATTATCAAAACTTTTGATAGGAAGGACACAATATGATAAGGTCATTAAACATGATGGACGAACCTAAATTAGCTCCAAGTTAGTAGTAAATGAAGAACATGATCGATGAAACATTAAATGTTGTAACAGACTACCATTACCCAATAACTGCAAGAGTTATCAAATCACTTCTACTATATCACCGCATACCTTTAGTGCGATGGTTACTCTATTAATATAAGTACTTGTAGGGTGTGAAGAATAAGGACTAGGGTTTAAGTTTCCAAGAATAAACTTCACACACATATACACTTTTAGATTAGACTATAATATAATTTCTATCTTGTATTTAAAAAAAAAAAAAAAAATCACCTCTATTATATATTTAGAGCAGTGATCGTCCCCAATTATAGAAGGGGACATTAATGGCCTAAAACGGTAATCTAAGTCCCCAATAAAAGACCCACCTTGCTGCATTTTTCTAGGGGTGAGACACGTAGACTATATTACTCTGTAAGTTATTTGAGGTTTCTTGACTTTAGCATTAGAGAACCTTAGGCTGGAACCCTACAATTTGCTTGCTGGTTTAAACAAAAGTAAAATTGACTAGTTAAAAAAAAAAAAAAAAATTGAGTAAGTTCTTTGCTGTGAAAGCCTTGGGCTTGGGACTGGCATAGCTAAAACATGGTATAAAGATCTCTTGTGATAGGAGGAATAGAAAATTGTGGTTATCTCAAGAGAGTTACAATGGGAAGGTATTGGATCGGTTCAACATGGGCAAGGAAAGACCAGTAAATACTCACTTGTAAATCACTTGAAGCTAAGTTCTAATAATTGCCTTAAAGTTGGGAAAGAAGCTGAAGAAATTGCCATATACATCAACCGTTGGTATTTTATTGTATGCCATGATATAAGCATAAAGCCCGATCTTATCTTACTCCTGTCGTTTGAGTTATTAGTTAATTTCTTTCTAATCTTAGAAAAGAACATTGGGCATACATGAAATAAATCCTTAAGTAACCTAGAGCAATTTCCATAGCTTGTTTGCTTTTTGACAATGGTAAACCTATGCTTGATAGGTTCACAAATGCAAATATGATTGGTATTGTTGATTTTAAAAAGCTTATTTCAGGGTACTTGATCACTTATTCAGGAGTAATAATGTCATGGTAATCCAAATTGGATATATATATATATAATGTTTCTTTGTCTACTACAAGGGGTGAGTATATTGTTGTCACTGAAGCAAGTAAAGAATTGTTTTGGATAAAATTGTTTATTTCAGATTACAAAAATTGTTGCCACTGAGTATGTTCTTTATTTTGATAGTCATAGTGATGTAAATCTTTGTAAGAATCCATCTTTTCATTCAAGATTTAAGTATATTGATGTGAGTTCTTATTGGATTCGAGATGCATTTAAGATGAAGATGTTATTACTTGGAAAGTCAACACTTGTCAAAATGGTCAAATATAATAACAAAATCATTGCTCCTAGAAAAGGTCGAAATATGTAGAAGAAAAGGGGAATTGGAGGAGCCGTCACATAATCTAGAGGGGGAGATTTGATGGGCAATTCCTCTTATAAGAGGGTGCCAATCCTCGCACTTGAAATAAATATATAAATAAAATTAATCAGTTATTTGTTCATGCGTAATCATTTTTGTAAGCATTAGCTTTGTGGTTATGGGAGGGGGAAAAAAAAAAGAAAGAAAGAAGAGAGAGAGAGAGAGATATCTTAAATTTTTTTTTCCATAAGTTAGTTACTTTCAAGTCATTATTGGAAGGTTATTTCAACTCCGATTTTGATGAAATTTCAGTATACAACTTCTTATAAAGACAATTTCTTGTGGACTGGTGAGATTCGTTCAAATCCCTATTTGTTTGTTAGTTGAAAATTTAATTTACATGTAACAAGTAACATCGTGACTAAGATGTACGTGGTGAGTGGTTGAAAATATGACATTTACGTTTGGCAAAGGAAAAAGCCCTTCGCTTTGCAAACAGAGCAAATATTTCATGATTGGGTTAGCAATGGAAGATGACAAAAGTGGCTAGAACTGGCGGGGCATGAAATCTTTAGAAAAACAATTAAATATTATTAGCAGATACCATCTCTACTTCAATTGGTTTTGAATAATACTATTTGGGTCCAATTTCAAACCGAATGAACCTTTGGCCCGTAACTAGGTCTTATGAAATTGGTTGGACCAACAACAACTATGTACTATGAGTCTATGACTTATCTAATCCATTAAATTTTATAAATTATCCTCAAAATCACATGGGGTCATTTACAATGAAATTCATATAACTATCTTACGCTATCCTTTTCAAAATTATATTTTTCCTCTGATTCCAGAACATCTATGACAGTTTTGAGATTCAATTTGATTCGAAATTTCCAGGAAAGTGCACTTCAATTAAATCACATTGTTTGCGTGAAATAATGCATGGCGGCAGGTATTAATGGGCTTGCAAATATTCATATTCGAGGGGCTGATGGGCATGGACCCAAAGTTTTGGGTCAAAACCTATGCTTGTCTGCTTTAAGGTATTAACAATTAGTACCGCCAATCAAAATTGTCAAATACGTAAGTTAAAAGCATGCTATTTGAGGATTTTTATTTATTTATTTTACCTGATTTGTTTGATGGAATAGATTATTAAACTAAATTTCTATTAATGTACCACGTGATTTTTAATTTTTACTGTATTCACAATAAAATTCAAATCAATGTCCTAGCGTAGTAGCGGTCAAATTTCAAACAAGTCAGTTGAAAGTTTTTTGTTTTGGTGTAAAATATCATGGAATCTATTACTGTGTGTTTAATTAAAGGTTGTCTACTGAAATATCAATTGATTCAACTTCTGATATTGGAGTTTCAATACCAAACAAATATTCTAGTTAAATGAATTTGGTCACCTTTGGAGAAAATTAACTTAATTAATTCTAAATAAATCTGTCAATTAATCAGCAGAGTGTGCGCGACTGATTGTCTTTTGTAATTGCCAAAAAATAATTAAAAAAAAAAAAAATACTAATGAATCATAATAGTTACAATGACTGATACATTTCAAGTTCCGATCATTCTCTATGCCCGACTTTTTTTTATCTTTTTTTTTTTTAATAAGAAAACATCAAACTTTATTCAGAATTAAAAACAACAGATACTCTTATTTAAAAAAAAAAAAAAAAAAATAGCAACAAATACATCATAATATTAATTGATCAGAGAGCTCTACTGTAAGGTTGTAACTGTATAAGAATTATGGGCTAATATCCATTAGAAGTTATTATTACTTTTGAGAGGAGTTTGTCATGAGCTTTTGTATTAAAATTTAGAACTCTATTCCCTCTTCACTGTGTGCACACTATTGGCATAATGATCACTTCATAAATATAAATGATTTTGGAGTATGGAGGGCAAGTGTTAGGATTCAAGTTACTAAGATAAGAGTTTCACACATATACACTTAGATCTAAGGCCAAAGCTGAATTCTATCATAGATTATTATAAATATATATATATATATATATAAAATTAAATATGAAAATCTAATATGAGCCCAAAATTATTCCAAGCATTTCTGGATACCCAGAAAAAAATTTACTACATAAAAAACTGGGTTTTCTGTAACCTATGGCTGTCAACATAAAACACAAACTGTATGTCCAGTTACCTGTAATCAAAACTGAGTCAGTGATATGATATTTCTTTTTCCTTTTTTTTTTTTTTTTTTTTTCCTCAAATTGTAAATTTGGGCTTCAGATTCGAAGAAGCTCACTGTAATTCTAAGAGTTAACTTGACTAATGGAATGTGTGCAAGGACAAAAAGAAGAAAGGAGCTGGTGTGTGCACAGTTTTAAAGCCAAAGGCCCAAAGCTGGCCCAAAAATAAATAAGCCTGGGCTTCATGTTCTTTCTCGAATTCCCTAAAAACTGGGCGTATTTATAGCACAATCGGTTCGATTTTATCTATTGCAGTCTCATGTCATCGCAGCTCATGAAGAATCTCATTATCTTCAGAGCATCTGAATTTTCCGATTTGACTGATATTTTCTTCTTAATTTTTTTTTTCCGTAAATTGGGGTTTAGAACTTCGATAGTATGTTAAAAAAAAAAAAAAAAAAAAAAAAAAAAAAAAACTCAGTTCTCCTTTACAGTAATGGGCTAAATTAATTGTATTTGGGCCTTGATTTCTTGCCGTACAAGACTATAACTGTATAAGTCCAGTATATCAAAAGAAAACAGAATCAAAGTCTGCCTACAGCAGTCTTTAATTTCCATTATAAGCGCGCGCGCAAAAAAAAAAAAAAAAAGAAAAAAAGAAAAAAAAAAAAGGAAAAAGAAACCCTACATCCCCCTGCTGCCTTCTATTGTTGCCATGGCCCTGAAGCTCAAAAACAGAAGCATCATTAACAAACTTGATGATGATCTATTATTCGAGGTCCTTTATCAACTCCCTTGTCGATTTGTTGTCCAATACAAATCTGTTTGAATCGCTAGTCTTTTATTATTTATGATCCTTACTTTATTCCTAGCTTCTATTAGAGTATATTAGACCAATGTAATAGGCTCACGCCCACTCTTTCTTGTACTAGTAGTTTAGGATTTAGTCGCCTATACAGGCACATGTTATGGTTTATTATAACACAGATTATAGTACTACACTTTTACATAATAAAGATGTAGCCTTTAAGGAATTCATCTCTGGATGTAGGCCGACAAGACTGAATTTCGTAACCCTCGTGTTCTCGGTGTTTCTATTTTATGGTTTTTCTTTCGCATCCACTGTAGCATGTATAGCATGGTATTAGATTCAAACTTCATTCTTGGCATTCAACAAAATATCTCTACACAAATCAACCCTCCATCACAGCCACTTGCCTTGTTGCCTCTTGGATCTACAGAATCATGGAGCCACCGTCGCTCACACCTGTGTCTAAGATCCACAAGCCAAGCAAGTTGTGCCCCTCCAACCATCAAATTTGTGTAAATCGAGGCTTTTCTTGATGAAATCAACCACACAGACATGCTCAATGGCTTATTGCGACGAAAACCCAAGAAACTCGACCCCATCGATAGTTGCACGCTCCTCCATGCACGGACATAAGCTCTGGCACTCCTCACACGCGCTGCCAAGGGTTCTCAACTTCCTAATAAGATTCTAGTTACAAGCTCCATCATTTAGGCCTTTTTTGTCCGTCAATCTACGAAACCCAAAAATCATGTGGTCATTTGCTGTCACATGTGCCACTTGGAGTTCTTGCCACACGCCGTCATCATAGCCATCACTCGCCATACACATGTCGGAATACTTGTTGACGTCATTAGATAACCTTATCTAGCCACATCAACACCATGCAAGCCCTAACCATGTCAGCAACACGTCATCAGATGACGTTAGCAATATTGTAGCTCAGATCTGTGACCCAAATCGGAATTGACCTAGAAACCCAAATCCAACCCAGGTCACTCTAACTGCTGCATTGTTGCCTGATCATTGACTTTGACTTTGTCCGTTGACTTGTGCTGACTGTTGACTTTGACTTTTTGATTTTGACTTTTGCATTGATCATTGACCAAAAGTTAAAATTTCCAAACGGGCCTATCTTACTCAATTTTTCACATAGATTCCAATTTTGGACTCCATTTCTTCATTTGAAACTCCAAAATCAGTCAATTGGCACATTCTTCATCTTGGTTTCTTCAAAAGCATTCTTCAAGGCATCTTCAAGGGATTTTCTCATGCTTATCCAACTTTAAGCCTTCATCAAGCTTACACATTAAGTTTGAGGGAGGGTGATATATTAGACATATTAGTCCAATGTAATAGGCTTAAGCTTACTCTTACTTATACTAATAGTCAAAGGTTTAGTCGCCTATATATACACATGTTATGGTTCATTGTAACACATGTTTTGTACTACATTCTTACATAATAAAGATGTAACCCTTAAGGGTTTCCTCCATATACATAGGCCAAAAAGGATGAACCACGTAACTCTCGTATTCTCATTTTTCCTATTCTATGCTTTCCCTTCTGTATTCACTCTAGCATATGCAATATGGTATAATACATCGTATTGCTAATATATTTAACAGCTTCATTCACCACCATGACCACCAATTTGATAACTCATCCTCACAACCCTTTACTCTTGGGATACATTATGGTGATGTGAAAAATGGGGATCCCACGAAAAATCAATTCCTACTTCTTCCATATGATAATCCTTCATTGTTAAAGTCCTTGATGGTTTGTAGCAGACATGATTTTCTAAAATTTCTTCCTATAAATTCAAACTATTGGATTTCTAACAAGGAATCCAATGACTTATTGTTGGTATGGAGTGAAGTTCATCAACTACGGAAGAATGACTCAAGCTCCCTTGAATTCCTCTGATAAGAGACAATAACGTATTTGATATGGTCGGCTTTATATGCGATTATCCCTATTGCATGCTGTGACAAAGAGAAGGGATTTATTGGTATTACAATTGCCCATTACAGATATAAGGTGGTACATATTGAATAACACTCTGGATCTCAATTTGAGTTGCAAATGTTTTCTTTCGAAATTGGTGAATGGTGCAACTTAGTTGTTTCATTACCGCCAGGGGTGAATTTGAATCCATTCGATTATGCCATTATGTGTCTGGGGAAGCTGGTGTTGTTTCATGCAATGGGATGCTGCATTGGGTGATGCAGAAGAAGAAGACAGGATTATTAATGGCATTGTGGCTTTCAATCCATTTAATGATATAGCAGATGCATAGCAATGCTACTATATTAATCCACCCATCAACCTTTTGCCTGGAAAAGGTGTCTCTTTAGGAGTATTTCGAGGGCTCCTCTGAATATTCTCGCGTATTAAAAACCCTTTAAACCTTGATGGTCGCAGTTTTTCTGTTTGGGAAATTGAGGATTACTGTAGTCAGGGAGGGAGACTTGGACTGGGGGGGAGCAATGGCCCCCTTATTTTTTTTTAAAATTTTTTTTTTAATTTTAAAATTAGTATATACATAGTTACCAATTTTAGCAATTTTGTTTTATAAAATCACACTTTGCCCCCCTTAATATTATCATTGATTTTTTTAGGAGTACTACTCTAACCACAAAATTTTCTATAACATTTTTACAAACTGTTGTGGTACTAAACTTTTATTGGTTTGCATTTGGGCCCATCACTTATATTGCATTTTTACTTATTAATAACCACTCACTACATTAATAATTTGTAAAAAAAAAATTGCAATTCTAGCATTTTCCCCCTTTTAAAGGCCAAATCTAAAATCTAAAGCAAAATAAACAAGTCCAAAAAAATTATTCAACAACAAAAATTATTAATAGTAAAACTAAAAACAATTAAACTCAATTATTCAAATTTACCTAAAACAAACAATCTGACCCTTTAAAAAATTTTAAACAAAATAATTTTGTCCATACCTAAATGCACGCATAAAAAATACCAAAAAAAAAAAAAAAAAACCTATTAGCTATTAAGCAACTAAGCCAAAAAGCTAGAGTCGTCAAACACAACTAACAGCAAAACTGCCCCTCTTAACTTCAAGTTCTAGCTCTGTCCCTAACTGTAGTGTAGGTACATGGTGCTTGAAGCACAAAGTTTACTTGATGGACATGGTTTCGAAAAATTCTTTACTTGTTTAGATGGCAAAAGATATATATCCAAAAATTCGTTTCATATCTTTCCACCCAAACAATGGAGAAATTGTCTTCTTACGTTTTAAGAATTACGCTGTTGTGTGCAACATGCAAACTAGGGAGTTGAAAATGGTTGGCCAACTTCACAGGGTGGGAAATGGCGAGTATGTGTAGACTTTACAGATCTGAACAGAGCATGCCCAAAGGACCCTTTTCTTATGCCTAAGATGGACCAGCTGGTGGATGTAACCGTGGGTCATCCTCGGATGAGCTTCCTAGACGCCTTCTAGGGTTACCACCAAATACCACTAGCCTTGAGTGATCAAGAGAAGACGACTTTCGTCACTCCCACAGGAAATTACCACTACAAAGTGATGCCGTTTGGTTTAAAGAATGCAGGTTCTACCTATTAAAGGATGATGTTTAGGATGTTCGAGCTGCAATTGGGCAAAAGTATCGAGGTTTATATAAACGACATGGTAGTAAAAAGCAAGATAGCGTCCGAGCACTTGGGAGATCTCGAAAATGTATTCAAAGTTTTGAGTAAACACAAGTTGTGCCTCAATGCCTCCAAGTGTTCCTTTGGTGTGGGATCAGTCAAATTCCTAGGCTATATGGTAACTCATAGGAGAATTGAAGTTAATCTCGACCAAATTAGAGCAATCAATAGTTTACAATCACCTCGAAATCCCAAAGAGGTCCAAAAACTAACCGAAAAGACTGCTGCATTGAATCGTTTTATCCCTCAGTCAATTGACAAGTGTCGACCTTTCTTCCTACTGATGAATAAATGGAAGGGGTTCGAGTGGATCGAGAAATGTGCATTGGCCTTCCAATAGCTTAAGGATTATCTCTCTTGGCCTCCCATCATGTCCAGCCTTAAAGCTGATGAAGTCTTATTCGCTTACATTGCTGTGGCTCATCATGCTGTAAGCCTAGTCTTGATACGAGTTAATGATGGCATACAAAGGCCAGTCTATTATGTGAGTAAGTTGTTACACAAGGCCAAGGTCTTCTATCTGCCATTGGAAAAAGCTATTCTGGCAATAGTACACGCTACACAGAAACTCCCCTATTACTTTCAGGCACACACAGTCATTGTTCTAACTCAGCATCCACTCAAAGCTCTGCTCCGAAACGCTAACTACACAGGGAAGATGGCTAAATCGACCACAATCCTGGGGGCTTTTGACATCAAATACATGCCTCGCACCTCGGTCAAGGGACAAGTCTTCGTGGACTTGGTAGCCAAGTTCGCTGAATCCTCATTAGAAGAAGAAATGGAAACACAGTCCATAGATGGAAAATCAATTGGCATGATTTCCTAACAAGGCACCCTATCCTGGGAAGTATATGTTGATGGCACATCAAATCAAAAAGGTTCTGGAATGGGGTTGGTATTAGTATCCCTCAAAAGGATCATCATCGAGAAATCGTTGAGATTGGGATTCTCGGCCACCAATAACAAAGCTAAGTATGAGGCTCTTCCAATGGGAATGGCCATGGTTCGAGAAATGGGCGGAAAGGCAATAAAGATATCCTCGGACTCCAGATTGGTCATTGGCAAAGTAAAAGGGGAATTTGAAGTAAGGGACAAGAGAATGTAGGGGTACTTAAGCCAGGTTAGACACTTGCAATCAGGCTTCAAATCCTTTGACCTAGTTCATATTCCTAGAAGTGGAAACATCCACGCTGATTCCCTGGCCACACTTGTGACCTCCTCAGCGTAGAGCCTGCCTCAGGTAATCCTTATAGAAGACCTTCATAAAGTCGCAGGACTGAACAAAGAGTAGGTGCATGTTTATCAAATTAGGGTGGGGCCAAGTTGGATGGACCCCATAGTGTCGCTCTTAAAAAAGGACACTCTACCCAAGGAGAAACCTGAAGCAGACAAAGTGCGTAGAAAGGCTCTTCGATTTTGGCTATTTAAGAACCAAAAGTTGTACAAATGCTCTTTTTCTGGACCTTACCTACTGTGCATACATCCTGAGGCAACAGAACTACTCCTTGAAAAGTTACATGAAGGAATTTGTGGGAGCCATACTAAGGAAAGATCTTTGGCGCATAGAGTAATCACTCAAGGCAACTAGTGGCCAAATATGCAAAGGGAAGCACATGAATATGTAAAAAAGTGTGACCAGTGCCAACGATACACACCAAACATACACCAACCAGGCCTTTACCGTCTGTCCAGCCCTTAGCCATTTGCACAATGAGGCTTAGACATTATGGGCCCTTTCCCTAAGACAGTGGGAAACAAAAGATACCTACTAGCTAGCACGAACTACTTCACCAAATGGGTAGAAGCGGAACCTCTAACAAACATCAGAGATATGGATGCCAAAACGTTTATCTGGAGACACATTATCACGTAGTTTGAGATCCCTCATACCCTCATTTCAGACAACGTCCTTTAGTTTGATAGCAAATCTTTCAGAAGGTATTGCTGTGAGTTGGGAATTACGAATAGGTATTCCACTTTAGCTTATCCCCAAGGGAATAGGCAAGTCGAGGCTGTTAACAAAGTCATAGTGAATGGACTTAAGAAAAGATTGAATGATGTGAAAGAAAGATGGGTCGAGGAGTTGCCGAACATCCTCTAGGCTTACCGAACCACGCCTCGCAGATCCACACGAGAAACCCCATTTTCGATGACTTATAGGGCTGGGGCTGTTATCCCTCTAGAGACTGGTTTCCCAACGTTAAGGACTAGCTCTTTCAATTTGACCACAAATGGTGAATTGTTGGAAAAGAGCTTAGGCCTGATTGAAGAAAGGAGGGAAAATGCAATGGTTCAATTGGCACACTACCAACAGAAACTTAAGCAAAGTTATGATGCCAATGTAAAGCTGAGACCATTGGCACCTAGAGATCTAGTGTTGAGAAAGGTCCTGGGTATTACAAAGAATCCGGCATGGGGGAAGCTAGGGTCTAATTGGGAGGGATCATATCGCATTACCTCGGTGGCTGGTGTAGGGGCATATTTTCTGGAAGATTTAAATGGACATGTCATACCACGCCTATTGAATGTAAACAATCTGAAAAAGGTACTACTATTAATGAAAGTCTCTTTTGTCAGTATATTCGTTTGTCTATGGCATTATACTTCTCATCACGACAATTTTTATAAGTGTTTAAACTAAAACCTAATCAAGTCTGAAGTCCTCGGACCAAATGATCTGGGAAGGTTAACACACGACGTCAACTTTTTATAAGTGTTTAAACTAAAACCCAATTATGCTTGAAGTCTTCGGACTAGATGATCTGGAAAAGTTAACACACGACGACAATTTTATAAGTGTTTAAACTAAAACCTAGTCAGGCTTGAAGTCCTTAGACCAGCTGATCTGGGAAGGTTAACACCTAAGTTCAATGTTTATAAGTGTTTAAACTGAAATCCAGTTAGAAACCCAGTCCTCAGACTAGTTGATCTAGGACGGTTAACACCCAAGTTCAATGTTTATAAGTGTTTAAACTGAAACCCAGTTAGGTCTGAAGTCCTTGGACCAGCTGACCTAGGAAGGTTAACACACAATTTCAATGTTTGTAAGTGTTTAAACTCGGACCCAATCAGCCCTGAAGTCCTCGGACCAGCTGATTTGGGAAGGTTAACACATAATATCAACATTTATAAGTGTTTAAACTAGAACCTAATCAGGCCTGAAGTCCTCGGATCAGCTGATCTGGGAAGGTTAACACTCTAGTTCAATGTTTATAAGTGTTTAAATTTAAACCCAATCAGACCTAAAGTCCTCGGACCAACTATTTGGGAAGGTTAACACTCAATTTTAAATTTTCCAAGTGTTTGAACCACAATCGTGCTGTGAGGGAGTTAGCACATTTTGGCACCTATCCTATATATTTAGACAATCCATGATACCTGTTCATTTCTCACTAAGTCATAGCCAAATCCTCAAATTGGTGGCTTTGGATAGGTTAAATTTTATTTATTTATTTATTTATTTTAGTTATTTGGCCAAATTAAGACTCTTGAATTAATCGTCCAAGTGTAAATTCTTGAATTATTCATCTAAGTACAAATTGCTGCTAATATTTGCCACAGCCAGAATGGTCCTAATGTTTGAGATAACAACAATACCGAAAGTATGAAATGGAAAAACACAAGAAACTGAAAGAAATTTCATACATTAATCAAAAGTAATATCATTACATACAGTGGTAGAACCCACGACAAAAATGATGATGACAATGCTACCACAAAAGAAAATACATATAATGAAATGGAATAAAAAATACTATAGCTACTTCTGCTTGGACTTAGTAGCCTTGAGCTTGAAACCCCCAGCATCAGACTTGGACTCTGTTGCCTTGGCTTGGGAGACCATGTCTTTGATGGGGATGTTGTCCTCAGAAGGGGCATCTCCAGCCGAGGTTGGGACCTCCTTACCCTTTCTAACCCTCATAAAGGGAACCTCAGTACCCACGGTAAAGACTTGGGCACCAAGGGCCTGCTCAGGAAGTGAAATACAGAGAGCAGTGGTTAGAGGGAGATCAGCTGGAACCTCTTGAATATGCTCGGGAAAGTATACGCTCTCAGCCTTTCTTAGGTTGAAGTCAGTCGGGACTCTTGCACTATTTAGAGCCTCTGTCCAGGATATAATGCAGTAGTCCCTGCAAACTTCGGCCACCTCCTCAGCCAACCTTTTTTCTATCTCCTCCACCCTATGCTCATAGGCCATGGTCACTGCAACTTCAATATTTTCCTTGGCCATCAGGGTTGCCTCCTTTGCTGCATCCCTGAACCTCTGCAACTCGGCCTTGAGATCCAAGACCAGCTATTTCTAGGTGGCCAAGTTGATCTCCGTTGTGTACAACAACTTCCACTGGTCCTCAGCTTGAGTTTGAGCATTCTTCAGCCCTGCCAGAGCGCTAGAACGCTCATGTTCTGACTCACTTAGCTTCTTGGCCAGCCGAGCCTTCTCCTCTTTTTCTACCTCGAGAGCCTTCTCGACCTGGCGCCGAGAGTAGGACTCATCCTCAAGCTTGTGATGAGCACTTCGTACCTACTCTTCAGCCACATAGACCTACTGAGTGACCTACATGAAAGTGGCAAAGCGGTTAGGATATATATGTTAAAGAAATATACATTTATGAATTAAAGCATTGTTAGAAGGTTACTTACCACAACAAGGTCCTTCTTTAAGGACATGAACAGGTCAGGCTGCCTTGTCCGCCTAAGGGCATCCATGTCCTTAGGGAGGAGGAGAGGTTGCTCCAAGGCTTGGGCCAAGTAGGTGGCGTGCCCCCTACTGGATTCCTTTATGGTAGAGTCATAAGGAATAGGCGCCCCCTTCAACTCTATCACAGGGGCCCACGCACGTTGTTGGCGGTGCACCTCAGCGTCGTCCCTACTGTCTATAGACTTTAGACCTCTTGCCCCTAAGGTCCTTGGTTTTCTGTACCCTGTTGAAGAGGCACCTCTCCCTCTTCCAACTCTTGCATGGGTCTCTTCCTCTTCGAATCAGGATCAACATGTAGTCCGAGGTTGGTAAGTGGAGGAGGAGGAAGATTCGTAGGAACTAAGGCCTTGGGAGCTTCTATCGGAGTTGCCCCCTTGTTCCTGTTTGCCATCAAACCCCTCAAGCTGGACCTTTTCTTTTATTGTTCCATCCTTTCTCCTTCCTCAGGGCTTGAGTTAATTAGGGTAACAACTGATCTTATAGGGCAAGCAGAAGAGAGCTTGTCGGACTGGGTCTAAGAATCCAAGAGCTCCACAAGGTTCTCTTGCACTCTTTTTTCCTCTCCAAAGTGAAATTGGTCTATCTCCTCATCCAAAGACAAGCACGAGGAGGCAACTCCCTCTTTTACTACAACTGCTGCTCCGTGGGGGACTTGTTGTAATAGTACTACTAGCTGAGGAGAAATTTGATGACCTGGTGGTATGACAGGGGGAAGGTCATGTGGGGCCAAGAAGTTCGGTTTAGACACGTCAATGCGGTTTATCCGAGGATCATCTGCTCAGATGTCGTGGCCGACCTCTTGGAAGATCTTCAAAATGGGGTCAAAATCTAGAATCAGGTGTACCACTCGCAACTGTCGATCCTCACTTATGAAGATTTCTGATCGGAGTAGGTAGTTGAGGGCTGCAACGTTGGTAAGACTGAGCCGAGGAGCGACTTGCCTCCTATTTGCAAAACAAACCAGGAAATCAAACACGATTATATAACTGAGGTCCGTTATCAGAGGAAATTAAAATAAAGGACATGGGTAGAATTAAAAATCTAAGTCTTTCACTAGGGAACCTAACTCTAAGATACCCAACCTGGCTCTCTTTCTTGGGTCGGGCAGTGTAGACCGTCGTGCCATGCTCTCGAAATGATGAGATAGTCATCTTTCATCCCCTTGTTGGATTTGGGGAGGCACGAAATGAGCCTAATGATAGGCGACCTAGACTTGAGGTAAAATGCACTGTTAGCTTGGGAATGACACTCATACATGTGGACCACGTCGTGCCAAGTGAGTCCCAACCTGAGATGCTCGTTAAGAGCATCGTCCCAGCTTAAGGCCTTAAACATGTTAGGCGCACATTGATGGGGACACAGCCTATGATTAATTAGATAGTTCCGGGTTATCCTACCCATGGGAAGGGTCATCCCTCCTTCTAAGAAGGCTATAATGGGGATGATGATCTCCCCTACCTCTTTATGTGTAGTGATTTGCTCTGAAGAGCAATATTGCAGGCCGACTTCCTAGGGAATATGGAATCTCTGTTTAAAGGCTTTTATTTTGGCAGGGGAATCTACTAAACTCTCGAATCTACCCATTTGGACAACTCTAGAAAAAGTAACTAAAATGCTGAAACGAAGAAACAAGAACTAAAAAGGCCAAGGAGACTGGCCGAGAAGGAAAAGGTAGACAAGGGAGATGGAAACTTACAAAAGTAAGTCTACTAACCTTGATCCTTTGGAAGGATCTTTTACAATTTTCTTAAAGAGAGAGTTGTAGAGGCAAAGGAATTTAGAGTGTTTTGTGAGTTGGAGTGCTGGGGCTCTCTGGAATATCTGAAATTTCGTAAAGTAAAAAAAGGAAACGAGTCCCCTCAAGGCTTTATATAGGGAGAGAAAAAGAGCGGGATTAACCCCACTCAGAATTCTAGGAGTAATACCCACTATAGGATGTGAGCCTCATCGTTGGATGGGGGAACAAGGCGCCGCTTGGAGAAGTAAATGACAACGTGCGGACTCCAAAGCATTAAAAGCAGTTACGAAGCGTGGAAAATGGCACCCCCGCACGTGTGAGCTAGAGAAATAAGTGGTCTCATCTCCTAAAGATCAAAACCCCGCCTTTTCTCCTCAGGTGAGAGGGAAAAACTGAAATTTTGAGGGCCTATTGTAGGGACAAGGCCCAAAAACAATGTATTGGGCCTTGAGTCTCATCTGAGAACATTGGGATGTCCAAAGAGAAAGAAATAGTAGAAGGCCATTCCAGCTCAGTGCCTAATGAGTAAGAAAGGGGTAGAAGATGGTCTGAGGAGAAATGTCTCCTCGGACAAGACAAGCCCTGCTCCTCTACGTATTCCAGCAACAAAAACGACCTCAATAGAGACACCGATGTCAGGGGCACGTTACATGAACCCATAAGAGGGAAGAAGGAGAGAGGAATATTGTTGTTATTACAATTACCACTGTTAATCTCATAGATATATACAAATATTTGCCTCCTCGGCGATACGTTGACCCAGTCTTACATACCTTGTTCTTGCATGATTATTTTAAGAACCCTTTCTAGCTGTTGCAATCTTCACTTGAACCTAGTTCTTTAATCCATACTCTACAAATTTATTGTGCTGAAGCCATTAACCCACGATCCCTTACATATTGGGCTTGGGCTGCAAATCGTGCCCATATAGACATCATTGTATGCACTGTGCAACATTCAGTTTAGGGATATAACTTTTACAATATATTATATAACATAATAGATAGATAGATAGATGGAAAAAATGATTTATGGGAAGGAAAAAAAAATAGATGGTTATTTTTTTTTTTTTAGAAATTAATTGTATATGTTACTTATTAAGAAGAAGAAAGAGAAATATACAAAGTTAAGGTTTAACAAAAGTAAAAAATTTAGGACTTAGTTTAGATCCAGTGCATCTAGTTTACTGGACTAGGTCAGATCGTAACATGTGTCCAAAAGTAAACACATGTCACCATCTCAATGAGTTCAGTGTCACTGAACACTGGACCTAAGCCTAACCCAAAAATTTAAATGGTCAATTTCATAGCTTTTTTTTTTTTTTTTTTTTAAGAATATTTTTTTATTATCTATTAATGGTATATGCTATATAATGAAAGGAAAAAAAAAAATAAATGGTCAATTTAAAATCAAAAGACATTAATAGTTGTAATTATGATATTAAGAAATTATGTGTCATCTTTTATACTTGGAGAAAGTGACACATGGCATCATTGCGTACATCCATCAGTTTTGGAATCCAAATTTTATTTTATATATATATATATATAATATAATATAATATAATAGATAATACTATAAATAGATAGATAGAAGGAGATATATGTTTATATTTATATATGCTAGTCTTATTACGCACTCCGTGCATGCAATGAGATTTTTTTTTTTTTTTTTTTTTTGAGTTTAATGTAATTTTTCAATTTGAATTTATCTATTGGTAGTGAGATTACATAGGAATGAATTTTTAAGAAACTAAAATTTAGTATTTGAAATAGAGTAAAATGCTACGTTTAGTGTGTGCTAGTTTTTAGAAAAAAAAAAAGTATCAAACGTGCATGAGATATATTTAAATAGAGAATGCTAATTTTTATGAAAAAAAATTTTCTAGTAGTTTTTTTTTTTTGAATTACAATTGTAACACCATTTTTTATTTTTTAAGAATAAAAATTATCTAATTAGATTAGTTGATATTTTTGACATTTTTTGAAATTATAACTAACTTTCTGAATCCTCTTAATAATTTTTTTTTTTGAAAAGTTAGTTGTATATGCGACTAGCTAAGAAGAAGAGAAATAAATATAGAGAGATAAGGTTTAAGCAAATTGAGAAACATAAATGGTCATTTTTAAACCTTTTCTTTTTAAGGATTTTTTTTTTCAATTAATGGTATATGCTAATTAAGAAGGAGATAGATAAAAAGAAAATAAAAAATATATATGATCAATTTAAAAAAAAAATGTTTGTAATTATAGTATTAAGAAAGTATATGTGTCATCATTTGGAGAGAGATGGATTTTTTTTTTTTTTTTTTTTTTTTTTTTTTTGAGGTAAAGATGGAGATATACATGTGTGTCTAATAGAGAAATACAATTTATGGTATGGAAAAGAAATAGATGGTTAATTTTTGTTTTTGGAGAAATTAATTGTATATGCTATTAACTAAAAAGAAGGGAGAGAGATAAGGTTTAGAAGAATTTTTTAAGGAAAGTAAAAAAAAAAAAAAAATATTAATGGTCATTTTTTAACAATTTTTTAGAAGTTTTTATTTTTATTTTTATTATTATTTTTTTTTGAGCAATTAATGGTATATGCTAAATAAGGAGAGAGCCAAGACTTCTTCCATGGTAATGGATATAAGCATAAATTATCATAATTACAACCTTTAATGTCTTTTTTTTTTTTTTTTAAAATTGACCATTTATATCCTATCTTTTAATTAATAGAAATTGAGAAAAATGAAGTCTCAAATTGAAATTATTATTATTATTATTTATAAACAAATTGGAATTTATTAATTTTTAAGTTATCAAGCAATTAATTCATTACCCATCAACTATCCAAACTTGAAAGTGGTTACTACTCGTGACACATTTTTTTGGAATAAAAGAAAAATATTAGGTATAGAGAAATTTATAAAATTTTTGTCACAATTTGTCAAATGTCCAGATAAATTTATATAATTTTTGTCACAACATTCCACGTAATGAGTTGTATAAATTTTTTTTATACACTACTGATGTGGTAAGTGATCATTGACAAATGAAAAAATTATATTAATAGTGGGCGTAGATAAAACTAATAAAAAATTAGTCATATCAATAATTTATAAAAGTATTGTAAAATAATGTGTCATTATAATTACTTATTTACGTGTCTGAGCCTCTTGAGAATGATTCAGCTCATGGCTGGATTCAGTTTTCTATAAATGTTCCAAGCGCCAAATGCTCACCACGTTACTCTCTTAATACAATGGAAAATATTAGAATCAGATTCATCTCTCTTAAAATTTATCGCCGCCAAATACAAAACATACAAAAATGGCCTCTGCCGGCCAACTTCTTGGTCCACCAACTAAAAACACTGCCATCAGTGTAGACTCCATAATGCCCCAAACCAAAAACGAAATTGATAATTTGCCGATGATGGGTTTGACAGAAAACCATTCCCCAACATTCTTATCCGTCGGTAACCCTTGTCTCAACTTCTCCTTCCACGTGGTGCCCGATACTTCCTCTGATGATCTGATCCAACGGCTGGAATTGGCTTGGGCCCATGACCCTCTCACCACCCTGAAATTGATATGTAATCTTAGAGGTGTGAGAGGCACTGGAAAGCCTGATAAACAAGGGTTTTACACCTCCTCTCTTTGGCTTCACAAATCTCACCCTAAAACCCTGGCTCTCAATCTCAAGGCCTTGGTTCATTTCAGTTACTTCAAGGACTTGCTTGAGATTTTGTATCGGCTTCTCCATGGCTTTGAGGTTCGTAAACTCACAAAGTAAGCCTGGAAGGAAAACAAGAGAGCCAAAAGACGTTCCCAGTAATTTAAGAGAAAGAGAGATGAGTTGCAAGAGGAAGGAATATGGGAGAAATTGGTGAAGATTTTTGTTTCGGAGGAGGAAGAGAATTTGGAAATGAAGAACGTGGAGAAGATTTCTAAGTAGCAAGCTAGAGCATTGAGGAAAGAGAGGGAGATTTCTAAGGCTAAAATTGCCTTGGATAGGTATAACAATGATCCACATTACCGTTTACTTTTTGATTGTGTCTGTGATGTGTTTGCTGAGCTTTTGAAATCAGATTTGGAGTTTATGAGTCATGGTGAGGATTTTAAGATTAGTCTCGCAGTGAAATGGTGTCTAATAGTTGATTTGACATACGACAAGTCGCTGTTGATATGTGAAGGGATTACGAGGCGGGTTTTTCCAAAAGAGAGTGAGAAAGAGTATGAGGGGATTGAGGAAGCACATTATGCATATAGGGTTAGAGATAGGCTGAGGAAACAAGTTCTTGTTCCATTGCACAAGAAATTGGAATTGCCAGAGGTTTTTTATGAGTGCCAAACAATGGAATTCGTTGCCATATAATAGGGTTGCATCGGTGGCAATGAAGACTTATAAGGATTTGTTTGAGAAGCATGATAAGGAGAGGTTTGAGGAGTATCTTAAGAAAGTGAAGAGTGGGAAGGTGAAAATTGCTACAGGGGCATTGCTTCCCCACCAATTTATCAAGTCATTGTATGAGGATGGTGACCAAGTTGCTGAGCTTCAATGGGAAAGAATGGTTAGTGATGTTGCTAAGAAAGGGAAGCTCACAAATTGCATTGCAGTTTGTGATGTTTCGGGGAGTATGAATGGGATGCCAATGGAGGTGTGTGTGGCATTGGGGCTATTGGTGTCGGAACTTAGTAAAGAGCCTTGGAAGGGGAAGTTGTTTACATGTAGTCAGGATCCTCAGCTTCATTTGATCAAAGGAGGTACTCTTCTTGCCAAGACTAAATTCATAAGGGAGATGGATTGGGGTATGAATAAAGACTCGCAAAAAGTTTTTGACCAAATTTTGGAAGTTGCTGTTGAGGCCAAGCTCACTGAAGAGCAACTGATAAAGAGAGTCTTTGTTTTTAGTGATATGGAATTTGCCGATGCAACTGGGCAGCGAAGGAACATTTGGGTGGGATTCGATACTAAGGATAGTGATCCAGAAGAGGAAATGAAAAAGGGATGGGAAACAGATTATGGAGTTATACAAAGGAAGTTCTGAGAGAAGGGATACAACAAGGTTCCGAAGATTGTGTTTTGGAACCTTAGGGACTCAATGTCCACTCCGGTAGTGGCAAACCAAACTGGGTGGCGCTGGTGAGTGGATTTGCCAAGAATTTGTTGACTCTGTTCTTGGAGGAAGGTGGGATTGTGAATCCTGAGGATGTGATGAGATTAGCTATTGCTAGTGGAGAGTACAAAGAACTTGTTGTTTATGATTGAAGTCTTGAGAATGTTGTTTTGAAATAGTTGTGAAAGCTTTAATGTTGGTTTTTTAGACCTTCCGAATTCTATCTTTGTTTGAAAATTTTGATTTTACAAATGAAGTTGGATTCCTTCGTATTTGCAGATGCTTTATTGGTATCGCTATCTTAAGCTTTAGAATCGTATGAACTCCTATAGTAGTTTATTATTTTTATGGTTTGCTTTGGATTAAAAGCTACTTCAAACTACTTGTGATTTTTATGGCTAGCATTTATTCTTTGCTTTGTTACTTTGTGATGAAGCCGAAAATGTGCCTCGTCAGTATGTTCCTCGTCAGAGTGATGGACGACCTCTAGACCTATGGTCAATACAAGAAAGAAACAAAGAAAGTACCTTTGTCGGCGTGAGGCCGGCTGGGAATACTCCGATGCTTAAGTCAAATTACACAATCCAAACTCAATTTGCTCACAGATTGCTATTTCTTAGCTATTGTTCTCTTATCCCCTTCTCTGCACCGGGCTCCCTTTTTATACCTTTCCTAGGGTTGGCGCGGTTATGTTCGTTAAATGCTAGGCTGGACCTTTCTCTCCTGACCGTTGCATTTATTGAACAATGATTGCCTTAGTTATGGTGTAATGGATGACCGTTGTGCCATTCTTGCTTTCGTAACGGCTCCTGGTGTAATCAGGGAAGGACAACTATCCGACGAGTGTTCAAGTGTGCTATTAATGCACGTATTCCGTGCTGACTATGATGATGGGGTCTTGCCCCTATGTTCGTTTACTACAAGGACGCAGGATATGTCGTCTTCCTTACCGACGATCAATCGCAGGTCTTGTTGACGACCGATTTCTAGTCTCCATCAGTTGCCCCCCCATTCCGTGATCGTCATGAGTCTAGACGATATTCGGAATGTGATTGGACATGAGGATCTAGTTTTCTACAATTTCCAACGCTAGTTGTTCTGATTTAAATGCGACGTGATTGCCTTACTGGGAAACGAGCACGTGTTGACTCTCGGTGGGAGGTGTGTGCGAGTTTTCCTCATTTTTGGTGCGCTTTAATTTTGGGTTTTCTTTTTAGAGAAAACCATTCCCCCTCCATCCTCCTATTTTGCTTGTCTACTAGAGTGCCAAGCGGTTCATCTTCAGAAACACCCTGGTAAGGTTTCTTTGCTTTTCTGCTTTAATGGTTGGCTTTGAGCATCTTAGTCAAGAGTGCCCTTCGGTCTCTTTTTTCTTTGCCAGGTTAGAAGTTTTTCTTGAGCATTCTTTCGGTCGATGCCCTCCCCTGGGTTTGTTTGTGTCTCGTGATTCTGCTATTAGGCCTGTTTTGTTTACTCTTTACCCTTTACTTCACTGGTCTTTAGTTGGGTATCACTTAGGGATGGATCCAATCGAATATAGGGCAGATGATGTTAGGTCGAGTGAGTTGGAGACTAGCTTGTCTTCCAACGCTGAGTCTCTAAATCAAGTGATTGACATAGCAATTTCTAGGCTACCCTCTTCTTTTTCTTCTCGTCCCTTACATGCCTGTTCGGAGTCTTGTTATTTGAAAGTGAGTCATCTAAAGGGTTTTAGGAAAAGGTTTTAGTTTCCCAAAGGCACTTCTGTCAGGTTACCTCGTTTGGGTGAGAAAGCTTATGACTTTTGCTCACGAAGAGGTGTGTTTTTATAAGGTTCAGTTTTTGTGTGGCCTTCGATTCCCGGTTCACCCCTTCATTTTGCACCTTTTGGACGCCTTTCAAATTGCTCCTAGTCAACTCGTCCCCAATGCTTAGAGGACGGTAATAAGTTGTATGGCCATCTGGGTATCTGCCTGTGATGGAGAAATGATTATAGTAAACGAATTTACGTTTTTGTATCGTTTGAAGCCGTCTACCCATTATGGGTATTTTGAATTTTTACCCTAGGATAGGAAATTCAAAGTAGTGAGGGATTTCCCTTCGTCCTTTCATGATTGGAAATCATGGTACTTTTTCGTCTCTAGATCAGGTTGGGAAACCTTATCCGGCGATTTGTGGGGGGAAGTCCCAAGATTGCTCCAAAAATGGGAGTTTCTTGCACTTGGTGCATATTCTTGTGAACTTTTTCTACTTCTTACCCTGCTTTGAATGTTTATTTGACATTGTTATTGGTCTAGTTTGTAGATCTTGATCGTCCAGATCTTGAAGATCGGTATTGTCATCGAGTCCGAGCTACACTTGATTATGCTTGCGGGATAGAGGACTTCAACGATCTACTTAACCCCCGTCACTTATACGACTGCTGCTTAGCCCCTGAGCCATCAAAATATGTTTTAGAAAAAATTTGTCGAGAAGAGAAGAGTAGGTTTGTCTGTCAACTGGTTTTCTTCCTTTGACTTCGCCTGTTATCTGATCGTCTCTCTTTCTTTTTGCAGAAATGGCGACCTGATATAGTAGAGATAAATATGCTCGAATTAAGAACCTGAAGAGTGAACCATTGGCCAGTTTGACTTCTGGCTCAAAGAAGAGGAAGTTGGGCGATGAAAAGGCTAAAGTTTCCCTTCGTCCTTCTGCGCACATTGCTCCTCCTTCTCCAACTCCATCTTTAGAAGTGACTGTTATTTCTCCCCTGGTGACCCGTGCTAGAGGCAAGAGCAAGATTGGGATGAATGTATGGGACGATCATGCCACAGCTTTAGGCCGTGCGCACAACGTCATTACGACTGACGAACTGAAGAGTTTGTCGTCCGTTCCTTCACACGAGCTCGTCAGCCACCACATTCACAAGTTGGTGCAGGTATGTCGTCCTGATTTCCTTGCTTTACTTATCTGTTATGAAGTGTGTACAACCTCCTTTCCTCTTTTTAGGTACTTGGGGAGTCTTTGCATATTACGACAGACTATTTGAGCGCGGAGGAGAAAATTGTGATGGCTTCATCAAAGGCAGAATCTGTTGAGGCTGAATGTTCCCAGTTGAAGAAGGATCTGATCGCTACAATGAATAAGCAGAATGAGGCCAATTAGAAGGTAAAGGAGCTCACTGAATCCTTACATGTAAAGAAGGCTCTCATCATTCAGAAAGATGAATAGATCCAAGTTGCCTTGCTGAAGACTAACGAGGAGAAGGAGAATGTCATTCAAAAATTCAAGCTATCAGAAGAATTCTCGGACCTCCAATTTTTGCAATATTTCAAAGGGTTTGAACTTTTGCGTTGCTGGACCATGAAGCATCATAGCTCAGCTGTGGAATTTTCTAGCCTGGACTTTGAGAAGATTGATACTGAAGTCTTGGAAGACGAAGCGAAGGAGTTGGAGAAAGTTGAGTCTGGGGTGCCGGAGAAGGATAAAGCAGCTGAAGACAGGGAGGACGATGGAACGGACAAGGTTGTTGATGAACCTCCAACCCTTCCTGCATAAGTATTCATTTTGAAAACAATATATTTTCCCCTTCTATGTTTGGGGGTTTCTTTTGTTAACAAACACTGGTTACCTCTTGTTTTGAGGTGAATATTTCTCTTTTGTAGAGATGGGTTTCCCCTCGGTTTTGGGGCCGTCTATTAAACTGCTTATTACTCTGTTTATGCCATCATATGCTGTTGCTTCTCTTCATTGAACTTTTTTATTCTTGCGATCTTTTTGATGCCAGTTGAAGTTTGTGCTTGATTTGAGCATAGAACTAGTGATTTGCTTTTTAGGATGATCTTGACTTGTCAGGGGATTTCTATCCTATGACTTTAAGTTTTCATCATCATTTATACTGACGAGATTTTTATCCTTATGATCCAAACTTATAGTTTTTATCAATTAAGTTTGGACTTTAATCTCATCATTCATGTTGACGGGATCTTTATCCTTGTGATTTAAACTTATAGTTTTTATCACTTAAGTTTGGACTTTAATCTCATCCTTCATGTTGACGGGACCTTTAACCTTGTGATTTAAACTTATAGTTTTTATCACTTAAGTTTGGACTTTTAATCTCGTCATTTGTATTGACAGGATCTTTATCCTTGTGATTTAAACTTATAGTTTTTATCACTTAAGTTTGGAATTTTAATCTCATCATTCGTATTGATGGGATCTTTATCCTTTGTGATTTAAACTTATAGTTTTTATCACTTAAGTTTGGACTGTAATCTCGTCATTCGTATTGACGGGATCTTTATCCTTGTGATTTAAACTTATAGTTTTTATTACTTAAGTTTGGATTGTAATCTCGTCATTCGTATTGATGGGATCTTTAAAACTTATAGTTTTTATCACTTAAGTTTGGACTTTTAATCCCGTCATTTGTATTGATGGGATCTCTATCCTTTGTGATAAAAACTATAAGTTTAAATCACAAACAACTGACGGAGACCAGAAATCGGTCGTTAACAAGACCTAAGATTGATCGTCGGTAAGGAAGACGACATATCCTGCGTCCTTGTAGTAGATGAACATAGGGGCAAGACCCCATCATCTTAGCCAGCACGGAATACGTGCATTAATAGCACACCTGAACACCCGCCGGATAGCTGTCCTTCCCTGATTATACCAGGAGCCGTTACGAAAGCAAAAACGGCGCAACGGTCGTCCGTTACACCATAACTAAGGCAATCATTGTTTAATAAATGCAACGGTCAGGAGAGAAACGTCCAGCCTAGCATTTAATGAACATAACCGCGCCAACCTAGGGAAGGGTATAAAAAGGGAGCCCGGTGCAGAGAAGGGAGTAAGAGAACAATAGCTAAGAAATAGCAATCTGTGAGCCAATTGAGTTTGGATTGTGTAATCTGACTTAAGCATCGGAGTATTCCCAGCCGGCCTCACACCGGCGAAGGTACTTTCTTTGTTTCTTTCTTGTATTGACCACAGGTCCGGAGGTTGTCCATCACTCTGACGAGGAACATACTGACGAGGCACATTTTCGGCTTCATCAGTTTGGCGTTGTTTGTGGGAAATGACCATCATGCTCCTACCGATAAAGTTCTGATCTAGAGATGGACGATGAAGCAGTAACACCTCCTGATCCTGTGGTGATGGCACAGCAAATCCAAGCTTTGACAGTAAATGTACAGGAGTTAATGAAGCACAACGACGAACTGAAGCAATGAGCCCGTCCAGAGGGGAGTAACACTTCGCTCCATCGGCGAAGTCAAAGCAAGCATGATGAAGAAGCTAGCAGCCTTGCGAATAGCAAGGGAAAGAGTGTGACGGAGTATACTGGATAGTTTGTACCTAGCAATGGTAGTTTGATGCAGAATCTAAGGAAAGAGCTCGATGAACTAAAAAACGCTATGAAGGGAAAAACGGCAATGAACTTGGATGGTATGCTGAAACAGACTGATTCGCCCTTCACACCCAGTGTCTTGGAATGCCCTTTGCCTCCAAAATTCCGTCTACCACAGCTAGAATTCTATGATGGTACGAAGGACCCTCTTGATCACATAGGAGCCTTCAAAACCATCCTAAATCTGCAACAAACTCCGGACGAGGCACATTTTCAGCTTCATCACTTTGTATTTCTTGGTTTTAGAAATGCTCTGTTCTGTTGGTTTGCAAAATCTTGATGGAAATATACAAAACTTGAAAGAAAAAAATGCTGCCCAATGACTCATACATTTTTCTTTTCTTGGGGAATTTTAATCCAAATTCTTGGTAAAGAGAGAACTGGACAAGATCGCTGAGCTTAGGGCTCTTGACATCATCTTCTACATTTTCTCTTTGTTTTCTGCTTCCTAGAAATGTTTTGATTTTACTGACGCTTTTTTGTTCCATTCCGTTGGTGTACTAAAAGTCAATGTTAACTTATATTGAGAAAGTTTATTTACGTAGCCTTTAGGGCCGTGAATATTACACGCAACGAGTACACAGTTCAGTTACAAGATAAATTGTGTGTACGGTTTCCAACAGGGTGTCTGAACTAATAATTACTCTAATTTTTATTCTGCAACTTTTATCATAATTTGGACAAGAAAGTATTGTGTGTTTATGTAAAAGTAATTATCAAGCTCACAATTGACCATTAAAATAAGTTGAGGCAAATGATGAAATAGTAGAAAAACTAATATAAAATATGGGAGGTTTTACTTGTGCAAGTCCTCTGTTTGTCGAAAAATTATATAGTTCTCATAGTAGATCATGTCATTTGTTTATTATTTTACTAAAAAACACTCAATTATTTAAAATTACTGAATCAATAGTTAGTTTCTGTTTAATTTTTTTTTTTTTTAATTTAACAATTTTAAACATGTTAGAATTTTTTAATAAAATAGTGAATAAGTAACGTGGTCCACTACTATGAAATATTATAATTTCTCCTCCTCCTCCCACTCGTTATCAACAACCTGGTGCATTGCCGGAGTGCACCATGAGGTCAATCCAACAGCCAGTTGGCTTCTCGCCAATGCACATTAGCAGAATAGCCAGCCTCATGCAAGTTTCTCAGAACTGTTTCCTTTATCCTCTCTAATAATACCTTATGAATATTGTATAGTAGAATAAAAAGATCATTATAAAATCTTGAGTCAACCTTTTTTTTTTTTTTTTTGATGAGATTGAGTCAACTTAAACTTCTGTTGGTTTTCCTAAGAAATAATTGAGATTTATATCACGAATTTTACTAATGTGTGCCTAAGAAATAATTGAGATTTATATCACAAATTTTACTAATGTGTGCCTTAAGGGCACATAATAATTTTCATTTTTGGAAAAAAATTTCTTGGGAATTGAAAAAGTATTGACAGCTTTTTTAATTTTCGAATTTTTTTTTTTCAAAAAATGGATAACTTAACCAAACCCTTTTTTATTTATTTATCCATGTATAAAGAATATTTTATCGTAAACAAAGCATTACACGTGGGCTTAAAACTCATCTTCCTTACAAATTATATCAGCAAAAGATTCAGGACCAAAAGAGTAATCAAGATCAAAGATTCAGCATTTGCATCTCTAAAAACCCAGTTGAAGACAACATGAGGTAGATGGCTTTCACATCATCCAGGATGATAGTATTGGTTTCATTTTTTGTTACTTTTGTCCCCTTAATGGGACGATGGTATTGTTGACTTATAGAGTAACAAAATTGACTCAAAAATGAAAATTATTATGTGCCCTTAGGACACACATTAGTAAAATCCAATAAAAAATACTCCACCATCACCCTTTTGGCAAGGGCTTCTTGAGAATGTAAACAACATAAACAGTTGGTTTGAGGCTCTGAAAGGACAGCCATAGATCAAGGGCTAGCCACCGTACTAATTCAATAATTCAGTTGAAAGGACTAGTTTTGAATCAAAATTGTGAAAGTGAAGTCACACCAGTTTTGAACAGTTTTAGACCCCTTAAAACAACCAGATTAACCTAGTTAATTAGCCAAGTGATTAACTTAGTCAATTTCAGCAATTCTAGGTTATTACAAACAAACAATCATATCAAAAGTATAAAGCAGCAAAAATATAAAAGACACAATGATATGATCATCCAAGAAACCACACGGTAAAAATGAAAGTTCAAAATGGGTATGAAACACCCCTGAACGTTTAGACCCCAAATTACAAAATTATCAATTCAAGCTTAATATCAAACGATTAACGTGCGGAACATGAATATAAGCTAAACACAGAATTGATAAACAATTTAAGCCAAATATAAACACATCCACAGCAGTAAATATAAGGCAAAGATAAAGGGAAGGAAGATGCAAACACACGGACAACACACGATGTGTTATCGAAGAGGAAACCGAAGTCCTCGGCGTAAAACCTCTCCGCCGCCCTCCAAGCGGTCAAATAATCCACTAAAGAATGTAGTTGGGATACATGAACAGCAGAAGACCCTCCAAGCCTAATATACCCAAGTACCTAAGCCCTCCAAACTTTTTACTCCAACAAGGTTACGCCGAACCTATTTCTTCTCTAGCTTCCCGGATTCCGCTACTTGACCATAGCATCAACCAATGTATATTGGTTCCTTTCCAAACTGCTTCCCAAAGCACCAAATGGATCTTCTCACAAACGTGGGTGTGGTGAGACAAGGGTTTGGTAAATGACCTCTCAAGGGTATAACAATAGAGAGGAAGAGAGTAGAGGAATTTGTAGACTCTCTTTAGATGAAGATTGGGGATGGATTAATCTTGTATTTCTCTAGGGTTTTCTCTCACAAAATTCTCTCTAGAAGCTCTCTCAATATGATGGGTATAAGGGTGTATATATAGTAGGGTGAGAAGGGAATGCAAAACGTCAGTTTTTGCCAAACAGGGCAAGTTGGCGACTTGAACTCGCGGCTTGGCCAAGTCGCGAAATCAAGTCGCGACATAACGGCCTGGCCAGACTGGAACTTTTGTCCTGTAGTGTGACAGCTGGCGCGACCTTTCAGCTTTCCAGTGTGCCTCTCATGTGATTGCCTTTCACGGCTTGCCAGTCGTGAACCACCTGCGAGTCCTAGTCGTGAGACTCTGTTTTTCTTGTACACTCTTGAGCTTTTCTTCATATCTTCTCACACATTACCCTTACAATTTTTCCACCTAAATACAGGGTTACTAAGTTCTAAATTACAAGCAAATTGGTCATGGAATAAAGCCAATTAGATGATTGATTAAATTCAACCTTACAATCTCCCCCTTTGGCTATTCCGTGACAAAACCCTACAACAGTCTCTAGACTTAAACGTGAGTTGGGAACAGTTGGAAAACTCACTCACACCTAACTCTAGATTCTGAATAGCTCTTGAACATATGAATAAGTAACTCCTGAAACACAATAACATAGCAATATCATTGTACGCAGAAAAACTTAATATGCATATGGAGCAAAATAAGCATGATCAAGCAAAAATGAGCATAGGCATAAAAGCGATAATTCATGGCAAGATCAACACCAGTAGTCACTTAAGCAAAAGTGATTACTATGTTCATTCACATAAGGAATGAACATCCAGACATGCAAAAAGGATAAACTCAATTGAAGAGAATCATTTGCAAGTCCAACACTCAACCAATGCATACAAACATATATGCATCTAGGAACAATCCTACAAGGGCACAAGAGTGTTGTACTTAAGATAATGCAATGCATTAACAAGTACCAAAGCACAAAGCACAAAGGTTGCATATGCAAAGTTTTGCAAATATATGGCACAAACCATAAAAGCCTACAAGCATGCAAAAGTGCTAGAAACAACCCTCAAAACTTACAAAAGCAACAATGGGTACAAATCAACAACATAAAGTGCTGAAAAACATCAAACTATATATATGCTGAAATAAACAACTACTACCAATAATTCACATATTGAGAGTTTTAAAACAGACTTAACCCAGTGTATAAAGCAAAAAGACTTTCAAAAATATTTAAACTCCCCCTTTCATTGAGCTCTCCCCCTGCCAACAGCATCTCCCCCTTTTTGTCAAGGAATAGCTAGTCGTCACTATCTTCGAGCTTTCTTTGAATTTCATCCAATTGAGTTTGAATCGAAGTAAACTTCGTATGCAAGATAGAAGAAAAATTGGACATCTTTGAACTCAGCTCATGAACTGAAGCTACAATAGAGTCTAGTCTCTCGTCAGTGGGGAGTGAACTGGAGCGCGAGCCATTGTAGGACGCGGAAGCTTCTGTTTTGATTCCCTTCTTGCTGGGACCAATACTAGTGTTGAATGTGCGCATGTTGATTGGACATGGTTTAGTGCAGGGAACTTCGTTTTCAGACGGATAGATCCCTTTCCGCTTCAGAATCCGAGAGATGAGACAGCAAAATGGGATGCACATTCTTGATTTTGTTCTTAGAACAGTTTTGCAAAGGATATGAAAGATATGAGCACAGATGTCAATCTCGACATCAGAAATCAGATCATGAAGAAACAGTGCACGTCCGAGATTCATATACCCTATGCTGGAAAGAGGATACAGGCTGTGAAACATGATGATTGTGAGCACTCTCAATTTTGGAGGAAGAGATGAAACACTGACTGAATTCCCATTTGAGGAAAATTCTAGATTGTCCCCAAGAGCTGCTTTAAGTAAATCTTCATCCGGATGAAAGTCATCATAGATTGGAGATATCCCAAGAATTGGCCTGTTGATGTGCAGAATCTCTACTAGATATGCAGGAGAGACCGAGAAACTTTTCCCTCTAACCCAGCACTTAAGTTCATCTCCTTCAATAATTGCATTTACAAAAAACTCTTTTACCAGATCTTCAGATGCATCATCAAGGTCAGAGAGAAGATAATTCCAGTCCTTGCGAGCAAACCATTGTGGTATGTTGGTGTCAAACAGAGAATGTTGGTCAAGGACTCTTTCAATCAGAGGTGTCGCCTTTTTGAAGAAATTTTCATGAGTCTGGAAGGCAGCATACGATCGAAACTTGGTGAGATCGAACACACCAGATGAGGAGCGAGCTCGCTTTGGTCTAGGAGAGAAATCGTCAATTTCAATGACATGTTCCGTCCCTTTGCTGCTTCCTCCTTTTACAGCTGATCTCTTGAATGGAGACATTTTCACTCTGCACTAGGAGTAAATTCACCCACAAACACCAGATGAGATAGCACCCATTATTAGCAATATGACAGTGTCATACTATGGATAATGAAGGAAACCCTAAACAAATGAAGTTGAGGGTCAAAACATGATAATGAGTGATTAAGCTACCAGCACCACAAACAGAACACAAGATAAAGGTGATCATCGCATGGATCAGCATATACAAGCAGTATGATTCGAAAATTAGAAACCCATTTTCAAACAAGATAAATCACAATAGACCACACCATCTTCACAAAGCAAAAAGAATTGCCCACATCAGAGAATATGAAGGATAAGGAATAAAACCCATACCTTTTAGTTGAAGATTTGAGAGAAAGTGATGTAGAAATGGAAGGTTTCCAGCAAGAAACACGGAATGTTTGTGAGTGTAAATAGAGGAAGACAATGAACAGTCAAACAAGGACGAGGGAAAAAGGAAAACAATTTTAAAATTGTCTAGAAAATGCAAAACACGCGATTTTCGCGACTTGTCCAAGTCGCCAGTAAGTCGCCAGATCAAGCCGCGAAACACTGTGAAGGTAAGATTTTAGAAAAAATCTTCTAAGTGTTTTTCGCGATTGGAAGGTTTAGCCACGAGGGAGTCGCGAGCTGAGCTGCAAAAATCTCTGAGTAAACCTCACGATTGAACCTTCCACTCGCAAACAAGCCGCCAAAATGAGCCGCGAGAAAAGCAAAACACAAATTTTTCAAAAATTTTCTAAGTATTTTTCGTGACTAGAGTTGTTACTCGCCAGTAAGTCGCAAAAATCTCTGACTGAGCTCGCGACTGGGGCTTGTGACTGTACTGACTCGCGACTTAGTTGCCAAACCAGGGTACCACAGTTTTTTTTTTTTTGAGAAAATTTTACAATTTTGTATAAACAAAGTACTTTCCAGAAAACAAAACAAAAATACTCAAAAATCTTTTTGTGTTTGTCCACTAAGATTGAGCATATGAAAACACATTTAAACAAGTACAATCACACAAATGAATATGACATTCGTTGAACATAGACTTGAGTGATGTGTGTGGATATCAAAAATGAGATAGTTCTTAGTCCAATGTGAAGCTTCAATGATCAATTCAATCAAGACATACACAACTAGCACTAGATAATGTGACCTATCTCAATTATAGAAACATGCATATATGACCTCCCACAAGTACTTGAGACTAATACTTTGAAGCTTTTCATTTGGCTCCATATTCAACATATTGTTTGCAACATTTGAGCAAAGAGAATCTCATTGTGAGATAGATGCCTGAAATTTTTGATATTTCAATTGATGAGTTAGCCTTTGGCTTTTTGAGCATCACACATTTTATTTTGGTCGCTTTCCCTTTTTCCTAGTCAAATACTAGTGTGTGCGACAGGCTTTTGCAGCTCTATATCTCTTTTCATTTGGAGATTTACATTTAGAGAGCTCTTTTAAAGCATAAAAAATAAAAAATGAGAAGATATATAGGCATGAGTCTATGCATGTCTCAAGATCAACAAAACCATTCACTAATCATTCATGACAAGGTTGAAGATCTATTTACAACAATCACATAGATTTCAGAATTTCTTTCACAATGATATGAGTGCATGAGAGATAAGCTATGCTCGTTAAATGCACACAGCCATTGGTACAAGAGTACAAGGCTAAACAAGCTTTGAGACAAAACTCAACAAAGTAATCAAACTTTTTGGATTTTCAAATTTTTATGTGTTTTTGGATTTTTGACACACAAAAAAAAATAGAACAACACAAAGAAGACAAACACAATACAAACAAAAGACACATAAAGCAAAAAAAATGTCACGGAGGATTGAGTTTAAGGAATGATACCGACACCAATTGTCTTACGCAAGGATTCAAACCTTGGGCCATCAAGAGGTTTGGTGAATATGTCTGCGTTTTGATTGTCAGTATTGATGAATTCTAGACACACTGTCTTGTCTTCTACCAAGTCTCGAATGAAATGATAACGGATCTCAATATGCTTTGATTTGGAGTGCTGAACCGGATTCTTTGACAGGTTTATGGCACTTGTATTATCACAGAACACACACATGGTGTCTTGAGAAATGCCATAGTCATGCAGTAGCTTTCGCATCCATAGCAGTTGTGCATAACAACTTCTTGCTGCAATGTATTCAGCTTCAGCCATTGACAGTGATACTGAATTTTGCTTTTTGCTCATCCATTAAACTAAGTTGTTTCCAAGATAGAAACACCTACCAGAAGTACTTTTTCTATCATCTATGCACCCTGCCCAGTCAGCATCAGAATATTCTGCCAAACACTCATTCGAATCCTTTGTATATCAGATCCCGTAGTCAGATGTGCCATTTACATAGCGAATGATTCGCTTAACTGCTGTTAAATGGGATTCTTTAGGAGCGGCTTGAAATCTTGCACAGACTCCGACACTGAATGCAATATCCGGCCTGCTAGCTGTGAGATAGAGGAGACTACCAATCATACTCCGATAAAGGGTTGGATCAATGTCAACGCCGGCTGCATCTTTGCTTAACTTTGCTGAAGAACTCATGGGAGTAGATGTATGTTTCTTAGAGTCTAGACCAAATCTTTTGACAAGATTTTTGGCATACTTTTCTTAAGAAATAAATATTCCATCTCTCCGCTGTCTCACTTGAAGTCCAAGGAAGTAGTTCAACTCTCCCACCATACTCATTTCAAATTCTCTTTTCATTTCTTCAGAGAACTCATGAGCTAGTTTATCAATTGTGGAACCAAATACGATATCATCCATGTACACTTGAGCAACAAGAAAAGATTTTTCATCTCTTTTAACAAACAATGTGCAATCTGCTTGACCTCTCTTGAACCCACGATCCACTAGGTAAGTAGTGAGACGATCATACCATGCTCTCGGTGCTTGCTTCAATCCATATAAAGCTTTCTTCAATCTTAATACATGACCCGGGAAGTGAGGATCTTCAAATTCCTTTGGTTGTTCAACGAAAACTTCTTCATTCAGAATGTCGTTTAAGAAGGCGCTCTTTACATCCATTTGGTACAACTTAAAATCCATGATGCATGCTATGGAAAGAAGAATCCAAATGGATTCTAGTCTTGCTACCGGAGCAAAAGATTCATCAAAATCTATGCCTTCCACCTGAGTATACCCTTGAGCCACCAATCTAGACTTATTTCTGATGACTTCACCATCTTCATCTGTTTTGTTCTTAAAAATCCACTTGCTGCCGATCACATGTGTATCTTCAGGCCTTGGAGCCAATTCCCACACATCATTCCTAACAAATTGGTGTAGTTCCTGGTGCATAGACTCTACCCAATTTTCATCCTTCAGTGCTTCTTCTACTTTTTTGGGTTCAAATTGAGCAAGATAACAGTTGTATGTTACATGGTTAGCAGTATACTTCAGCCCTTTTCTCAAACGAAGTCCTTCGTTCACATCCCCAATGATATTACTTGATGGGTGATTAAGTGTCACTCTTGATGAAGGTTTCTTGGAAGTTAAGAGTTCCTCGTCTCGAGAAATTGTGGTTTGAATTTCTGGAGGAGTGAGTGGACTTGAGACTTCTTGTGTTGATCTAGTCTCTCTTCTTGATACAGGAGGTGTGGTCTCCTTTTTGGGTGTTACTTTTTCAGCATCATCACTTAGAGGCATATCATTATCATCCTCATTTTCCTTGAGTTTGAACCCCTTTCCATCATCATCAATTTCCTTTTCAGATAAGGTATCGTCTATGACCACATTGATTGATTCCATCATCGTCTTAGTGCGTTTGTTGTACACTCTATAAGCTCAGCTATTTGTGGAGTATCCGAGGAGTATCCTTTCATCACTCTTAGCATCAAATTTTCCTGGATTTTCCCTATCATTTAGAATATAGCATGTGCTCCCAAATACTCTGAAATACTTCACCTTGGGTTTCTTTTCTCTCCATATTTCATATGACGTCTTCTTTGTCCCTGTTCGGAAATAAACTCTGTTACAAATATGACAAGCTGTGTTCACAGCTTCAGCCCAGAACCTTTGAGGTATGTTTTTGTTGAGTAGCATGACTCTAACCATCTCTTGGATCATCCGATTCTTTCTTTCAACCACCCCATTTTATTGAGGAGTCTTTGGAGCTGAAAATTCCTTCTTGATACCATGCTCTTCACAAAATGATTCAAATCTCGTATTCTCAAATTCCTTCCCATGATCACTTCTGATTTTGACTATGGGAACTCCTTTTTTATTTTGCAATCTCTTGCATAATTTCTGCAATTTATCACATGCTTCAGATTTTTCTCTGAGGAATTCCACCCAAGAGTACCTTGAGAAATCATCAACTATCACCATAATGTATCTCTTTCCTCCCAGGCTTTCAGTCCTTGTAGGCCCCATGAGATCTACGTGAAGAAGTTCCAAACACCGTGAGGTAGCAATCACATTCACCTTTGGATGATGTGCTTTTGCTTGTTTCCCCATTTGACATGCTCCACATATAGTCTTCTCCACCTTTCCAAACTTTGGAAGTCCTTCAACGGCCTCAAGTTTAGAAACTTTACATACTTGTTTGAAGTTTGTATGTCCAAACCTGTGATGCCACAGTTTCAGCATATCAACACGAGCACTTCTACACGAAATAGGTGCCGTAGGCACAACTCCATAGCAATTATCTATAGTCCTATTTCCTTCCAAGACTTGAATCCCTTTCTCATCAATGATTATGCAACCCTTCTTTGAGAATTGAACTAGAAAATCTTCATCACATATTTGAGTAATACTAAGGAGATTTGTCTTCAATCCATTGATGTATAGTACTTCTTTCAGCAAAGGTAGTCCTGGTATTTCAACCGTTCCTTTCCCGAGGACTTGAGCATGACTCCCATCACCAAAAGTCACATAATCACATGCCTTCTCTTTAAGAGTCATAAACAATGATTTATCTCCTGTCATATGATGAGAGCATCCACTATCAAGGTACCACAAGCATGAGTTGAATACCTTCAATGAGGTGTGCACAAACATACACACATGAGACAAGCATTCCTGACCATCAAGCAAAAATTCATTGTTATTTTCCATGCTCATTCCAGATTGGATTTGCTTTTTCAGATTATCAACCTTTTCACATAGTGATCTATTTCTTCTTTTGTATTTCTCAATCAAAGAGGTAGACTCACATAGACTGTCGTGAAGTATGTGGTTCTTGCTTTGAAAATATTTCAGCATGTGAATGAACATCCTAGCATGTTTTCTAGATTTAATTATCTCTAAGAGTTCCTTTATAGAGTATCCCTCAAAAATACTCATAGAATCATTTTCACAAACACTCATACCACAATTCAGCATAACCCTTTTTACAGCAGCATCCATAGCCAAGGGGTCTAGGATCGCACTCAGGTAATCAAACCACAAAAAATGCACCCGCTCTGATACCAATTGAAAGTTCAAAATGGGTATGAAACACCCTTGAATGTTTAGACCCCAAATTACAAAATTATCAATTCAAGCTTAATATTAAACGATTAACGTGCGGAACATGAATATAAGCTAAACACAGAATTGATAAACAATTTAAGCCAAATATTAATACATCCACAGCAGTAAATATAAGGCAAAGATAAAGGGAAGGAAGATGCAAACACACGGACAACACACAATGTGTTATCGAAGAGGAAACTGAAGTCCTCGGTGTAAAACCTCACCGCCGCCCTCCAAGCGGTCAAATAATCCACTAAAGAATGTAGTTGGGATACATGAACAGCAGAAGACCCTTCAAGCCTAATCTACCCAAGTACCTAAGCCCTCTAAGCTTCTTGCTCCAACGAGGTTACGCTGAACCTATTTCTTCTCTAGCTTCCCGGATTCCGCTACTTGACCATAGCATCAACCAATGTATATTGGTTCCTTTCCAAACTGCTTCCCAAAGCACCAAACGGACCTTCTCACAAACGTGGGTTTGGTGAGACAAGGGTTTGGTAAATGACCTCTCAGGGTATAACAATGGAGAGGAAGAGAGTAGAGGAATTTGTAGAGTCTCTTTAGATGAAGATTGGGGATGGATCAATCTTGTATTTCTCTAGGGTTTTCTCTCACAAAATTCTCTCTGGAAGCTCTCTCAATATGATGGGTATAAGGGTGTATATATAGTAGGATGAGAAGGGAATGCAAAACGTCAGTTTTTGCCAAATAGGGCAAGTTGGCGACTTGAACTCGCGGCTTGGCCAAGTCGCGAAATCAAGTCGCGATGTAACGGCCTGGCCAGATTGGAACTTTTGTCCTGTAGCGTGACAGCTGGCGCGACTCTTCAGCTTCCCAGTGTGCCTCTCACGTGACTACCTTTCGCGGCTTGTCAGTCGCGAACCACCCGCGAGTCCTAGTCGCGAGACTCTATTTTTCTTGCACACTCTTGAGCTTTTCTTCATATCTTCTTATACACTACCCTTACAATTTTCTCACCTAAATACAGAGTTACTAAGTGCTAAATTACAAGCAAATTGGTCATGGAATAAAGCCAATTAGATGGTTGATTAAATTCAACCTTACAAAAAACCTAGGGAGGATTTGACCTAACTATCCTCAAGGTAAACTTGAATCCATTATGCGAAAGAATCGGAGTCCATACAAAAGGACTTACAAGCTCCCCACTTGACTTCCTAATACTACCCACCAATAGAACTTACTGACATGACCACGTGCAAGTTCCGAATCTACGGACTCCTTCTCTCTTCGATTCTCCAATCAGCTATAAGCACCCATGCTTGATAATCTTTAAACTTTTATGGTAGCAACTGAGTTGATCATCAAGATGTTGAAGTAATCTCTACCTTGAAAACCCTAAACTTTATGTAAAGGAAAACTCCTCTAGATCTCACAAGAGATTTGCACAAAACAGCAAAGTATGAGCAACAACTCAACTGGAGCAACTCTGAAAACGTGGCTAGGATTTTTCTTTATATACCTAGGGTAAAAACAGAATACCAAAAATGTTTAATGAGTTAGGGCTGAGCTGGAATATTCTGTAGAAAAACATTCTGCCCGAGATTTGATCAATCGAGTCTTTCATTCGATCGATCGAGCCAGGCCGAAATGCACCAATGCATCTGCAGCCACTCGATTTCAACTTTACATGAAAGACCCAACTTTGAGCAAGCCTAAATAAGAATAACAACCTGTTTTGATCATGGTTTGCCAATGATACAAATTAGAGTTCTAAATACATAAAATCCTAAATCTTTAGAACCTAACAAACTCCCCCTAAGTAGCAACTTCATTGATCATCAAGATGTAGATAATATCTCTACCTTGAAAACCCTAAGTTTTGTATAAAGGAAAGCTCCTCAAAGATCTCACAAGAGATTTGCACAAAATAGTAAAGTATAAGCAACAACTCAACCGGAGCAACTCTAAAAATGTGGCTAGGGTTTTTCTTTATATACCTAGGGTAAAAACAGAAAACCCAAAACGTTTAATGAGTTAGGATTGAGCTGGAATATTTTGCAGAAAAACATTCTGTCCGAGATTTGATCGATCGAGTCTTTCATTCAATTGATCGAGCCAGGCTGAAATGCACCAATGCATCTATAGCCACTCGATTCCAACTTTACATGAAAGATCCAACTTTGAGCAAGCCTAAACAAGACTAAACAACCTGTTTTAATCATGGTTTGCCAAAAATACAAATTAGAGTTCTAAATACATAAAATCCTAAATCTTTAGAACCTAACAAGTTTGTTTAAAGTACTCAAAAGCACTTAGTACTGCCACATTACTTTCTTCTTAAATGGTCATACTCACAAGAATCAGAGCTTCAATTGCCAATTAGTAGAATTGTAAAGAATTTGAAAATTTGACTATGTTTTGCACATAGGTTAGTCATCTAAAAAAAAGTACAACGTCCATGATGTAATTATTAATAAAGATAAATTTAAATAGATTTGACATAATTGATAATTCAACACACAGAAGTAAAAAAAATCTTGTAAAAATAGCATATTGTCAAATTATTGAAAATTCAAAATAAACCATTATTCCAGCAATAGCATATTACTAAAACAGTTCAAGGTTCACACTAGACTATCTTTATATCAAGATAAAACAATTCTTCGCTAAATAATACTCTCTCTGACCTAGTTTATTTGTCATCTATTCCATTTTAGGATGTTTCAAAATATTGTCATGTTTTTAAAAATAAAAATTGTCCTAATTTATTTGTCATCTATTCCATTTTAGGACGTTCCAAAATATTGTTCTGTTTCTAAAAATAAAAATTATTAATTTACTAATGTTCCTATTATATTCTTACTATATTTTCAAAACTATTTGAAAAGAAAACTAACAAATATATATATATATATATATATATATATATATATATATATATATAAAATCAATCTAATTGGAGTACATTTTTAGTTGCCTCATTAAGAATGACTTAAAAAAAAAAAAAAAAACTGATAAATTTATTTAAGGGTAGTTTTGTAAACTTATACATTTTAATGAGGTAGACATGACTTTTTAAACAGGATAAACAAATTGGGACAGAGGAAGTAATTAAATTTAGAATCTTTCCTTAAGGGTAGAAATGACACATTTATAGAACAAATATATTACATGGGAAGATAATCATACTTAATATGTCAGTGCATTGTCAAAGAACAGGTAAGTTTCACTGCATGCTGATCCTGCAAATTGATGAAACAGCAGCATATAAAAGGAAAACAAGGCTACCTTCCTGAAGTAAATTATATACAGGTTATATTGAACTATTAAAAAGGGTATATGGTTCTCAGTATGATTAGCATCATCATTAGCTCAAAAAGAGTTCTACTAAGATAATAAAACTGAAGATGCAGATTTCCTTCTGAATAACATATATATTCCTTTCATGATGGAACTTAAGTTCAAAATCTGTCCTTAGCCACACACACACACACACATATATAATATTGCAAATTTCATGACATGAATTTCTAGCTGTTAACATATATAGTATTGTGAGCTTTAGGCCCAACTAGATTACTTGTTTAGCACATATTCTTGTACTATACTATTACTTGTACTGCACTCATATGCTTCCTATATAAAGGCACTCATGTATATTCTTTCATTGAGAAATACAATACTATTACATTCAGTATTTCTAACATCGTATCAGAGCCACTGCTCTAACTTCCTGTGTCTTGCAGTCTTGTCTTTGTTGGTATTTTTTGCTGCCTCGACTTCTTCGGTCAGTAAACCTTCCCTGTGTCATCTCTTGACTGCTCCACTGCCGTTAGAGGTACCTAAGGTTGAATCTTCACCGCTAAAAGCTCGATCACCGCCACTAAGATCACCGCTTTCGTCGGATCTTCCACATTGGACCTCCGATTAAGACATAAGACATATCAACGTGTAGATTTTCAACCGATCTACACAAATCTGCTAGAATCATCATCATCTAACCCTCCACGTGCTACTAGTATTGCACTGATCCTGTCGCCGCTGCCTCTGTCGAAATTGTCTTTCTCTGATCTACATAGTCGGAAAAGAATCGGCCTCATCGGAAGCCACACATGCCCTCACGCACTGCTTGAAATTTTCTGCAACATCAGCTATGCGCCACATGCGCCGCCCTGTTGCCCACTTACGTCACTTGCTGACGTCATCTGCCACGTCAGCCCTAGTTGCTCACCTGCTAACGTCATCGTCCAGTCAGCACCCAGTCAGCACTTGCATCACCTTGCTTACGTCAGCCTCTGTTGACCTTAACCGTGCATTGACCATTGACTTTTCTCTGGGTTGACTTTTGCAGTTCAGGTGCTCAGGTCTTCTTCTTATTACAACAATCTTCATTGCCAATCCATCAAACGTTTTTGCAAATTTTGCAAATGTTTTGACCACAATATTGAGACTTGCTATCATCGCAACAATTCAGTTGTTTCAATTTCTACTGCTACTATTGCTAACATTGAGAGTGTCCAACCAATGACTCCTGTCTCTGCACAGTCTAAGTCTTCTGGATCTACTTTCTCCATTTCCAGAGATGACCTTATAAATATCATTGTCAATGTCATTCGTATGGTTAGTAATGCATCTTATTCCTCTTCTCTCTCAGCTTTATCTGGTATGTCTTCTACCTCTTAGCTTATGGATTCTGTTTGTTGCAATCATATGACACTTCACTCATCCTTATTTTCTGACCTTAAACCTGCACCGCACCCTCTTCATATTGTACAGCAAATGGTTCCACAATATCTGGTCATGATATAGGTTCAGTTTCAACCTCTAACCTCTTAGTTCCTAGAGTCTTTAATGTTCTTGACCTTTCTTATAATTTATTTTCTGTGGGACAATTAGCTGAGTTGTGTTATCGCATTACCTTTGATTATTCTGGGTGCATTGTGCAAGATCCTAGGATGGGAGAGGAGCTTGGGACCGGTCTTAGAGTTGGATGTATGATTCCTGTAGACAACCTTCGTCTTCTACTTGTTGCTCCTGTTTCTGTTGCTGTAGCTGTTGCAGTTTCTTCCACTCATTCCCTTGCACTTTGGTATGCTTAACTTGGTCACGCATCTTCCTCTCGAAAATAACAATTGGCTTTTAGAGGTTTGTTAGGTTTTCAGTGTCTATAGAAAATTTTGATTATGTTTCATGTCAGTTAGGAAAACAAACAGTTTTGCCTTTCAATATTAGTGAATTAATATCCACTGATATCTTTGACCTTATTCATTCTGATGTTTAGGGGTATTCCTCTGTCTCTAATATTGGTGGGTCTAGATATTTTGTTGTTTTTGTTGATGATTACTTTCGCATAGTTGGATTTTTAATATGAAACATCGTTCTGAATTATTGGAAATATATTCTAATTTTGCAAAAATGGTTGAAACTGAGTTTTCCAGACGCATCAAAATTTTTCGATCTGATAATGCTTTTGAATATACTCAATATGCTTTCCAAACTGTTTTGCATTCCTATGACACTGTTCATCAACTAACTTGTCCAGGTACCTCTTAGCAAAATGGTAGAGCCGAATGAAAACTTCGTCATATTCTTGATAATGTTCGTGCTCTCCTTCTCTTTGCCAAAGTTCCTGCTCCTTTTTGGAGTGAAGCTACTCTTCATCCTATTTACATGGTTTTCAGACCCGGACCGGACCGTACGGTCCGACCGGAAAAACCTCGAACCGCTCATTTTTGCGGTTCTTTTAGCATCAAGAACCGTTCTATGTGAAAAAAGCAGGGACCCGTGAAAACCGCAGTCGGACCTCACGGTTTTGAGAACCGTGATCAGACCGTTCCTCACGGTTCCCTGCTTCCTTTGAATCTGACCTTATAAAAAAAAAAAAAAAACACATAAGAGGAGAGATTGTCGTTGAAAAGATCGATCCGGACGAGCTAGTGAATGATGGCGAGAATGGAAGGCCAGTGGTGAGGAGTACCAGGGGCTTTGAGAATGGATTTGTTGAATTTGAAAGGGTAATTTAGGGATTTGAGCAAGAAGGGGAGATCTTCGTTGAGTTTGGAGGAGGAAGGGAACTGGAGATGAGAGGGCAGATCTTCTGGCTTTGTTCTCCGCCGGTGATGGAAGGCTAGTGCTCTCAGTCCTCTCTGCTTTCATCTCTAGCTTTGTTCTCTTATTTTTTTGTTCAACGCCGGTGAGAGTTTGAGAGAAAGAGAATGAGAAAGAAAGGATGAAGAAAGACAAAAAAAAAAGTAGAAAAGACTGAGGAGTCAGATGAGACTTGAGAGGAGTGGGATAGGGATGGGGAATGGGGAAACGTGTGTGGAGGATAAAAAATAAGAGAAAAAAAAAAAGAAAAAAAGAAAAAGAAAAACGTGTGGTCTGTATGGATGCAAATGAAGAAAGGGAAAAAAATAAAAAAATCACAATAAAATGTTACTATTATATTTTCACAATATTTCACAATAAATTTTAAGTAATAGATAATTATTAGTTAATATTAATAAGTAAAAAAATAATTTTAATGATGGGTTCAAATTAAAACTAGTGATAACTTTTTATATAAATTTTGTTGTGAAAATATTGCTAAAAATGCTGTAAACTTCTTCACTGCTTCTGAACAATTTTTCTTTGCTGCTGCGTGCGTAACTTGCTGTCAACTCCTTACATGTAATGCTTGCTTGCTGTCAAGCACTTCCTTCTTAGCTTTTGTTATTTATTTAACTTTAACAATTTTTAAATGCATAGACACCTTCATCTAGCTTTTGATTTTTTTTAATTCATAATAAATGGTGAACATTGACTATTCAAATGGGCTTGGGAGTTGGGAAAAAAAAATGATCCATGGTCAAATGGGCTTGGCCATGAGCAAATGAACTAATTTGTTTCTTAACTATTTTATTAAGTTTCATAAAGTAAAAATTATTGGGTACTAAAGTGTACTTTGTCATGACTTAAAAATAATTTAAAAATTCAATAGCTATTTATGTTTTTTTAGAATTTAATAAATCTTATTTGCATTATGAAAGTTATGTTACAAAAAATACTATCTATATTTGTTTTGGGTTTTTTTAGTTAAATTTTCAATTTTTATTTATTTAATATATTAATTTATAATTTAAATTATTATTAAATTAATTATGACGTCATCACGGTTCGACCCCGGTTCGACCTCGGTTCGACCTCAAAAACCTTGAACCTCTCCCTTTTACGGTTCAATGAACGGTCCGGGTCTGAAAACCATGCCTATTTATACTATTAATTGCATTCTAAGTCCTGTTATCCAAAATCAAACTCCATATGAGCACCTTTTGGGGTTACCTCCAGACTATCACCACCTTCGCCCCTTCGGTTTTGCTTATTTTGTTCTTCTTCAACCACAAACTTGAGCCTTGGTCAAAACTTTGTTGTTTTCTTGGCTATGGCGAAACTCAAAAGGGTATAAGTGTTATGATCCTGTCTCTCATTGTCATCGTATCTCCCACAATTTTGTCTTTTGGGAACATCGTCTCTTTGTCGAGCTCTCTCATTTCAATGCTTCCCTGTCTTCCTCCTCTGTCTTAGATCTTTTTTCAAATGAGGCACATATTCTTTTTATAACTGCTTCTGATCCTCCTGTAGTTACTCTTGATTCTGTTGCTGTAGACTTCTATGTCCAATCACTAGATATCACTGATCCTTTTCCTAGTTCACCCTTTAATAAACAGGTGGAAGATGAACAGGTTGAAGACAAGCTACCCACCCCCAACCTGAGCCTAGGTCTTTTGCTCCTGCTCCGCCTGAAGATCTTGCATAAGACATTCCACCTCGTCACTCAACTTGGGTAAGATCTATTCCTGCACATTTACTTGACTATTATTGTTACACTGTCCTTACTACACTACACAAGCCTCACACCTATCGTGAGGCTTCCACTGACCCTTTATGGCAGATTGCAATGAAACAGGAATTTGATGCATTATCTAAAATCCATACTTGGGATTTGGTGACACTTCCTCATGGGAAATCTGTGGTTGGTTGTAAGTGGATCTACTAGATTAAGACTCACTCTGATGGGTCCATTAAGCGCTACAAAACTCGTCTTATTACAAAAAGTTTTACACAAGAGTATGTGATTGATTATGAAGAGACTTTTGCTCTAGTTGCTCGCATCTCATCTATTCGTGCCCTTTTAGCTGTTGCTGTTGCTAGTAAATAGGACATTTTTCAGATGGATGTCAAAAATGCATTCCTTAATGGGGATTTAAGTGAAGAAGTGTATATGCAAGTTCCAATTGGTCTTTCTGTTGACTCAAATAATGTTTGTTACATTCAACGTGTACTTTATGACCTTAAACAAGCTCCACGAGCTTGGTTTGCCAAATTCAGCTCTACCATCTCTCGCTTAGGTTACATGGCCAGTCATTATGATTCTATCTTATTTCTTCATCGTACTAACAAAGACACTATTTTACTTCTATTATATGTGGATGATATGATTATAACTAGTGATGACCTTAATGGCATTCAAGAACTCAAGGATTTTCTCAGTCAGCAATTTGAGATGAAAGATCTTGGACATCTTAGCTACTTCTTGGGTCTTGAAATCACTCATTTTACAAATAAACTTTATATTACTTAGGCCAAGTATGCCTCTGAACTTTTGTCTCAAGCTGGACTCACTGATAGCAAGACTGTTGTTACTCTAGTTGAGCTTAATGTGCATCTAACTCTCTCAGGGGGGAAACCATTGTCTAATTCCTTTCTTTATAGACACTTGGTTGGCAGCTTAGTTTATCTCACTGTCACTCATCCAGAGATTTTCTATTCTTCTCCACAACCAAATGGACATATGCCAAAATCAACAGGGCCAAAACAGCCACAGAATAGAAAGATCATCACTGAATCGAGAACAACTCTAATAAAAAATCTAACAAGAAATCCAGTAATAAAGTTACTGCATCCTTAAAAGGAACATACGAGTAACTAAGGGGCATTTTCACAATCACATGTTATCTAGCAAGACTGATCAGAAAAGGATCACTGAGTCATAAACTGATAACTGCAAGGAACCAAAATAGTCAAAATTAAAGCAAAATTTATGTCATAAAGATGAAAGTATGATACTTTATAGAATATTATTATAAAGAACATCATAAAATCTTGATTCTTGAATGAACTTCAATTTCAACTTTTGAGTAGTCAGACAAAATGTTGAAAAGCATTAACTTAGGTCATGACAGCGTTTAATTTTTTTTTTTTTTTTAAATTTTTAAATTGATCTAAACATTGCATTATATGATTTTCTTTTTACAAATTTTTTTTATTCTTTTCCTCTTTGAATCTGATTTCTAAGTTCAAGGTCAAAGGAGAATGTTGGATTTTTTTTTTTAACCAGTCACAACAATTTATAACAGTAAACTTTCTTACTATTAACATTTAAATTTTAGCGAGGAGAATCCTACTCTTTATTGGTATAGATGAAAACTGAAGAAGATGCATGTTTGTGACTGAAAAACACAGGGAAAAAAATGTTTAGCATCCCTACTGAGTTCTGACTTCCACACTTTTCTGAACAATAAAAATCATTTGATAATATATAAGACAAGCTAACAAGTGCATGATAACCCACTTAACTTCTTCTCAAAATTGGAAAAAAAGAAAAGAAAGTGCTTGATAACCGTAAACTTCCAAAAAAAAAAAAATTAAGCAGTGTGAAAACATTAGGTGACACATCCACCATGAACCATGGCAACATTCAGCATACAGAGTAATGATAAGAGGTATACCAAAGGATATAAATTTAAATAATAAAATTATTATGTCTATAAGTGTATTCGCATACTCTTCACTTGCAATGGCTTGTTCTGTCAAAGCTTACTAGTCGTTAATGCATTGTCCAGATGACTTGAAATTTGTCATATGACTTGATTATCAGTTCACCTTTCTCTTTATGTACTTCTGCCTTCCCTCATTCTTGCCACCACCTTGTCTTAAATGAAAATTTTATACCACAAAACTATCAGATGCTTGGTGCATATGATAGATAATTAAGATCCTTCTTCAAAACATAGAAAGGTGTGTCCTCTTTGTATCATTGTGCAGATAACTTTAAACCAACATCTGTTTTCAATTAATTACATCTTTTCTACCAGAAAATAGAGATAATAACAAGAGAAATTAAGGGAAATAACGTCCCAAAGAACCCGTGCAGGATGTACTAGAGAAAATTTTGGATACCCTTATCCAAAATATAATTTCTCCCTACTCAAAATGACAGATCCAAAAGAAACAACGAAAGAGAAGATGAAAAAGTGTCCTATTCCCATGGGAAAGATTCTTGTGTTTTCTACATAGCCATATTTCTGCAGTGCATGCATTATAGTATCGGCAGCACATTTGCGCTCCTCACATATATACCTTGCGAGACATTTTCTTCCTTCTCTACCGGAATGTGGACCTCAATGAGTCAAATGGCCTGATAAAATGAATCAATGCCAAAATTTTTGTTTTCTTTTTTTTTTACTAACAGAATGCCACATCAAGAAAGCACATCCGTACTTCTAACTTTACCTTTTTCTAGTTAAACTAATCAATGCATGAGGGATTGAGAGTGCAGGATAATAGTTACAATCAAACTGATGCACCTTTGGGATAAATTGTGAGGTTGCCTGGAACAAGAGAAACTACTAATCCTGAATATGGGTACCTTGGATCCCTAATTGTAGTAAACAATATGACTATCAGTATATCACAAAGCCATTATAAATCATCATTAACAATAACACTTGGTATCTTAAGAAAACCAGCAACATCAGATGAACAGAAACTAGCAGTTACAAATTCAAAAAAATTTATCATCCATCCCTGTAACACTACTCGCTGGAAGAATGTAAACTACATATCTTTCATTACATCAGTGGTAAAAGAATTTTTATTTTTTTTAGAAAAAAGTATACAATGAAGTGACACCCAGCGAAAATAAAATAGCCAATTACTATAACTTCAAGATTCATTCGTTTTGCATTCAAATGGAAAGTATTACACTATTTTTTTGACATGGAACAATTACACGATTAATATATGCAAATTAACAGTACAAATCTTCAAATTAAAAAAAAAAAAAAAAAAAAAAAAAACAGTACAAGTCCTTGTTAATACAGACTGTACTGAACGTAAAGCCATGGAATTGATCACAAGAAGGATCAATTAAATTAGAGTCTAATGAACCAACAACAACAATGTAAGTGATCAGCAAAATTTTTAAGGTCACAAAAGAAGCAAAATATAAAACAATTTGTTTAAGGCAAGAATAATATGGTTTGAGCTACCTCCTATGACCGGTTCTCTTAGTAGCTCATTGGGCTAATTTGATACTTATACCAAGTATCAGGTCCATGGGTTCGAGAACTGGTGAGAGAGAGCTACCTCCTATGATAATATTGCAAAGTAGGCAAGTTCAATTTGTTGTCATCTTTTTGACAGTTTTTAATCTCATCCCTAATTCCTTCAACAGATGACTCTCAATTCCTTATAAGCCAAACATTATATATAATTGAAGCTATAATTTTCTTTTTGAATTACATATATATTCAAAATCTGCCCCCAGCCACATATATACCAAACTTCTTTTCAAGAATTTCTAGCGAAAGAAGAAATTATTAACCTTTGGCTGTATATTTTCATAAATGAAGTAACTGAGTCTTTTCACTCAGGCTATCTCCTTGAACAATTTGAATGGTAGGGTTGGTGTCAAAATTTATCACTTGACCTTTCCATGGGTCCTCACTAAGCTCCGAGATCATCAACCCAAGAGCCACACAAACATTCATAGGCTCTCCATTCATACTCCCCGACACGTCACACACCGCAATGCAATTACTCAGCTTGCCCTTCTTCAACAAGTCATCCACCATTCTCTTCCACTGAAGCTTCGCCACCTGTCCTCCATCACTGTCCTTCAACGAAGCGATAATCTCATGTGGGAGCAACGCACCCGCCGCGATTGTTGCCTCACCACTCTTCACGCTTTCGAGGTACTCCTAGAATCGCTTGTTGTCGTGTTTCAGAAAGTGTTCCTTGCAATTCTTCATTGCCACCGAAGGTACACGGTTGTAAGGCAAGGTTTCCCACATATTTGCACTCATATACACTTCGGGGAGTTCCAGAACCTAATGGAGCGGAACCAAAACTTGCTTTCTCAACCTATCTCGGACTCTATAAGCATAATGAGCATCTTCTAGGGTTCGATATTTCAGGTCAGACTCTTTAGGAAAAACCCGTTTAGCAATGCTCTCGCATATCAACAAGGACTTGTCGTAGGCCGAGTCAATCGTAGGGCACCATTTTGCTGCAAGACTGATATCTCTATGCTTTCCTTCATTCAAAGCTTGCATATCAGCCTTCAACATCTCTGCATAAACATCGGAAACGGCGTCGTGCAAGATTCGATAAACCGGGTCTCGGTTATACCTCTCGAAAGCTTTCTTGGCCATGGCCAAGACTTGTTCTTTCCTCATCGACCTTGCGTGCTCTCTCTCAAGATTGACTTTAGCAATATTCTGCTTAACCCTCAACTCCTTGGGCAACTTTGAAGTCTTATTCTTGTTCTTAATCTTATCAGTTTTTTTTTTTTTTTTTTTCCTTCATATTTTTCGAGGCGTTTTCTCGTAAAAAAATGCATTCTGCCTATGCGTCTCCCCCTGCCTCTCATTCCTCTGCCTATGCCCTTGGCTATTTTCTCTGGTCCCATTCTCTCTTGGCGTTTTCGCTTGCCGACTCGCCTTCGAGTATTATGTAAAGAATTTCGAGGAGGTCTTTGAAATAACTGAAGTCGGCGAAGGTTCTAGCGTTGAGGGCTAGGGTTTTAGGGTGGTGTTTATGGAGCCAAAGCGCCGCCATATAGAACCGGTGCTTGTCAGATTTGCCAGTGCCGCGTACGCCACGGAGGTTACAGATGAGTTTGAGTGTGGTAAGAGGGTGGTAGGCCCAGGCTTTTTGGACTCGATCGACGGTTTCGTGGGATGGTGTGGAGAGGACAACGTGGAAAAAGAAATCTAAACATGGGTTTCCAGTTGCTTTGTAGGTTAACGAACAGTTTTCTGTGAAGCCGAGTGTGGGTTCTTGGGTTGAGAGATTGAGGGTTTCTACTGAGGACTCGATGGCGGTACTGGTGGTGCTTTTGGAGTTGATCTAGGGTGGGCTGAGAAGAAGGGAATCTGAGGCCATTGGGATTTTACTTTAGGTAGGAAGGGTGAGTGAGACTGAGATTTTTTATTGAGATTTGAGAAAGAGAGTGAGAGACAGTGTTTGATTATGAATTTGTGATTGTAGATAGGGTTTACAAAGGGGTTTTATAAGAGAGAAGGATCACTTGGTAAGCAAGTTTTGTTTTTTTTTTTTTTTTTTTTTAATAATTTGATGAGTACAATTACAATTACAATACTCGAGGACTACGTTTTTATTTATTTTATGAATATTTGGGGAGCAAGTTGGATTTATGAATGAATGTGATAAATGCTGCAGCCCATATGAGAAACCCCCAAAAGATAAAATGAGCAGAATCCACCCAAAAGGGCATTTCCCAACACCCCCACTACAGGCCACAGTAGAGGATGCCCAAGACCTATATGATATCCCATTGAAAAATTCTTCATTAAAAAAATATATCAAAGCCAACAAATTAATTTAAATATCAAAAGCTGACAATATTCTATAACTAAATTAATCATGAAAATTTTAAAGTATTATAATATTTAATATAAGAAAATCAATAGATGGTGTATAATATAAGAAAATTTAAGGTTTTTTTTTTTTAATTTTTAAAATTTTTTTTTTTTAAACTTTATCAAAGAATCAAATGATTGGATCCCGATTGAATACCCACGCAAACAATAAATTATTTATATTGATAAATTTCATTGGAAATTTAAGAATAATCAAATTAATAAACCACAACACTTACATAGGTAAGAAGTATGGTCTTATGAGACAATCTCGTGAAACATTTCTCTCATAACATGAGTGGGTCTATGAGACTATCTTATAAAAAATATGCTCTCGTATTCTATTTTAAAAAGGGTAGAGGCAGTGGAGCTCCCTTATAAAAAGTGGCTGACTATACGTAGAAGACTTAGTAATTTTAGATATATAAAACAATTTCACAACTTGTAAACAATTGGATGAAATGAAAAGTTATTATATGTATAACATTATTCTCATATAAGATCAATAGCTAATCACAACATATCACTTCAAAGTTTTTTTAAAAATTGTGATTTTTTTTTTTTTTTTTGTGTGACATTGGACTTACTTTATGTCTTAAGACAACTATAGCCAAGCTGAATTTTTGATTTTTTTTTTTGGGGGGGGGGGGGGGGGGGGGGGGGGGGGGTTGGGGTTGACTTCTAATATCATCATTATGACAAATTTTTAGTGGGGAGTAACTTTACGGGGAAAAAAAATCAAGGAAAGACCAGTCACCCGAAGGCCCATTATCTTGTACAAATCGGGACCAGCAGGTGAAAGACATCAATGAGAGTTATAATTCGCAATGACAAAGGGTATTCCCTTGAAGGCCCATTACCAGTTACAAATTGGGCATCCAATACATTCCAAATAGTTAAAAAAAAAAAAAAAAAAAAATGAGGATGCAAAGTCTAACGCAGGAGGCCGTATCAGCGGAAACATAAGATCATTTTTCCCAAAGCAGCGGTGTTTCTCACTTTCTCTTCCCAGCAAGAGGCTCATTTTCTAATAGTGTCTTAATTAAAGTAACTTTAAATTTATTTATTTATTTTAAAGAGAAAGTAACTTTAATTTCAAGAGTCTCTTACACTCTAACGTCATTGATTTGCTCATTATACTCAAACAGTCCAAAATATAGACACATTTTTTGTCGAAAAAAGATGGAGGATGACCAAGGACTAGGAGTAATTCAAGAGGACTTTTGTTGTTCAAGGAATGAGATGTAACTTGGAAGCCTATTAATCAAACGGACAACAGTTAAAACACAGTGACCCCATAGACTCACCAAAGGTAAGGAGGATTGAAACTTTAAGGCTCTTAATACATTGAGTATGTGCTAATGTTTTCTTTCAACATCAACATTGTGTTAGGGTATTGCTACACAAGTGAGTTGATGTAAGATGCCTTTAGTTTTGAATTTTTTTTTTCTCATCAAGAATTCGGCCCCATTGTCAAGCCTAATTGTTTTAATTTTGGTGTTGACTTGGGGTTTCAACCATAGCACCTATAATGCACCGAAACTGATACACGTATCGGTACGGTATGGATATAGACACAGAGATACAACATTTCTTAAAAAGCCTAAAATATGATACGTCGGGATACATCAATTAATTAATTAATTAATTATCTATTTATTTATTTTAGGTGTATTTAAATATTTTTGTACATAATTTATGTTTGTAACTATAATTTATATATAGAGGGTATGTTTAGATACTGCTTATTTTGCTGAAAACTAAAAACTAAAAACAATTAAAAAAAAAAAGAAGTTACTGTTCATACAGGGTTATTGTTTATTTATCTATTTGTACTGTCCATGAGACGCTGGTCTTAAAAACAAAAAAAAGTTCAAAACACTGAATCGCATAAACGCTCAGCTATCCAAACGCTATCATATATATATAACAGAGTCAGGCCCATAACAGTGAGCCACAACAGAACAAAAATGAGCAAAAAAAAAAAAAAAAAAAAAAAAAAAGAGAGAGAGAGAAAGAGAGAAAGAGAGAGTAGAGAGGCTAACATAGGCGAAAAAGAGAAAAAAAAAATCCTCTTGATAATTCCGATCAAAACAGAGTCAAGTGAGAGGTGAGGGAGAGAGAGTGAGAGTTTGAGAGACTTACTGGCGGCAAGGATGAGGACGAGCTCTTGCGATCGAGAGTTAGAGCTCAGATTAGCATATGGGCTATTCAGAGCAAAAATCAAGAGTGACTAAGCGAGAGACTGAGAGGCGACAGTGTAGAAACTAGAAAGGAGAGAGTGAAAGGGTAATCATGTGAAAGGATTAGGGCTTTTAACCCAACTATGCCGATCAAATGGCCAAGTGTCAAATTCTTATCCTTTTTTTCTTTCCTTCTCCCATATCAAATTAGTGCGCGTTTTATCTCTAATGTATCCTGAGCGTATCTGAGCCATATTAGAATAATAAATTGATTTTTTTTTTTCTTCCGATACTCTTTGGGTACGTTTGTATCAGTATTTTACCCATATCCGTATTGAATACCGATACGACGTATTGACGCATCATATGATAGCATAGAATTGTACAATTTATAATTTATAGCACTTGTCAGCTGCATGACCTACAATTCCACAATCTGCTCATGCCTATCCTTAGAAGTGTTAGGATTCCCTTACCGTAACTGTTGTTGGTGCTAGAGTACAAAGCATTTAAGAGCATTCGCACCAGTGTATGTAAAATCATGTAAAATACAAAAAGAAGTTGTTTTTACACATTTTGCCTCAAAACTACACTACATCAGTCCTTCTAAAAATGTCTAAAATCGTGTATATCTATACACGAGCTACAGTAACTATGTAAATTTACACAGTTACTGTAGTTTGTGTATAGATTATTTTATTAATTTCTTTCGCTCCTTTTTTCTCTCTCTTCTCCGTGCTCAACAACCTCAGTAACTTCACCACTTCTCATCTTCTTCTTTTTCCTCATATACACACAAACACACTCACACACAAACACATCCACACACAGCTCCGATCAACACAGAGATTCACTTGCTAAAAAAAAAAAAAAAACACAAGATACACAAACACACCCACACACAAGCAAACCCACACGAGCAAACAACAAAGATATTGATCGGAGCTTGACTGGAACGATCGGAGCTCATTGATGTGTGGCTCGGAGCTAGGTGAGATCGGAGCTGTGAGGGAGAGTGAGGGGTTGGATCGGAGCTGTGAGGTGAGATCAGAGTTGTGAGGGAGAGTGAGGGGTGAGATCGGAGTTGTGAGGGGTGGGATCGGAGTGGGATCGGAATGGGTCGGGGTGGGATCGAAGCTGTGAGGGGTGGAATTGGAGTGGGTTGGAGCTGTGAGGGGTGGGCTGGAGTTGTGAGGGGGACAGAACTGTGAGGAGTGGGCCGGAGCTATGAGGGAGATGGATCTGTGAGGAGTGGGCCGGAGCTGTGAGGGAGAGTGATGTGTGGGTATGGAGATGGTAGAGTAGAGAGATGGGTATAGAGAGAGAACAAGAAATCAGAAAAAATGAGAAGAAAAAAAGAGACCCGCATATTTAACCGATGGTAGTTAAGTGAAATAATAAAAAAATGAATAAAATTGATTATTTAAATAAAAGAAGGGATATAATAGATAAACTGATGTGGGTGTTTTGTAAAAGTGAATGTGTAAAATAGAAAAAATAAGTTTTTAGTGTAAAAATGGATATGTATAATGCATGAGCTGATGTAAATGCTCTAAGATGATAAGTTGTTAATTATAGATCAGTAGTGACGGGCTCACATAAAAAAAGAACCTATAGACACCACCGGGCCTAGTTGCTTGAGTGGTACCTGGTACCTTCTGCGTTTGCTAACTCAGGGGTTCGAGCCCCTGCAATAACAAATTACCCACCACAAAAAAAAAAAAAAAGCGAACCTATAGACTATAGTGCATCATAATCAACGGATGACGACGTGGCTGGAAATCAGGAGGTGGGTGTGGAAGTATATACAGCATGCATATAGGGATCTATGTCCTCCAGTGGTCCACAAGTGCACAAAATGTGCGAGGCCGTGGAGATCAAGGAATCCATCTATGTGTCACATAGAGAAAATTTTCGGAATTTGAAGCATTTTATGAATTAAAGTTCACGAATTTGAAAATGTGCTTGTGTTTTGAATAGTACGTTTGTTTGTTGGGTGTGTGAGCTGGTAGGTACATTGGTGAGCGTTGTGAAATTGTTGTTATTTTGTTTTAGTGTATTTTGTAGGTCTTAAGGGGCTCAAAAACAAAAAAAGTAGTATATTAGTTAAAAAAATTTCAAGTCAATAGATACTTTTTAATGTTTTCAATGAGTATACCACAGTATGTTATACAACAAATAATTTTATGATTTTATTATTATTATTATTAACTTTCAACTACTTTTTCAATTCCAAGAGTTCCAACACTTTCCACAAATATAATTCTGGTTAACAGTTTAGGTATGATATGTCTTGATTAAATATGGGTCAGATTAAAATATATTGATATTCTGTTTATCCATATTTAATTTATGATGAGACCGGTCTTTTTTTTTTTCCGAGAGTGCCCGGTCAATTTGTTAGAACTTACTTTTTTCACATTTAAATAATTTCAAAAAATTAAACCTACTTTTAAAATCTTCTTTTTAGTTTTTCTTTTAATGCTACTAATTATTTTAAAGGTTTAAAACTTATATAATAATTTACAAATTCTTAAGTTTGTAGCTTGTTAATTGATTTAAGAATCCATTAACAAGGTTTTCAGACCCGAACCATTTAATGAACCGTACAAAAGAGATGTTCAATGTTTTTAAGGTTGGACCAAGGTTAAACCGAAGTCGAACCATGGTGACGTCGTAATTATTTTAATAATTTATTAAAATATAAATTAATATTTTATATTAATATAAGTAGAAAAATGAACTAAAATAGTCCAAATAAATATAGAAATCTAATTTCAAATGTCTTTTTTATATCATAACTTTTATAAGGAAAATAAAAAAAATATTAAATCTTAAGCAAAAAAAAAAAAAAAAAATATATATATATATATATATTTTTTAATAAAACTCAATATTGTACTCTTTTAATCTTTTTATGAGAACTTATGTCTAAATTATCTCAGGTTATGCTCAAGCCCATTTGACTATCCAATATTCAACTATTCATGAAAATCTTGAAAAATAAAGTAAAATCAATACGCTACTCATATATTGGCTTTTTTATATTGGTTTTACTTCACAAAAAGGCTTTTTCTTATATTGGCTTCTTTATCAAATTGTAACACAAATTGAAGTCATACAATAACAAATCATACAATTGTGTAGTTTCTTAATTAATTTAAGATTTTATTAAATTATTTTAGTCTACTTCATAAATAGGTAGGTTCTCGTGCATAGCATAGGCTAGCGACTAGTAAATTATTATAATTATAATCATCTTTGTTATTTATCTATTAAAACAAAGCATAACAGGCTAATCCATCTCTAACAAACTTAGACTCTAATGCCTACTAACAAATCAACTAATTATTTACAAACATGTGTACACTTAGGGTCGTTTGGTAGTAGTGTTTAAGTATTGTTGTTCAATTTTCAATGTTGTAAAAATACATGCTTGAGTGTTATAGAAATATGTGTCAAAAGTGTTATTATTGTTTAAACACTAAAAAATGTTATTTAAAAACGAGTACCCAATAGCCCTTTAATTACGGAAGTGACACAAAGCTCTTGTGACACTCGCGTGTCTCACTTAAGTTCTTTTAAACCACACGAATCATATGATACGGCTAAAATAGTATGAAAGCATGAACTGCGTGTGTTGTAATGGTGGTGCTATTGATCATTCCAAAAATAGTATTTGTAACGAACCTTACAAGATCAGTGTGCCTCTAATTTCAACAGTTCACACTAAATTGTGTATGGTTATCTATTTGCTATCCATTAAGATGCTTAATTACTACATTATCTTTTGTATAAGTTTGATTTCTGCCCCCATCACATGAATTGTTTGCGTCTTTTTTCTAACCACGTACTGGTGCAGTGTCTAGTCGCAAGTAAAGTCACCATCCTAAGTGGGAATTCGAGAAACACCATTGTGCACTTTTTTAGTGTTTTTGAAAAATAGCTAAAACTGTACATTTATCATGCCAACATGTGTGTATGTAATCTACTCACGATGTGGGACTTCAACGCCATGTTATGAAAATGATGATAATATATAATAGAAGTAAAAAAATTCATAAAAGCCTCAATGTGCTTGTAGGCTGTAGCCCAATGACATATACTCCGTTCTTCTTCTTTTTCCTCTATCCTACTTGTTATGCATACTTTATATTCTACCAATCATAGTGTATGACATATATTTGAATTTATTTATTTATTTATTTTTTTCATTTTGAACTTTAATTATTTTATAAGGACAATTAATACATGACAAATTTTATAGTTGGAAAGCCTTTTAAAGTTAAGTACTTTTTTTCCCTACACACTTCTTGCGGTATAGCGTTGTTGTTGAACCATGTACAATACATATTACATTATTACGTGACCAGTATGTGGATTTTCTTCCTTTTGGTGGGAATGATATCTATGTTTAGGACATAAAAATTCAAAGTAAGATAATTGATGAGGAACTAAGCTTTAGCTTAAAATATTCTAATTAAGATTGCATGCAAAAGAGATCTGTGCATGGAAAGCAAAGAAAAGTTTTGGTACATTGTCAAACTTTTGAACTCAGTAGGACCCGATTGGACCCTATACATTAATATTTATATTTTAACAGTAAAGAAGAAAAGATATCTATTTTGAACTGTTTCTATGGTAGGGTATATTATAATTTTTAAGTGCCGAATGACGTATGATCTGACGCAGTATAGGCTCTCTAGTCCCTTATAAAAGGCCAAGAGTCTTGTTGTTTTGAACCATACAAAGGCCAAAGATGACCACTACCAAATACTGCCTTGTGTTGCTCCTTGGAGTGGTGCTTCTAAGCACTGCCTCACTGGCTGACCACCATGAGTCTCCCAAACATGAGCACAAACCTCCTAAGGGAGAAAAGCCACCCCCAAAACACAAGCCACCAACCTCACTCAATAAGGAAGAGAAGCCATTGCCAGAACACAAACCACCAGCCCCAGGTAAGGGAGAGAAGCCACCACCACATGATCATCACCCTGGACGCCTTCTATTGGATTTTACTTCCAGTGATGGCAAACCTCCTCCAAAGGGAGAAAAGCCACCACCAAAACACAAGCCGCCAACCCCACTTGACAAGGAAAAGAAACCATTCCCAGAACACAAGCCACCAAAGGGTAAAGGAGAGAAGCCACCACTAGAGCACAAACCACCACATGATCATCACCCTGGACACCTTCTATTGGAGTCATCTTCCATTGATGGTAAAGCTCCTCCCAAGGGAGCAAAGCCACCACCTAAACACAAGCCACCAACCTCAGTTGAAGAGGGAGAGAAGAAACCATTCCCAGAACACAAGCCACCAAAGGGTAAAGGAGAGAAGCCACCACCGGAGCACAAGCCACCACATGATCATCACCCAGAAGATCATAAAGACTCGCAAAGGCCACCTCGAAAGAACTTGAAGCCTCCAACTGCTGAAAAGAAGCCACCAAGTCCTTCTCACAAGCCACCCCACAAACCACCAACTGCCAACTGAATGCATAGCTAAATATTTAGAAATAAGAGCTACAACTATGTTATCTTTCTTGTCATTCACTGTACTATTTGTGGAACAGCTACTACTAGCACTGAGATATATGGTCATGTTGTGTACTTGTTTATATAGTGTTTGTTGTTAGCTGTGTTGCTTATGAGTATTGACATGCAGTTATGCATTTGGAGAATACTGCAGCATGGATATATCTAGTATCTTTACGGTTTGAATTGTTTTCTATCAGATAGAGAAGAACAAAAAGTCACTGCATTATTCTCGTAAAAAAACTCTTCTTCTTTGTAATGACATGTTTTCACATGTCTCAATGATTCGCGCCTTGATACCCCGATACAAGGAAATTAAAAGCACTATTCTAAACAGAAATAATTGAAAAAAAAAACCCTAATTAAGGCTATTGGAGATTGATTTCACTATAATCATTATCAAATCGATAATTTGGTCGCGTCTCACCAAAGCAGCAAATTAAAGAAAAATCTAGAGCTACAAAGAAATATTAAATATTATTTTCCACAGACAAACGAAAACTCCAATTATATTAAGATATATTAAAATCATCTGATTATATATTATAAATTTAAAAGTATATCTAGTGCCACTTCATATAATATAATTAATGACGTGACACTTTTTATATCATTATATTTTTAAAGTATCCTTACTTAGGATAGATAGATTAATATTGTATACCTTGATTATGATTTGTTGATAAGTGAGATGGACTATGTACTTTTTTTATACATGGGCCTCACAAGCATGTCATCAATAGCACCAAGAATATTCAACAAACAAAAAGAATAGGCGAAACTAATATACTATTGGCCCTTAAAGTTTACTCTGTAGGTGTAATTGATCCCTTATATTTTAAGTGTGCACTATTAATCCTTCAAGTTTTAAAAATAAGTATTATTAGTTCTTTTGTTAATTGTCATTGATGTTATTACTTTGGTGGCTAATGAAATAATGACGTGGCATCTTTTTCACTTATATGACATTTCATTTTTATTAAAATTTTACAAAATTGAAGAGAAATCTCTATCCCTCACTCTCTTACCCGCCTCTCATTTACTTCAACTTATTCTTCACTACCACAATAGCAGCGTTTCCAGTCTGACCTTTTGAGCCCAAAGCTATTACTCACTGAAACTGGACTTTTTCTCTAAACCCGAGAGATAGAAGAGCTACAAGACCTTGATATCTTGGTCTTTTTCTGTGCCATCAAAATATATATAATAATAAATTATATAATTTGACCCTCTTAAAGAAATGAACAATATTTGATAAACTTTTCAATGTGAATGAGTTAAATAGAGATGACCAAGATGAGGAAATTTGTCTCTTTGGAATTGAATTGTGTTATACCAAATGATTAACAATTCGAATGCTGGGGTAGGACAGAGAATTTCATGGGTTTCAATGTGAAAGAGAAGAACATGGAGAATCCATATGAAAAAGAAAAAAAAAAAAATGTAATTGTGTTTTGGTGAAATGGGTGTGCGTCGTAAATAAAAGTGTGATCTAAGAAATCGGTTTGGTTTATATTATCAAGAAGAGCTTTCTGCGAGATAATCTTGGCAAGAAGTGAGAGAAATATGTGAAAAGACTAAGTCTCTATGGTTGCAAATCAGTGACAAAGAATAGGCACAAATAGAGTATTATTTTGAAATATTTTAATATAAAAAATGTAATATTAGTTAAAATATGCTATATCATTTTTCTGTTAGCCACATAAATATTAACACTAATAGCAGTTGACAAAAAGACTAATCTAGCTCATTTTTTTAAACTTGATGGACTAATAGTACTTACTCAAAACTTAAGGGGCCAATTATGCTCGCGGAGTAAACATTAGGGACCTCGATGCTCCAAAATAGACCGGTATTAAAATATTCTATCCTAATAGACAAACTAAAATGGTCACTAGAATGGAATTGACAACTATGATAATGATATATTCTTTGTAGTTCCCTAAATTTATAGTTCAAACTCTAACTCTTCCTCTCCCACTATGTACCTATGTTAAAAAGTATATATTTGTGTTCATCCCACAACAATCACTAAATCAGTATATGTCTAGTCCATCAATCACTAAATCAGTATATGTCTAGTCCACTAAATATGTGCATGCCCATATGCCTTCATCAGAAACTATGAACATTAGCATTAATATCCCTAAAATAATGTAAAGGAGTAATTTAGGGGGGGAAAAAAACACCGCACAATAGCCTCCCTATCCATTCCCCATTTTAGGATTTTGTTACAATTGCTCTCTAGGAGCAATGTTCATTAATTTCCTAAATGAATTTTTACTCTCTCTCTCTCTCTCGCTCACATTTGGTATTAGTCTTATTTTGTGTATTTGGAATTTGCGAGTGTCAATCACTCCTTAAGTTCAGCCATAAGGTCCCACCATCTCTACAACATTCAGTTAATTTATTGCAGGTACACATGCTACCGTGCCTATTTCTCCACCAGCACCCATCTATGTCAAAATTTATTTGGGAAATCAAGAAACACGTACGCGTAATAGATAGACATTGCAAAATCTTCGGAAAGGACAAGTGTAGAGTGGTCCATATTCCCAACTCCTAACAAAACAAAAAGGGTTATTATTATTATTATCATTTTTATTTATATAAAATTACCAACATGGACATTCATAAATCACACCAAGTTGCACCGACTCCCACCAAAGGAAAAGAAAATAAATAATATATATATACACACACACACTGCGGCTAGTCTTTTTATGTACCCAAGGTCATGCATTGATAATGTCTTATATGGTCTATGTGCATGTTAAAATTTAATTTGTTATACTTATTAGAACACACATAAAAATAATAATACACACATAAAAATAATAATACTTAGTGTTTTAAATCGAGTTTATAATACATTACATAATAATACAACTACAAAATGACTTACTTTTTGTAAATTAATTTTATAAATAGTAGATACTAAACACACACCACTAATTTGAAATAAACATTCATATTTAACTTTGAACTTTGAAATATACAACGTGATGAAAAAGGATCTGGATCCTCTCCATTTCTATTTGAAATGGAGGGGGTCCAGTTAAGGGGCCAGATTCACTTAAAATAAATCAAAGGCTTAAACTGTGCCACGTCAATTAAAATTCAAGTCAGTTAACTCTTCAAGTTCAACCGGAGTTAACAAACTTAACTCTTCAAGTTTAGGGGTTAAACTCATCACTTAAAGTATTCAAGTTCACTTAATAGAAGAGCTCATGTTTTACTTTGTGTTAACTCTATTGAAAAAGAAAAATGCACAACAAAGATGGATGCTAAGAACACAAACCAGATTTGATGGGGTTGCAAGGTAGACATGGGCGAATGGTGGCTCACTCCAAGTCAATGAGGTTGGGTCTGGTAGTGCTGTGCTCGCTGGGGCTGGTGGTGGTGGCAATGTTCATTGGCAGTGACTTGATGGGATCTGGTTTGGAAGATGAACTTGTGGATCTTTTTCCAGATTTGCTTTGATTTTTTATTTAGGTAGGTGATATTATAGCAAATCTGGGGATATGATAGCAATAGGCATGGGTTCTTTTAACGTACTTGGTATATCATGGTGATATCGAAATAGACTAAGGCACAAGATTAAAAAAATAAAATTTGAGAGAGATGGACGCTTGGCTTAAGACTTAAGAATTCAAACAGCATAGGAGTTCAATAAAAGCTCTTTCATTTTTCATTTGGATTTCGAGTACCTGAACAAGAAACTCTTTCTCGTTGCTTTCTACAAAAATGGCGACAAAGTATAGTAATTAGCATAATGAGCCTACTGTTCCGATGGAGAGAAGAACTCTCTACCAAAACTAAGCTCTTCTCAAAACTAGGCTTCACAACCTTAGCCCCACGCCCCAAAAACCTAGCCTCTCTCATGCCTATTGCTTTGATTTTTTATTTAGGTAGGTGATACTATAGCAAATCTTGGGAACGATCTAAAGTTCATCTTCCAAACCAGATCCCATCAAGTCACCACCACCAGCCCCAGCGAGCACACCATTACTAGACCCGACCTCATCGACTTGAAGTAAGCCACCGTTCGCCCATGTCTACCTTGCAACCCCATCAAATCTGGTTTGTGTTCTTAGCGTCCATCTCTGATGTGCAATTTTCTTTTTCAATGGAGTTAACACAAAATAAAACATGAGCTTTTCTATTCAGTGAACTTGAATAGTTTAAATGATGAGTTTAACCCCTCAACTTGAAGGGTTAAGTTTGTTAACTCTGGTTGAACTTGAAGAGTTAATTGACTTAAATTTTAATTGACGTGGTTCAGTTTAAACCTTTGATTTATTTTAAGTGAATCTGGTCCTTTAACTGGACCCTCTCCATTTCAAATAGAAATGGAGAGAATTTGAATCCGATGAAAAACTGTTAAAAAGTCCAAAAGGTATTGGTTATGTTCTTACCTCTCAAAGCTTCTGTCCACTCAATTTTAACTTCACTGTTTCAATTTACCATTTTCAAATCAAAGGGACCCAAAAAGGACCCCTCCTCACCTAAAATTTACAATACATTATTTTTTTCATAACTTACGTATGAAATGGATGAAACTACTTGATTCTTTGCTGCCGACGAGGGCCCACAAAAGGCATTATAAAATGGCATCCACTCTTCTAGTCTTGAATCATCAGTAGCCAATATGTCTAGCACAAGCTTACTAGTGTTGTTTCTAGCAGTGGTGCTTCTCACCACTCCATCCAATGCCGATTACCCAAAGCCACCTCCATATGAGCACAAGCCACCCACTCCAATCCAGAAACCTCCCCCAATTGAGAAGCCACCAACTCCTATTTACAAGTCTCCTCCAGTAAGCAATCCAACCCCTGAACATAAGCCACCAACCCCAGTTTACCAACCCCCCAAACCATCGGTGCCAATTCACAAGCCACCAACCCCAATTTCTAAACCTCCAACTCTACCTCCCAAAGTAGAGAAACCGCCAGCGTATAAGCCACCAACCCCAGTTCAGGCACCTCCTAAGGTAGAGAAGCCACCCACTAGTCTACCTCCCAAAGTAGAAACTCCAGCACCCCCAAAGCACTTGCCATCACCACCTTATGGCCACTATCCAGGACACCCTCCAGTGGAGAAAGGTCAAGATCCTCACAAGCCACCCCGCAAGATTCTGCCTCCTCCAACACCATACAAGAAGCCACCTTCTTCTGCCTAGAGGCTTTCATCACCTATCCATTACATCTGAGTTTTAGGGTGAATGTGGATAGATTAATCACTAGAAATAAGAGCTTAGCAGTACTCACTATGCTTCCTTGTGTGTCATGTTCTATGGGTTGATCATTAGGAATGAGCTTACTCGTGTCATTAGTTATTGCAGTGTTGCTTTCTGTGTAATTGCTAAGCATGATATCGTTTTTCTAATTTAAAGCAGTGAGCTATCTAAAATATATATTCCCTTTTACCGATGTGTTTGTTCTTTACAAACATTAACAACGGGCGCAAGATAATTCATTGTTTTTTTGCTTCGTCGAGATTTGGTTGGGTGGAAAGAAAAATCAGCAATGTCGCATTCCGTACTACAATGATGACATAATTATCAATCTTCATCCATCCTGTTTACCAAATCTCAACAGGGTTCGACCAAGACAAAATAAAACATCAAAAAAAAAAAAAAAAATTGACAAGATTGGTTGATAGTAATACTTGGCATCAGCATCACTTTAAACAAGCAGAGCCTGGATTCCACCTAAAAGATTTATAATATATGGTTATTTATGAGTCTAGTAAAGCACATGCACTAGTTTGTTCTCAACGTTAAAGCAAGATCAAGAGATTGTTTAACTTCTATCAAGCCTCCCGTGGGGTGGGTTCATTTGTGAACTAGTTGAGTGAACATTGAACAACAAGAGTTAGAGTTTATGTTTCCAGCAGATAACTTCAAACATAAAGATATTCACTTAGATTAGGTTAAATTAAGAATTCTATTTCAAATAACAAAAAAATGAATGAAATATGCAAAAGTTAATTATTACAAAATTTACTTTATAGTCACTGTACACTAATATAACAATGAATGTTATTAATCGATATCAACAACATAATTTTCCTTTTGACTAAAAAATAAAAGATATCGACAACATAATAGAAGAATGTAATAATTATTATTATTATTATTTTTTATCATTAATGAGTCAATGAGACATCATGTAAAAGTTATGTACTAAAAGTGCTAGTGTCACTAGCATTACTCAAACCAAATATCTATTTCTACATGTCGTAGTACCTTGCTAAAAGAGAAAAAAAAAATTGAAAATATAGTAAATTTGTCTTTGAGATGGTGATAAGGAGTAGGAAATCTAGGCATTTTCTAGTTGTTCAAAGGCTCACCTATGTAGTTCTTTGGAATTTCAAATAGTTTTTAAGATCTTATGTTTTCAATTATCTAATAAACCACTGAACTTATAGCCAGTCATTTATGAAGGTCAGAATCCACCATGGAGGAGAAATACAAGGGTCTAGACAACTGCAGCAGTCTCAATGATGTTATAGGATTTGAATGAACATCAACCAAGAAGAAATTTAAGAGGGAGATCATCACCGAGCCGCCCCTCTTTCAATAAGCTAAACTTTGACTATGACTTCTATGGTTCTAACTTATGTGCAAAAGGGCTTTTACAAATTATAAAATAATTATAAACTTGAGAAGGATCTAAAAAATAAAAAATAGGAATGAAAATACAAGTAAAAAATATTATAGAGACATGTACCAAATACAAAGAAGAGAGGGAAAATATAAGACCTAGACATGGCAAACTGGTAATCAAATACCACTCAAACACACCTAACTGAATACTGCCGTGCACTGAAAAATTAAAAGAATCCAAACTAATAACAAATAAGCAATGACTTTGAGGTTATTTTCAAGTCACGTCAAAAATCTCTACCTTGACCTTTGAATTAGATCGACTCTCACAAACAAAAATTCTATGTACACTTTCACCAAACCCCCTGAGGGTTAACTCAAACGGCAAACACCAATCAAAATCAAGTAGTACTTGAACTTGTGCAAAGGAGTTGATTTAGGAATCATGCATCTCAATTTGATTACCTACATTCTTACTCTTTTGAAGAAGAATATCTCTCCAATCAACAATTTCTTGAACAAAGTAATAGTGAACATTAATTTTCCTACTTTAAGAGTGATAGAATTAGTTTTACTCTAGATGTATATCACTCTGACTATCATATAAAAGACACAAAAGTGCTCTTGATGAATCCCAAGCAGTGTAGTCGATATTGTACCGGTACCAGCCAGTATGTACCGTATTGATACATATACTGGTATCGAAATGCCAACGTTTCATACTAGTTTAAATACCAGTCGTACTGGCCATACCAGCCAATTTCAGGCAATACTGGCCGGTACTAAAAAAAGCTTTTTTTTTTTTCAAATAATTTTTAGTTTTGTAATTTTTGAATTTTGCAAGGGAAGAATGATAACTTATTTGCATTAACTTATTAGTAATATTTGTTTTCTTAGTATGCAATGAAAAATTAAACTTTCTATTTTTTATATTGTGTTTTTCTTTATTTTAATTGATGCTAAAGTCTATAACCATGAAAAATTTGTTCTGAATTGAGGTAATGTTTTATGGTAAACTTTTATATTTATTATAATACACACACACACACACACACACACATACACACACACACATACATACATACATATATATATATATATATATATATAAAATAACGGTAAACCTAATACGGTATACTGGAATTGACCGGTATTGAAATATTCTATTCTAATGGACAAACTAAAATGGTTACTAGAATGGAATTGAAAAATTTGGTAATGATATATCCTTTGTAGTTCCCTAAATTTGTAGTTCAAACTCTAACTCTTCCTCTCCCACTATGTACCTATGTTAAAAAGTATATATTTGTGTTCATCCCACAACAATCACTAAATCAGTATATGTCTAGTCCATCAATCACTAAATATGTGCATGCCCATATGCCTTCATTATAAACTATGAACATTAGCATTAATATCCCTAAAATAGGGTAAAGGAGTAATTTAGGGGGGAAAGAACACCGCACAATAGTCTCCCTATGGATTCCCCATTTTAGGATTTTGTTACAATTGCTTTCTAGGAGCAATGTTCATTAATTTTCTAAATGGATTTTTACTCTCTCTCGGGGCATATATGTAGATCAGTGGTTGCGACGACTGACATGGGCAACGACTGCTTGGAGTCTGGCACTGCCAGTGACGGCAGGATTGGACCATTTCTAATATGCGTCTAGGTGTGGGTGTTTTGGGTTTTAATAGGAAAAGAAAAAAAAAAAATGAAAGACATAATATTTAATTGAAATTGGGTTTAGATTAATTTAGAGTAGAAAATCTAGATGTGGGCGTTTTGGGCTTTAACAGGAATTTTTTAAAAAAAAATAAATAAAAGAAATAAAATTTAATTGAAATTGGGTTTAGATTTTAGAGTAGAAAATCTAATGTGGGCATTTTGAAAAATGGTAAGAAAAAATAGATTCTTATCTTAAAATTGGGAGAAATTTTAAGGAATTTGATGCTAATGCTCTTACTTTGCTAGTCTCCATCAAAGTGCAACAATATTTTAATTTTAATTTTTTATTTTTTTATATAAGATAGATAGAAATTTTCATCTAACTTAATCCAAGTGTGTATGTATGTGAAACTCATTTTTAAAAACTTGAATGCTAGCTCTTGAACCCCCCACATTTCACAGACACTTATAATAGCAGAGTAACCAACAATATTTTAATTCTGACTACTAAACTCATGTATACCTTTTAGTTTTATTTTTTATACAACATAAATGGGTATATAAATAAAAAGAATTTTACAAGGGACATTTGCCTATCTACTTCCTAAAAAGAAAAGAAAAGAAAAGAAAAATACAAATATATGTTATACTAGAAGAAATAGTGAATTATAAGAAAAATACATTTAATCCTGGAAGAAATAAGGGATCATAAAAAATGAATGAATAGAAATCTCTTGTCCCTCTTTTTTCGTTTGACTTTATGGATTTATGCTTTGTCAATCATAGATTTTCTCGTAAAAAATACATGCGCTTAGGTCCAAGGGCGGCTCTCCCTGGACCTGCCCGAAAAACAAAAATTATATATAAATTAAAAAAAAATTTTTGACCCCTAAAATAAAATTTTAAACACCCTAACCCTAAATTTTGTTTAATCCTAGTTGAAATAAGCTTGAATACGATTATCTTAGTGCTATTTTCATAATAATTTTCAATAAAGGTTAAGTGGCAAGTTTTAATTAGTTTTTATCTAGACCTACAAACTACATTATTATTTTTTAACATTTTTAATAATTTGCCATCTAGATTTTGTTATAAAAGTCTTGTGTCAGTAGCTCTACTCTTAAAATTGCTACAATTCATTTTTAAAATTAAATAAATAAATAAACATTCTCTCCAAACTCTAGCTTTCTTTGCAATTAGCCACATAATGAAATTGTTTTTTCCTGTATTTTTCTTTTTCATTAACAAAAAGTTACACCACTTTTAAGACAAAAAAAAATGACAACACTATTTACCACCCTAAAAAAAAAAAAAAAAAAAATCCTGAGCCTCCACTGCTTAGGTCGTGCATGCATTAAAAGTAAAAAATTACAAAATAGAGATAATAGCCCAAAAAAGTGATTGGGCCTTGCTTTGAGTATTGGTGTAGGATTTTCAACAAAAAGTAGCCATCTTTAAGTTGCTTGAGGACAATGAGGACCTTTATCTTCCATGGCAAGCGATTAATTTCCAATCTAGGGTAAAAGACTCATGCAAGCTCTATCTCTCATTTGGTATTAGTCTTATTTTGTGTATTTGGAATTTGCAAGTGTCAATCACTCCTTAAGTTCAGCAATAAGGTCCCACCATCTCTACAACATTCAGCTAATTAATTTATTTCAGGTACACATGCTACCATGCCTATTTCTCCACCGGCACCCATTAATGTCAAAATTTATATGAGAAATCAAGAAACGCGTACGCGTAATAGATAGACATTGCAAAATCTTCGGAAAGGACAAGTGTAGAGTGGTCCATATTCCCAAATCCTAACAAAACAAAAAGGGTTATTATTATTTTTATTTTTTGTTGAAAAAAAGGGTTATTATTATTATTTTTATTTTTATTTATATAAAAGTACCAACATGGACATTCATAAATCGCACCAAGTTGCACCGACTCTAACCAAAGGAAAATAATAATAATAATAATAATCATATATATATATATACACACACACACTGCGCCTAGTCTTTTATGTACCCAAGGTCATGCGTTGATAATGTATTATATGGTCTATGTACATTCATAAATCGCACCAAGTTGCACCGACTCTAACCAAAGGAAAATAATAATAATAATAATAATAATCATATATATATATATATACACACACACACTGCGCCTAGTCTTTTATGTACCCAAGGTCATGCGTTGATAATGTCTTATATGGTCTATGTACATGTTAAAATTTAATTTGTTATTTTTTTAAAGTAAATAGTAATACTTATTAAGACACACACAAAAATAATAACGCTTAATGTTTTAAATCAAGTTTATAATACATTACATAATAATACAATTACAAAAAGGACTTAACTTTTGTATACAGAAGTTATAAATAGTAGATACTAAACACACAACTAATATGAGGTAAACATTCCTATCTAACTTTAAACTTCCAAATATACCACGTGATAAAAAACTGTTTAGAAGTCCAAAAGGTATTGGTTATGTTCTTACCTCTCAAAGCTTCTGTCCACTCAATTTTAACTTCACTGTTTCAATTTACCATTTTCAAATCAAAGGGACCCAAAACGGACCCCTCCTCACCTAAAATCTACAATACATTATTTTTTTCATAACTTGCGTATGAAATGGATGAAACTACTTGATACTGTGCTGCCGACGAGGGCCCACAATTGGCATTATAAAATGGCATCCACCCTTCTAGTTTTGAATCATCAGTAGCCAATATGTCTAGCACAAGCTTACTAGTGTTGTTTCTAGCAGTGGTGCTTCTCACCACTCCATCCAATGCCGATTACCCAAAGCCACCTCCATATGAGCACAAGCCCCCCACTCCAATTCAGAAACCTCCTCCAATTGAGAAGCCACCAACTCCTATTTACAAGTCTCCTCCAGTAAGCAATCCAACCCCCGAACATAAGCCACCAACCCCAGTTTACCAACCCCCCAAACCATCGGTGCCAATTCACAAGCCACCAACCCCAATTTCTAAACCTCCAACTCTACCTCCCAAAGTAGAGAAACCACCAGTGTATAAGCCACCAACCCCAGTTCAGGCACCTCCTAAGGTAGAGAAGCCACCCACTAGTCTACCTCCCAAAGTAGAAACTCCAGCACCCCCAAAGCACTTGCCATCACCACCTTATGGTCACTATCCAGGACACCCACCAGTGGAGAAAGGTCAAGATCCTCACAAGCCACCCCGCAAGATTCTGCCTCCTCCAACACCATACAAGAAGCCACCTTCTTCTGCCTAGAGGCTTTCATCACCTATCCATTACATCTGGGTTTTAGGGTGCATGTGGATAGATTAATCACTAGAAATAAGAGCTTAGCAGTACTCACTATGCTTCCTTATGTGTCATGTTCTATGGGTTGATCATTAGGAATGAGCTTACTCGTGTCATTAGTTATTGCAGTGTTGCTTTCTGTGTAACTGCTAAGCATGATATCATTTTTCTAATTTAAAGCAGTGAGCTATCTAAAATATATATTCCCCTTTACCGATGTGTTTGCTCTTTAAAAACATTAACAACGGGCTCAAGATAATTCATTGTTTTTTTGCTTCGTGGAGATTTGCTCAAGATAATTCACATTCCGTACTACAATGATGACATAATAATCGATCTTCATCCATCCTGTTTACCAAATCTCAACAGGGTTCGACCTAGACAAAACAAAACATTATAAAAAAATGACAAGATTGGTTGATAGTAATACTTGGCGTCAGCATCACTTTAAACAAACAGAGCCTGGATTCCACCTAAAAGATTTATAATATATGGTTATTTATGAATCTAGTAAAGCACATGCCCTAGTTTGTTGTCAACGTTAAAGCAAAATGAAGAGATTGCCCAACTTCTATCAAGCCTCTCGTAGGGGTGGGTGCATCAAATGATCACCGTGAACTAGTTTAGTGAAAACAAGAGTTACGTTTCTAGCAGATAACTTCAAACATATTGGATATGGTTAAATTAAGAATTCTATTTCAAATAACCAAAAAAATGATTGAAATATGAAAAAGTTAATTATTACAAATTTTACTTTATAGTCACTGTAAACTAATATAACAATGAATGTTATTAATTGATATCAACAACATAATTTTCTTTTAAACCAAAAAATGAAAGATATCAACAACATAATAAAAGAATGTCATAATTACTTTTTTTTTTTAATCGTTAATGAGTCGATGAGACATCATGTAAAAGTTATGTACTAAAAGTGCTAGTGTCACTAGTATTACTCAAACCAAATATCTATTTATATATGTTGTAGTACCTTGCTAAAAGAGAAAAAAAAAAAATTGAAAATATAGTAAATTTGTCTTTGAGATGGTGATATGGAGGAGGAAATTTTTTTTCTCAGAAAAAAAAAAAAAAAAAAAAAAAAACGGAGGAAATTTAGGCCTTTTCTAGTTGTTCAAACGTCAACCGAGAAGAAACTTAAGAGGGAGATCATCATTAAGCTATCCCTCTTTCAATAAGCTAAACTTTGACTATGACTTCAACGGTTCTACCTTATGTGCAAAAGGGCTTTTACAAATTATAAAATAATTATAAACGTGAGAAGGATCTAAAAAATAAAAAATAGGAATAAAAATAAAAGTAAAAAATAGTATAGAGACATGTACCAAATACAAAGAAGAGAGGGCAAATATAAAACCTAGGCATGGCAAATTGGTAATCAAATACCACTCGAACACACCAAACTTAATACTGTTGTGCACTGAAAAATTAAAAGAATCCAAACTAATAACAAATAAGCAACGACTTTGAGGTTATGTTCAAGCCACGTCAAAAATCTCTACCTTGACCCTTGAATTAGATTGAGCATCACAAACAAAACTTCTATGTACACTTTCACCAAAGCCCTTGAGGGTTAACTCAAACTATAAACACCAATCAAATTCAAGTAGTACTTAAACTTGTGCAAAGGAGTTGATTTAGTCATCAAGCATCTCAATTGGATTACCTACATTCTTGATCTACTAAGAATAATATCTCTCTAATCAACAATTTTTTGAACAAAGTAACAGTGAATGTTAATTTCCTAGTTTGAGAGTGATAGAATTGGTTTTACTCCAGATGTATATCACTTTGACTATCATATACTCCCTCCGTCTCACTTTTTTTGTCCTCAATTTCATTTTGAGATGTCTCAAAATATTGTCCTGTTTCTAAAAGTAAAAGTCATTAATTTACTAATTCAATTTTTTGATAAATTTTTTTAAGGGTAATTTTGGAAACTTATACATTTTTAAAAGATAGACATGACAATAAATGATGTTCCCTTAAAAAGTTTGACTTTTCAAACAGAACAAAAAAAGTGAGATGGAGGGAGTAAAAGACACAAATGTGCTCTTGATGAATCCCAAGCAGTGTAGTCTATACCATACCGGTACCAGCCATTCTAGTATCAAAATGCCAATATTTTGTACTAGTTTAAATACTAGATGTACTGGCCAATTTCAGGCAATACTGGCCGTACTGAAAAACGCTTTTATTTATTTATTTATTTTTTAGTTTTGTAATTTTTAAATTTTTGTAAGGGCAGAATAGTAACTTATTTGCATTAACTTATTAGTATCATTTGTTTTCTTAATATGCAATGAACAATAAGGTTTTTATTTTTTATATTGTGTTTTATTTTTTTTTTCTTTTAATTAATGCTAAAGTCTAAAACCATGAATAATTAGTTCTGAACTGAGATAATGTTTTATGGTAAAATTTTATATTTATTATAATACACACACACATGTATATACACATATATATTTTATATAAATATAAAAAAATAACTATAAACCTGATATGGTATACCGGTATTGATCGATATTGAAATATATAATTCCACTGGTCAAATCGGTACAGTCTCTGGTACGAGATTAACTCCCTTAATCCTAAGTCTTCAATTAAACCATTTTCTTCAATTAAACCATTTAGGAAAAGCATCCTTAATGCTTTCTATCACATCAATGTATTTAGCCTATTCGTTGATAATGCAATAATGGATTGTAGTACCAATATCCTACTCACTATTGCTTCAAGAAAAACGCTTATCTAGATCACCATGAATATATAGTCTATATGTATTGACACATCAAAGTAAGTGTATTCCGACATATTCATCTCTCTCAAAATTCAAACCTAAATCAACACTTTCCAAATGTATCTAAAGATCCATTCAGCAACTTGCCAATGATAATCTCTCCTCAAATAATTAATGCATAGAATGAATAATCATACTCATAGTCAATGAAATCTTAGGCCAATTATATACAATCGCATTCATAAATCTACCAAAAAAATCTTGCATAGGATACATGTGCCATGTATTAGCTCTCCTTATTAGTGCACAGGGATAATAAAGTGCCGACATTAAATCCTTTGCCCTCATAAATTTTATAACACGAAACTTAAAAAGATGTACCATTGATTATAAAAGTAATTAAAAAATGTATTTAATAAGTTGTTGACTTTTACAAATCATATTAATTATCACATCAATTTGTAAAGGCTTTGAAGTAAATTTATAGTAACATTTTCCCATCTTAATTATTTATTGTGAATAATGACACATATTTGTAAACATATATATATATATATATATATATATTTTTTTTAATTATCCCTAACAATACTCAATTCTTTGGAATTTTTTAAAAATAGAAGAAAAATGTAAACTATATATATTTTTTTATATCTCCAAAAAATAAAATAAAAATATATCAATCGTGCCCCAAAATTTGGGGGCCTTTCTCTATGAAGAGGCCCTAGGGAATGGACTAAATAGTCTAGGCTTAGGGCCGGCCTAATTAAAGCGAGGGACTAAATGAGTACGCACATGCTTAGTATTGGAATCCATACCAAAACACTTTAGCACATTAATAAAAATAAAAAATAAAAATGAGTCAAATTAATAATAATACCCTTCACTCTATTTCATGCAACCTTTTTTTTTTTTTTTTTTTTTAATTAATTGATTTAGATACATTTAATGTTTTCTAAACCATTATTATAACAAATTGTATGATCTTTAATGAGTTATGCTAACGAGTGCCCTTAGGGTACTGGTTAATAATCCAGTTAAGAAAAGTTTTAATGAGAAAAAAAAAAGTAATTAATATCTTGAAAGCTTTTTTCATTTTTAATAAAAGTAATGTCAAAACTTTTCTAAAATTGATTGTTAACGAGTGCCCTAAGGGCACTCGTTAGCATTTCCCATCTTTAATTTATTTCACACAAAAAACAATTATTTAAAATGTTTAAATAATAGTATTAATTATGATTAACATAATTTAAAAGATAATTATATTTGATTTAATTAAAGAGAATATAGTTGTCATGAATTATATAAAATTGTCTTGATGAAAGAATTTTAAAAAAAATATATTTCATTCGACGTACTCATCCAGAGCTTATCCTGGTATTGGTACTGTATATGAGCTTGACCTGGTATTGTTGTTGTATATTGGGCCCATCCACTTATAGATTGAGGCATTGTTATATATATTGGACGTTTTAATCAATTTAATGTAATTATGATTTTTGTTCGTCTTTGTTTTACATGGTAAATTTTAAACTTAATATATATCATTGCATGGTTTAGAATTTAGAGCTTCTACATCTTTAAAATTATTATCATTTCTATTATTATACATCAACCATAATATGACACCGTAAGTAATTAACAGTACTGAAAAATTGGATAAGAGAAGGAAATAATTGATTGAAGTGTAAGATCGGCAAAGACTAACTTCGCTAAGCTTATCCTAAAAACAATATGTAATCTTAAATCAAGGAATCCCACCTTAATTCACGAGCAAACCAGACCTGCACTTTCAAACCTTTTGTCCCAGTAGTCCAATTTTACGACTCAATGGGACCCAACTATGTCTATCACATTTATGAATTATAAATGACACGCCATACCCTCGTTGGACTTCTCTTACAATTTAGGTGCTGAATCACAATGAACGACGTTAATTTCGACACCTGTTACAGCCAATAATGGCTTAAATCAACTATAAAAATGATGCCCATTTCTTCTTATTTTGCACCATCCTCCATCAGAAATGTCTTCCTTATACTGGCCACTGTTGTTCCTCGGAATTGTGGTTCTCGCCAGTCCAACTTTTGCTGAATTCCGCAAGCCACTGGCTCCTCTTTACAAGCCACCTACACCTGTTCACAAACCTCCTGAAGTAGAGAAGCCAAAACCACCAATTCTACCTCCTAGAATAGTGAGACCACCACCACCAAAGGTCAAGCCACTTCCTCCTATAGTAGTGAGACCACCACCACTGCACAAGCCACCACCTCCATATGGATACTACCCAGGACACCCTCCATTGGAAAACCCATACAAGCCGCCCCAAAAAGTGACACCTCCTCCGAGTCCGAAACCATATAAGAAGCCACCTCCCCCACACTACAAGCCACCACACAAGCCCCCATCACCATTCTAAGTTATTTTATATCAAAAGAGTTTATGTATTGTATGCTAGAAATAAGGGCAGTTTCCAACTCATGTTATACATCCAGAGCGAATTAATGGAGTACTACTAGTTCTAGGTAGTGAGAAAAGCCCATGCCGTTTCTCGGACTTTGACACTAGTTTATCCTTCTTTTAATTCCTCTAATGTAATGCAGTACTGTTAAGTGTCACCAGAAATAATGTTTTATTATATGTTATAATATATATATTTCTGTCTTTTTAATACTTGTCATTCTTGCTTATTGCCAAACCGCACTAGTCTCAACTCACAAGGACGTTCAGAGGTGTGCATGCTCATTAATATATATATATATATATATCCAATTTTTTTTTTCTTTTGTCTGAACAAACAACCATCCATTTAGTATTATTAAACTATCTATACAAAGACAAATACTTAAAATCATTATTTCTTATTGCAGTTGTTTACGAAATAAGAAACTTGGTATTTCTTAAAAAAATTTCAAAATCAGAAACTTGCTATTTCTTAAAAAAATTTCAAAATCAGCTGTGATTGAATACGAATTAATTATCGCAGCTATGTCAATCCATTTCTATAAATAATATCATAGCGTCCATAAAAAAACTCATATTTTGGTTTTGGTGATATTCATAACTGAAAATAGTTGCTTAGTAATTTCTCGCTCTCTTTTCTTAGTCTTTTAAACTGAATCTCTCCTTTCTTAGTTAGGTTTAGTTGCTTAGGATTTTTCTGTGTCTTTGATGTGTGCATATGTTGCTAGGTAAGGGGAAAATTGTTTTTATTTTTTATTTTTTATTTTATTATTATTATTATTCTTATTAATTTTTTTAAAAGGCTAAATTGTTTGTTTTGGATAAAATTGGTTAATTGAGTTTTTTTTTTTTTTTTGGCGTTACTATTGATTTTTGTTGTTGTACTAATATTTTTGGATTTTTCAATATTGTTTTAGATTTTAGAAATTTAAATTATGTTAAGGCCTTTAAAAAGATTAATTAATGATATTATTAAAAGCTCATGTTTGACACTAGTTGTCCTCTTTAATTCCTCTATATTATATTTTAGATTTCTGTCTTTTTAATTCATTCTTGCTTGCTAAACTGCCTCTAATCTCAAGAACATTCACTGTTTAAGGAGTGAGTGAGTACGTGGCCGTATGCATGCTGTACGTGTATAATTTAGGCTTAATAGATATATACTTTCGAATTTCGAGGATGTAAAAAAATACTTAGAAACTATGCGTTGTGATATACTCTGTCCGGTTTTTGAGCAAAGCCAATTAAAAAGGGAAATTGTTGTTTCTCATTCTTTTTTTTTTTTTTTGATAGAAAATTGTTGTTTCCCGTTCTTTGATAACACATAATATCCAAAATTTTATAGGAGATGTACACATTTTTTTTAGAATGCCCACCTTTAACACAAACATAATATTTACGTAGAGATTATAATTGAAGAGACTATAAGATAATCAAAATCCATTGAAGAATGCTTAAGGTACTAAAAAGTCTCCGGCCCACACAAGTTTGGCTCTAAGTGAACCTTGTCACTATAAAAAATTTCGAGTTAGGCCGCGTTTGTAAAACGTCGCAAAAAACTATTAAAACGTTGCTATAGATATTAAACAAATCAAAAATCAAAAAAATAAAATAAATACATATGTAATTAATAGTTAATAAATATAATAATATCTTAAGTGAATTAATTATATTATCAATTTAAAAAATGATTTTAGTTAATTTGAATATAAAATTTAATTAATAATTTTGCATCTAAATAGGCAAAACGACTAGAAAAATAGAACTGGTTCTGGATATCTGCCAATAGAAAAATGGATATATGGTGCAAATTTGAGAAAAAATTTGTATGTTGCATGTTTAGTTTTTTCCCTTATGAATAATGATATTATTAAGGATAGTGCTGGAAATGGAGATATTATTATGACCCTGATCGATCGGTTACAAACAGGGCCTTAGATGTCAAAATTGCCGACATCTCAGGCCACAGAATTGGCACCTCTAATTATATGAGAGGGGAAAAAATGGTTGAAGGAAGAGACTGTCAAAGAGAGGTCTTCTACGATGGCTGACATTTCCCACTTTGGTGTGTCGGCCAAATTTTGGACTAGTGAGAAAAAAGTGATTTTTTTTTTTTTTTTTTTAAATGCAAACAAAAACAATAATTAAGAAATTTATGTATTAGGTGATTATGTGGTATCATCAATTAAATAAGTTATATATTTCATGTTGTATAAAATGACGATATCCAGAATCCATTTCCTTCTCCAACACTTATGATCAATGTTACATGAATTACAATGTTTATTTCTCAATAAAAATGATTAGTACGTTAAGAAGTTTTTAATGCTAGGCTTTGCTCAAGCAACGGGTAGACTAATATCACAACAACGCACCTTGTTAAATTAATTTTTATATTCGTTCATAAGTATATTTATCTTTTAAGCCTAAATTGTACATGTAGATCGAGCATGAACACACCACGTAGTCACTCATTATAAATCTGACTTGGTTTAAACGTATTTACTTGTCCTGTTGGCTCTTTGTCAACACATTTTCCATGCGGAGAAAACAGAAAGTTCTTGACGTTAGGGTCAGTTTAGAAAGCAAGAATGGCACATTAAAAATGAAAAAGAAAAAAGATACTGCTGGAGAAACTAGTACTGCTTTATACTGGAGGAATTTCATAGTCTCATGCAGGGACGAAACTACTCAAGGGCAGAGGGGGGCCATGCGCCCCACCCCCCACCAAAACCTTTGAAAAAAAAATACTAGTATATATATTAACAAAAAGAATTTTAATTCTTGCTCTTAAATTTATATACTTGGCCCCCCCTTCTCTAAAAAATTTACAAACTGATCCAAAAAATTCAACAAATAGATAATAAGAAAAAACTAAAAAAATGCATATATCCATATAATAAAAAAATCTTTTGACAAATCATAAATCCGGTCTAAGCAAAAATAATAATAACAAATAAATTACAAATCCTAACAAAAAAAAAAAAAAAATCATAAAAACCCAATAGCTTTTACCAAATTTCTTCCTCTTGCTTGACAGTTCTATGCCCCTCTCAAATAACTCCACCCTCATAGCCATAGAGACAACTCCTATGCCACATATTGATCGCTTCATCTACACATTAGTTAGATCTCGAAAATATCAAAACGTCTCAATTGACTTGCAAAATTCTTAATTATAAAATCTTGTTATTAAATTTTTTTAAAAAGAAAAAAATACAAATAATAATTAATAAATTAATGCTAAAATGCAACTTTATCAACCTCTAGTATTGATATTCCAATTTTTTAAAATTTTTGAATAAAGAACTTTGGCCCCTTTAAGTTTGAATTCTGGTTCCATCCCTTATCTCATGGGCAAGAGCCTTTCTCATGCAAGCAAAAAGTACTCGATTAATTTTTTTCTGAATACATAACATGAGTTGGAAACCGCTCTTATTTCATATAAACTTAATTATGGATTGGTGATGGGGGCCTTTTGTAGGGTGGCTTGTGTGGGGTAGGTGGCTTCTTATATGGTTTCGGACTCGGAGGAGGTATCACTTTTGGGTACGGCTTGTATGGGATTTCGACATTGTCCAATGGAGGGTGTCCTGGGTAGTGTCCATATGGAGGTGATGGCTTGTGCTGTGGTGGTGGTTTCACTACTATAGGAGGTAATGGCTTGTCCTTTGGTGGTGGTCTCACTACTCTAGGAGGTAGAGTTGGTGGTTTTGGCTTCTCTACTTCCGGTGGTTTGTGAACATGTAGGTGGCTTGTACTCCGGTGGTGGCTTTTCAAATGGAGGCTGATGGTAAATAGGAGCTGGTGGCTTGTGGAATTCAGCAAAAGCTGGATTGCTGAGAACGGCCACCATGCTCAGGAACAGCAGTGGACAATATAGGGAAGACATTTTGATGGACGATGGTGCAAAATAAGAAGCATGGGCACCATTTTTATAGTGATTTGATCCATTATTGGCTGTAACAGGTGTCAAAATTAACATGGTTCTTTTTGTTTCATGGATATCATATCATATACTATATTATTGGATTAAACTCTTTTTCAGATATGCTTCTTTTGAATCTATTTCCCTTACTCTCATTCTTTCACTCACTTTGCTTTCTAGACCCTAACGCAACCTCTTCTATTGCTCCACCCCTCCGTCAGCCCTCAACTCCCTCTCAGTCACTTATCGCTAGGTTTCTGGTTAGTTTGATCAATTCATTCCTCTTTTCCTTTTGGGTTTGATTCTTTATTTATTTAATTTCATTAATTAGTATTGTAGATTTTACAACCTGCAAATCAGAAGTGAAATTTAAGAATACTATGCCAAATGTTTAGTAGGGTGATTGATTCTCTCTATTTGGTAAACCAAATTTGGTTCAACAGTTGGAGTTGAATTCTGTTTCGATTGTTTATTATTATTTTAGATTGAAAATGTTTGTTCGTTTCGACCCCTTAAACCAGATTAATTAACCTAATTAATTAACCAAGTGGATTATTAGGTTTATTAATTAGATCTAGGTTAAACAAACATATATCATAGCATGCATAAAAGTGGAAAAGTAAATAACACAATGATATAATAACCCAGGAAAACCGATGAAATAAACTGTTTCAAGGTAAAAACCTAGAGATGATTTGATTTAGCTATCCTCATGATAAAGTAAATCCAAAATAAGAGAATTGAAGTTGTTACAATAAGATTTAACCCTAAATTTATTGTTATCTCCAGTGGTAACTTATTGACACAACCGCGTACAAACTCCGAATCCACGGACTCATTCTCTTCTTGAATTTACACCAACAAAAGCACCATTACTTGTGACTTTGAGATCCTACTCAAAGGTTTCAGGTCACCATCAGTAATGATCTTGATGCAGCAATTATGTTCTACTAATGCTTGATTGTAGATCTTACTCCAGTAGATTTTGGTATAGTTAGAAAGTACAAAATCTCTTAGATCTCACAAAGAGTAACACATAAGTCTTCTAAAAATCTGCAAAACATAGCTAGGGTTTTCTTTTTATATGTAGAGAAGTTGGAATGAAACCCTAAACGTTTTCACAGGCTTGGGCCTAATTTAAAATCTGCAGAATTTCTGTGCCTGCAATTTTTTGTCGGTTGAGCCAAATTCTCGATCGATTGAGCTTGATAGAAATTTTCTTCCTTTTTCTACGGTTAGTTGAACTTGAAACTTAAAACCAACACTTTTAAGCATTTCTAACACTTAGACAAGACATATTTGTTCTTGGTTTGCCAACACCATAAAAATATGATTCTAAATATTTAAACCTAAATCTTTGAAACCTAATAGAAAAGACAAAAATTGTGTTATCATCAAAAAAAGAAGTGTGAAAAGTATAACACGGGTTCTTGTAGGACATGATACAAGCCAATGTAGTGGCTTAGGCTCTAGGAAAAAAAAAATATAGGGAAAGAGACAGTATAAGTATCATAAATTTGACCCCTAAGTCCCAAAAGCCCATAGTGTTAAATACCCACAGAAAGCCTCTTGTAATCATCAAAAAGTGTTGTTTCAGTTGTCTATTAATGGATTGCCTTCAATGTGTTTGATTATAGTTGTCAATAACTTTGACACTGCTTTGTTTCAAATTAAATCGTCTTGAAGCAACCAAGGTTTAGAAGATGGGACACTTCAAGTCTTGAAGGATGGGGTTTCAACTTAGTCGAAGGTGATGCAAGTGCAAGGAATAGATGAAGGAAGGTATTGCTATTGCTATTGTTTCTTCCTACATTTAGATTGTTGTTCCATTCTTCAATATATTTGTCTCTTTCAATATGTGTTGTCAATGTTGATCTTAAGGTTAGCAACTGAGGTTTTTTGAAATAAAATGACTCTATAAGACCTTTAGTTGGTATTTTAGGCATTTTTACCTCAAGGTTAGCAGTTGTGGTTTTAGAATAAAATAACTCTATAAGTCCTTTAGTTGGTATTTTTTGGCCATCTTGACATCAATACAAACTTAGCTTAAAGGCATTTTTAATGTCTATATTACTATACATGCATTATTGTTGGTGTGCTGCCCTATCATGGTTTATGAGAGAAATAATGATTGGCTCTAGGACCCAGTAAAGGCAGATGGGCATAATCTGTTTTTACCTTGGTAAAATTATTGATTAATCTAATTAGATACTACCTAAAAATACTTAGCATCAAAAGCCGAGGAATCAGTACTTTTTCACAAAAACCTATTGAACTAGCTCTCGCTCTACTTGATTATCTTTTTAGGTAGAACAAACATGTTGGTGCAATATATGTGAATACCAAACAACAATACAACACTTACTGGATGTTTGGATAAGTTGAAGTCTCCCGTCAAATGACAAAACATTTGATGTCTTTGAATTGATTCTCACCAAAATCTTATCTATTACAGGGCTACAACTTATCGCATATAGCTTTAAACAATTTGAAAAACTGGAATTGGTTTGTTATCCATTTATGCTTTTAACAATATTTGATTCATGATAATTATAGCTACTAAATTTTTTTAAATTTCTATTTCAGGCTTTTATAAGGTTACAAGAAATGTTAATTTTAGAGATACCTCAAGCCAAATAGCAACATAATTTACATTTGGAAGGTTTAATTTTTTTTCTCTCTCTCCATAAGATATAAACATTTTTATGTATTTTCCTTCTTTTTTACATGTTTATGACACAAGTTCTTATGCTCTAAGGTAGAGGAAAGTGATGTACTTTATGGAATGTTAATTTTTGGTTCAAAACTTTGGTAGTTAAGAGGACTAGAAAAAGCTTTATTTTATTTTTTTTCTGCAATATTATAGATCCATATTTCAAAATTTCTTTTCCATAAATCAATTGCTGTGTTGTAATTCTTAACCAAATTATTTGACACACAAAATTTATGACTATTTATTTTTTCTATGTTGGTGTTTTAGCTTTGCTTGAACTTGCAAGAAGGATAATTTCAGAGATATTTGAAGGCTTAAGCCAAGGGTTTGCATCTAAAAGATATAATTTTTATTTTCTTTTTCTCCCTGTGGGGTCTAAATGATCACATAAAAATTTTTAAAGTGGAATATAGACTTCACAAGTCTATTTGCTCATTGCTATGTACCTTAAGTGAACAAATATTGGTCGCCTTAGTATAAATTTTATGCTGAAAAGAAAAAAAGGTATTTTGCATATGCATAATAAATTAGATAGTTAGTTAAGTTTTTATTAAGTAGATCTAAAGGTCAAAAAAAAGCTCTTATTAATATTAATATTTTATTGATCCCATTTATTATCCATTATTTAATGAGATGGGTTCAAGTTACACCTGATGTAACTCTAAAGAGTTACACCTTTTGTAAACCATTGGATTTAAGTAGATCCAACGGTAAAAAAGAACACCCATTAATACTAATATTCTGATTTAAATCTCATTAATTATCCCTTATTTATTACATTCCATATCTATCTCTAAACCTAAAAAAACACAAAAAAGTGTAAGTCTCTCTCTAATTTATTTTTTCCCACCGTTTCTCAAAAAAAAAAAAAAAAAAAAAAAATCCTCCATTGCACGCCTCTCTGTCTCTCTGTCTCTTACTCCTTCACCGATCTTCCACCTCCACCGCCAGGTTGTCGGCAAAAAAAAGAAAAAAAGAAAAAGAAAAAAGAGACCAAACAATCCAGTTAAGTTATTGAAATAAAAAGGGATGGTTAGAGATTATGCTTGACCACCGATTGGTAAGAGACGATGGACGTGGCCTTGGGCAAGAAGTGATGGATAATCGTCCTATGAATGTAGTCTTCTACGTCCTTGTGGAATCCAACATTTCCACCACTCTAAGCTCGGTTTCCAATCCTTTTCCCTTGAGCCCCTCTCTTCTTTCTCATCGTGTTGGTGCTCATTTGAAAAAAAAAAAAAAAAAAAAAAAATTTTGAGAGTGCTCTGTCACATGACTCACATCTGGGTAGTTGTCTAGTTGACACCAAGGTCAGTAGTCATACTATCAAAAAGAGAAAAAATTGAGAAGGTCATGAGTCTCATATGTTGATAGCTGATAGAGTTACACAGAGGCATGGCAATTGACCTGATAGAGTTACACAGTTTCAGTAGTCGTACTTTCAAATTATTTTACCAACTGTACAACTTGTACATTGTCCATCAATCTAATTCCCTGATTGCTGGAGAAAAAAAAAAATACTTCAACAATCTAGGAAAATCATAGGTCAATCAAATTTAAAATTTAATTGTGAAGTATCACACATCTCTACAGTATAAGTAATAAAATTGCATTATGGAAAATCCATCCCGCTAAAAACATGATAGAAAGTTGTTATGTTGCTACTCTAAAGTTTATAAGACTTATCTTTTTTGGTTTATAAGAAAATTCAATAAAATTGGAGCTGTCATTGAAATTCGATGGAAATTTCCAGTTTGGTTGCCCATGAATGAAAGTGTTCGGCTTGGTTTTCGTTTTTTTTTTTTCTTCTGCTGGCAACCTATTGAGGTGGAACAATGGTGGAGGAGCAATGGTGGAGGAGAGAGAGAGAGAGAGAGTCAGACGTAAGTTTTTGGGTTTAGAGATAAATATAGAATGCAATAAATAAGGGATAATTAATGAGATACAAATCAGAGTATTAGTATTAATGATTGTCTTTTTTTAACCATTGGATTTACTTAAATCCAACGGTTTAAAAAAGGTGTAACTCTTTAGAGTTACACCAGGTGTAACTTGAACCCATCTCTTATTTAATATATTCCATACTTATCTCTAAACCCCAAAAAAAGTCTACGACTCTCTCTCTCCTCCATAATCATATTTTTCTTTGCTTTCTCTTTCTCCTCCATTGCTTTTCTCCAACTCAATTCCATTGCCTTTCTCTTAATTCCAATCTCACCACCATGCTCCTTGCCTCATCAACATTAACACTCTAGAACTTGTCTCATGAAATAAAATCTCAATAATAATGGCAACGTAGTTCTTTCAACGATATTCTAGACATTTTTGTTGGTGTCTTTTTGTGAGCAGCACACATGTTATTATACTTTAATATTTTATTTATTTATTTTTTGAGAAACCAATCAAGTCTTGATTTTAAATCAAGAAAGGCGTCTACCAGCCAATACAAGGTGCTGCACATCACTAGGGATGTCATCATACCGGATCTGTGGACATTGGAATTGCTTGGCTAGCTTAGCCAGTTTATCAGCAACAGTATTCCCAGTCCGTTTTATATGCGAAAAAGAAGAATTTGCAAAAATTCAAAACCAAGGCTTTGGCATCATCAACAAGATGGCCAAAGGAAGTAAGACACCTAACATTAAAGTTGAGGGCCTTTATAACTGTTTCTGAATCACCTTCGAAAACCACATTGTCAAGACCGAGGTTTAAAGCAAAACTGATTGCTTTCCTGCAAGCAACTGCCTCCACATCGTCCACCGTTGAGGGGAGAAACAACCTCTCCGATGAAGCACTAGTCACATGGCCACCCGAGTCCCTAATCACTACTCCAATTCCTGCCATTTGTGAATCCATGAAAACAGCTCCGTCAAAGTTTGCTTTAAACTGTGATGTTTAAGGAGGTGTCCAGTAGCTAGTTGTTATCGGTGGTTTGAGGTCTAAAACCATTTGTGTCTCGGGTTGTCCTTGACGTCGAGCTTCGTGGAATTCCAGAAACCGTTCCAAAGAGTCGCGGTAGATGCTTGAAAATGGTAGACATGGTTTCTGCAATCTTGAAGCATTAATTTCTGGTATGCCAAATACTCCAAGCCACGAAAGCAAATCTCTCTGCCAACTGGTGTTCGTTTGTACCTGCAATCCCAGTCCATAAATCTCGAAAACCCACAAACCGATCCATAAGATAGTTTTTGAGACATGGTTCTTCCCACCAAATTTTCTTCAAAGCCTAACAGCCCCATAGTTAGATTCATTATTTTTTTACTACAAAAATGATTATTACTAAAGCAATTTTTTTTTTTTTTTTTTTTTTTGGTGCCATTATGAATGTAGAAAGAACTAAAGTAATGTTTATTACTGAGATTTTTTTTTTTTTTTTTAGAAATAAGTATGAAATGTATTAAATAGGAGATAATAAATGAGATCAATTAGAATATTAGCATTAATGATGATTTTTTTTTTTTTTTTTTTTAACTATTGGATCTACTTAAATCAATTAGAATATTTAATGTTACAAACTTCTTCATCTCTACCAAAGCCCCCAACTCCTTAAAGTCTGCAACAATTTCTACTCAAATGAATTAAATATACTATACACTACCTAAAAAAGAAATTTTGAGCCCCATTAATGATGATTATCATTTTCTTAAACATTCATTTATAAATGTCAAATTTTGAGAATAGTATAAATTATTAAGTAATCAAATTTAGATTAGCAAAATAAACCAATTCCATTTCTTATGAAGTTAGTTCATTTTTTTTAATAGCAGATTATTACTTTCTTCTGTACCTCAATACTATGAACTTTGTTTTTCCTCCCCCACCCCCCCTTTTTTTTTTAATAATGACAAATTATTTTTTTCTTTAGTGTCTCAATACTATGAACTTTGGTTTCCCCCCCTTTTTTTTTTCTTAATTCCATTCAAAGTTTTAGAAGAGATGCTTGAATCAAATGTGTTTGATTGGGTTTTATAGATTTTTGTAGATTAGCTTTGATTTTGGGAACATAAAAATTTTCTCACTATTAATGTGCAGATATAAAAAAAGAGATGAGATTCTAGAAGGAAAATGCTTGAGTCAAAAGATTGTTATAGCATTGAGCAATAGTGATAGCTATTGTGGTTGCTATAGTCTTCTGTGTAAATTAAATGCCTAGAATATAGATAAATATGGCAGTAATGTTTATTGAACAGTGTATGATCAACAAGATAAATTAGAGCAAAAAGTGGATTTGTGTAGTGAGGCTGATTTCCAATTTAATATGAAGTTGTATGTAAAATTGTGTCCTTAATGTTGCTTTTGTTTTCAACATTGTTTTCTTCAAAAAATACTGGTTTTTTTTTTTTTTTTTTCCTTTGTCAATCTCATTTTTTCTTTTTAGCCTTTTCTTGGTGGGAAAATTAGTCTCTCTTTGTAAGGAAACTAAACAATTGTATCAATTATTGCACATTAATGAACTTTGCATATAGGTCAAATAAAAATACAAATTAAGATCTCCAAAAATTGCATATAGGTCCTAGGAATTTTAAGAAAATAAATAAAAGAACTAATTAACATTTTAATCAAAATTGTAAGCAACTTAGCATCAACACACAGATTTAAGAAATAAAAAAGAATTCTAGCATGAGTTAGAAGTCCTGTTTATTTACTTGAAGTTGTCACCTTAGATTAATGTATATAATACATTAGGCTTTATTGATGAAAGCATTTTGCATCAGTAAGAAAAATTTATTCTACATACATGGTGGGTTTTTTTTAGTTAATGCGAATCATGACCATTGCGTTGTTCAATCTATGCATCAACGCTAGCATTATTTTATATTTGTTTGCTGAATATTCAATTTTTTATCATAATTGTACAAATTGTAAAAAGAAACAAGAAAGATAGACACAATTTATAAGTATTATCTTCCAAACATGTACACAATTTTACACTATCTATTATTTAAGAAGTATCACAAAGTAGCCACCCAAAAAAAAAAAAAAAGAGTAACAGTAGTTACTTGACTTTATTTTTGCAACTTCTAGAATGTCTAGATTGACATACAGCTTTGTTGCAAAAGTAGATGATAGTTGATAGTCACCTACAAAAAGTTGTAAAAATTTATAAGGATTATTGATACACAAACGTTATGTACTTGATAAATGGTTCAGTCATTCATTACCTTTGTAAGTTTTCACAATAGTTGAAGTAATTATTATAATGAATGACCCTCTATTTATTTTGTAGAAATTATCGTAAGCAATGAATATTTCTTCCAACTGCATCTTGATGAATATAATTTGAAATTTGGAAAAGAAAATTACATCGTTTCAAAGATTTTGGAGACGGAGATCTCACATAAAGTTGAAGGACATTAGGTAATAATAAAGTTGAAATCTATTTCTAGTATATTTATCTCACCTAAGTACCATATGATTCATAACTACTCTTTACATGGTACTTCTAATATGTTTTATATACTGTTCATTGAAATTGAAGCATACACACTTCACTTTGCTTGCTATATGATTTAAAATTTTGTATGATACAATCAAAGTCAATGTAGTACAATGAAAGCACTCTAAATTTTAAGCATCATGCATATATTCTTCCATTTTTTCAAACACCATTTAATAAAAGTGCAAATTTTTGTAGGACACAATAGAGGAAATTGTAAGGAAACCAAGGAAGGAAAAGTCCATTGTCAATCAAAAAATAGAAATAGGACAAATATCTATTGAAAGACCTCAAATAACTGCCGCTATAACTGATGATAAAAGTATGCCACTCCAAATGCTTCAAAAACATCAAAAGGTACTAAGCAAATTGCATCAAAGAAGAAAAAACTTTGAAGTCTAATGTCTCAATGTATTTATAAATGACATACTCTTACAAGCAAGACAAACAAATGGATGTACTAAATTATCCTATGAACTTTAACATATTTCATTGTATCATTAAGGTTTTTTGTTTTTTTTAAGAAGAGTAAACTAAATGTATTGTTAAGTTATTGTATGCCATTTTCTTAATTTGTACATATTGCCATGAAGTTTTCTGAAAATTACATTGTAAATAAAGATGGATTGTTTCTTCAAGATTGTTGGCTTTTGTAAGTTGGGTCCATCAAATTAACAAATCTGATATATTTATTTATTTCCATTAATCCTTCTTTTGCTACTATGGATTACCTCCACTTTTGGATGATTCTAAAACACATTATGTGACTAAGATTGGTTTGAATCAAAGAGTTTAAATTCAATTAGATTCTAAATTGAATTTTAATTGAAGTTCACTTTTGTACCATATATCCCATCTAATTTTTTAATTTTTGTGGCAAGTAAATTATTGGGTACAAAAACCAAAAAATCTAGATCTATTTAGATTCTAAATCATATATATATATATATATATATATATATATAAAATGAGAAATCATTACATATTTTAGAAATTCATGGCTTAAAAAATGTGTAAGTTGTAATTCTTAAACCAAGTTTAATTTGATTGGTTTTAAATGTACCTGTACATATGCTCGGATTACACGATTTTGTATATCTTGTACCCGGCATATATGGCGGGTACAGGATATACCGCCTCGGATTACACACTAGTATACGTGAATTGCAAAGAAATCCAATGATGGTGTACATCTAAAGCCCTCATTCATGAATCATAAAATGTGATCGGTAACGTTGGGTCCCATTGAGTCGTAAAATTGGACTATTGGCGGAGGCGCAAAGGTTTGAAAATGCAGGTCTGGTTTGATCGTGAATTAAGGTGGGATCACTTGATTTATGACAAAGATATAGTGAAGTTAGTCTTGGCCTATCTTAAACTGATCAATCAACCAATTTTTCAGTACTATTAAGGTGTCATATATGCTTGATGTATAATAACATTGATATATCGATATCATAATAAGGACGGTATCATAATAATAACTATAAGTTTTCTCATACCATGACTTTTAAGTGGAGTTGTAGTGTGTCTTTGTATTAGAACCCTTTTCCTTTTCTCTTGTGTGTGTGTTTGTTTCTCAAAAAAAAAAAAAAAGTTTTTTCTCAAAAAAAAAAAAAAAAAAAAACTATAAGTTCTAAAATGTGGAAGCCCTAAACCAATCTTGATATCATAATAAGCCCGAATTCTTCTGCTTTTTGCAGCGATATACCTGGAAATGCTCTGGATGATTAGGTAAGACCCAAGTAATTGACTAACCATATTCAACTAGACAAATGGCTGAACCATAAATTTTTTGTAAAGGCTAAACTAAATATATCAATAATTTTTAAATTTATAAATTAAATAACACACATATGTAAAAACAAGGTAGAAATTAATCATTTAAAGATTCAGTTTAGTTCAAAATTTGGAATGAAAGACATTAGAGAGAAGAAGAAGATATTTATTATGGAGATTGAGCAGGAGAAAGTGAAGAGTAATATTCATTTGACACCAGAGACAAGCCAAGAGTTCAAGTTAGGGGGGACGGAATATGGAAAAAAAAAATCATTATAAAACTCCTAATAACATTCATTTAGTATTAACAATTTAATCATTTATGAAAAAGGGACTCAATGGTTTTTTAAATCTTAGAAATCATTTATAATTGAATTCATACATTAAATTGTTCTGTAACATAAAATTAAAATTTCAACCAAATTTATTAAATATCAACAACTCACTATTAAAATTTCAAACCATCTTAACTTAAAAAAAAAAAAAAAAAAAAAAAAAAAAAAAAAAAAACTAAAAGACAAGCAAAACGTTTAATTATTAATCTATATTGTATCATTTGTTACTTTCAGTTAAAAAATCTATATTTGACATATTTTTGTATTGCAAGAATTCATATAAATAGCTAGAATGATAGACGGTAAAAGAATATTTTTATTAATATTGTTGCTCCTTTATTCATACAGGCATATGTTATATATAAAAATTAAAAAAAAAAATAAAAAAATCACCCAAGCAGCACATATATGTTATAAAAAACAAAATCACCCAATCAGCACATGGGTGGTTCATACAAAATATAAAAATAAAAAACACCTAGTACATAGGTACAAACTCCGAACAATAAAATAGAGTTAAAGTAATAGAAATAGTGAGAATTCATTTAGCAACCACAAAAAATAAAGTTAAAGAGAGAAAGAGAGTTACAGGGAGAGAACAAGAGAAAATATGCTTTGTCTCCACCTTAGCAAAGATGAGAGAGTGATTTGGTCTCTCTCAGAAGCAAATTTGGTACTGATGTGTTGTGTGGTATTGTAGCATTTTGGTCTTAGCTTTCACTCCCTCTGCCTCACATCGCAATACTAGTGTCTCTAGGTTAGGGGCTTGTTTTTTTTTTGGCCCGGGGGGGGGGGGGGGGGGGGTGGGGGGGGGGGGAAGAATTTGATGGAATGATTTGAGATTAGATTGGTTTTGTTTCAACATTTTTAAAGGCTAGGCTAATGTTTTGGTAAATTGGCTAATTATGCTCAAATTTCTTTAGATTTTTTATTAGTCTATGTTGTTAGGCTAATTTTTGGGTTTACTAATTTGTTTTGTTTGGGATTTTAGATTTGTAAAAGTTTCTTGGGATTTTTCATTTTGTTTTAAGGGGTCAAAGATTCTGTTTGGCAAACGAGTTTTGATCCTTGCAATGATTCCCAACAAATCACCAATTTTTACATGATTTTGAAGTTGGTTCCAATAATTTCTAGTACATTTTGATCTTGGCTAATTAATTCAATTACTCAATGTTTTTTTTTTTTTTTTGGGAGTTAAGTTACCCAAGTTTATTAATTAGGTCAAATTACATGTAAATCGTGAAAGTACAGACAAATCACCAATTAAACTAAAGTGCAACGGAAATTAAATTGACATGATAATTTGTTGACAAATAGGAAAAACCTCTTGCAAGGCAAAAATCACATTGGGTGATTTTCAGCTTACTACTCCTAAGAATCCACTAATCAATAATTAAGAGGTTACAAGTCTAAGGAATTTTACCACTACCCTAACCTATCCCAAAATACCAATCTACAATTGAACCTTCACTCTAATACCTAAATAGACTTGATCTTATAGAGACTTCTTCTTATATACACGGATCCCAATATGTGTCTGACTTCCCAGCAACTAATGTTTGTTGTTAGATGCAAAGTTCTTTACTTCAAAGCACATTGAAGATTTTGAACCACTTAGTTACAAAACCCTAAGGCGTATAAAAATACAGTAGCTTCTCTAAGAATATATGATTTCTCTAATCTGAGTCTCTATGTCTTTGATGACTTTAAAATAAAACTTTTACACACTCTAGGAGTTTAGTGAACGAAACCCTAGTAATCCTAGTCGTCATGGGCTGAAGTTTTGAACTAAGAATTCTGGATTTGCATAGCTCGATAGATCAAGAAATGACGTGCTAGTTTTGAGATTCATCATTAAGTCTCAATAGATGCTTAGGTTGAGACTAGTGTCGAGCTTCAATATTTCAACTTTTCTTCACTTATTTCTTGGTTCAATCTTCATGTCTTTAATGATATCACTTGTTTTGACTTATTAATACACTTCTTGATATTCTAAACACATCTTAGATCTATCTAATTACACGTAAAGTGTATTTTGTTAAAGGATATGCCAACATATAACAAATATAACCCTAACAATTTAGAATAAATAAATGGTTGTGACAAAAGCTATCAAGGAGGCTATTTTCCATTTGGGTTCATTGAAGGCATGAGGATTCATCATGAGCACATTTGTGTACTTTATAAAAGTTAGGGTGATATTCATCTAGAGTAAAACCAAGTCCATCACTCTCAAACTAAGAGGATTGATGTTTGCTTCGAATATTTTCTTGAAAATTGTTGATGAGGGAGGTATTGTTCTTTAAAAGATTGGGATTGTAGATAACACAGTTAGCATTATGACTAAGTTAGTTTCTTTACACTAGTTCAAACAACAGTTGAAATTGATTGGTGTTTGCAAATTGAGTTATTTCCTTTGTTGGGTTTGATCTAAATCAAGAACCTAGGTGGAGATTTGTGACATGGCTTGAATATAACCTCAAATTTGGTTTGCTATTTGTTATTGGTTTCTTCTTCTTCTTCTTCTTCTTCTTCTTCCTTTTTTTTTTTTTTTTTTTTTTTTTTTTTTTTTTTTTTTGTGTGTGTGTGTGTGGTATTTGATTACCAATTTGCCGCATCAAGGTTTTGTATTTGGTTCATGGTGCCTCTATACTACTTTTGTAATATTTATACTAAAATTTTCTACTCATCACTGTCACTTAGGTTAAACCATGATCACATATATATTTTTTGTTTTTTTTTTTGTTTTTGGTATGATTGGATCTATTTTTCTTTTAAATTTATTTTTGTTCTTATTATTTGTTCCTGATATCTTCTTCAAGCTCAAAAAATTTTTTAGGAATGCTTCTAAAGCTCTTTCGCACAAGTCATAACCATAAGTCATTGAAAAGGTAAGAGGGTGGGGACTAGGGAGGGGGTGATGTGCATGAAATATATACAATAAAGTACTCCATATCTACATATTTAGCCTTACTTTTATGTTATTTTGTGACCGATTATATAATGTCTTTCGGTTGCAGGTAATAAGAACTTTACATACAAAGTGAGGTTAGGCCAATTGACTCAAGCCAACTTACATCCAGCTAGGCGTGAATTCAAGAGAAGAGCAAAAATTAAAGAATAAGAAGTGAGACTTGTTATTCAATCTGATGAGGTAAAAGTGCCAAGGGAACATTTAGTCATGAGGTAGTGAAGTCAGCGTGTGAAATGAAAAGAAAGGAAAAAAGAAAACAAAGAAAATTAAAGAGGAGTAAGAGCTAAGAGCCAATTTGATGTGGAGATAAAGAACTATATATGGGTTTGAGTCCTAATTGCTTACTTGTCAACTTGGGTTCTCTAGAGTTTCATGGAAATACATATTACGAATTGTTATAGGACAATTGGGCCACGGTTTTAAAGTTTCAGGCTTTAGGTCGGTGTTCAAAGGTAGATATAAATATGAGTAAACAGAAACCTTGGTAGACGATTAGGGCTAGAGCATAGGCAGCTACATGTGGCTTCCTTTGTGGTTTTTCTCTAGCATTATAACTATTTCTTTCTCTATTTTATTTTTCTAGTTTAATACTTAGTATTTTATTCTTGTGTCTTATTTCAGTTATTATGAGTAGCTAAAAATTGTTCTTTAATGATTTAAATTATTCTTACTTCATATCAATTGACTAGTTTAAGATTCTAGATATGAGTTTAATCATGTTTTTCTCATGATTTAGGATTTATCTTAATTAATTGAATGCTTGGTCTATTATTTCTTGATTTTAAAATTGGACATCTCTTGTGATTTATTTGTCAGTAGATACAATTGATGATTTGATGTTATACCTAGAAAGCGAAGAAGAGTATGTTTTAGATTTTAAAACATACGTTTTAATGATAATATTGTCCATGATAGCAAGATTGATTTCTAGATTATCATGCAATGGTTGGGAAAAATTAATAATCATAAGTATATGCTGATATGAATTAACAAGGTGGATTCCAAAATCTTAATTCCTTTCTTAGATTGCTTACATCTCTTTACTGCTTTATATTATATTTTTTGCTTAGTTTAATTATTTGCTTAGTATATTTAATTTCAAACAACCAATTTTTATTAAATTAGATTAGGATTAATTTGGTTAAGATTTGATTAATTTTCTTATGTTCATTCAAGTCCTTGCAGGTTCAACCTCGTTCTTGTTAAACTATACTTCGGTATGGTTTGTACACTTGTGAGTACTTTAAAAATTCACAATAGGGGGTTGTTGAGTTGGGAGCTTCGCAGTGGTGATCTCCATCTTAAGTTTCTTAGTTGATTTTTATTTAAATGCTTTAACATCTTTGAGGCTGCCGCAGTTTGTTTGGCATGGTGGATATATTTCAAGTTTTCAACCTTTGTTGGCCACAATGGATATATTCCACTTCAGAAGCACCCTTATTTTTCCTCCATGTCATTAGTCTCAACGACAAATTTACTAGATTTTCATGTATTTTAGAGGTGGTTCTACGTTGATACTAGGGTAGTCAAAGGATCATCATGATTTGGGAAAAATAATTATTATATATAAATTTTAAAATTTTTATGATTTGTTACCTTAAAAAAAAAAAAAATTGTGACCACCCTAAATTTTTCTAAACCTAACATAAATAAATTTTGGACAAAATTTGACAACAAACTTGGTTGTAGATTAAGCTACAACTCCAATTAATATTTTTTATTAAATGTAAAATTTAAAAAATCCACTTTTAAATTAAATTTTCTTCTTATATCATTCATCTTTGGAAAATATCAATAAAATAAAATATCAATAGCTAACGTTTAAAATATAAGTTTTTGTAGTCTAAAATTATATATAAAATAAGTTTATGAATTGAATAATAAATAAAATCCGATTCACATGAAATTTGACATGTGTTTTAAAATCATAAAAAAAAAATGCAATTTAACCATTAGATTTTCAAAATATATAGCTATGTTAATTTTTTTAAGTGAGAGTTGTAATTTTAAACTACAGCTAAGTTTGTAGCCAAACTTTGATGTCCTTAGCAATATATTAAACATTTACAAATGGAAAGGAAAAGCCAAGAAATTTTTTATTGAACTAAAATTTTGAAAGAGATCTAACTTGTAGCATATTGATAATGAGACTATCTTGCAATATTTTCAAAATAAGAAAACTTATAGAAGAAAATTGTAAATGTATTTGCGTGTTTTTTGTTTTTTTTTTGTTTTTTTTTTTGGTGAATATATGAAATTATATTTTTATTAGATTTTATATAATTTAAGTTTTATAATGACCAACCCAAAAAAAACCTTTTGAAGTTGCCACTAATTTGTACCTCTAAATTAGCAGGGTCTTACAAAAAAATATAGATATTTCTTATTCGAAATTCTAGTGATAATAAAATTTTTACCATATAACGCTACAAATTGATATATCACCAACTCACCAATTACAAAAATTAGTTCTAACATTTATTTATTATATTGTTGATATTTCTTGCTCATATTCATTGTCATAGTTGTTTCTAAATAAGGTTATATGCATATCATTTGTATTTTTGATTCCTTATTATTATGTCATCATTTATAGTACGTACGGAATGTGACATTGCTGAGTTCTCTTTCCACTAAACAAAATCTCCACGAAGCAAAAAGAAAATGAATTGTCATGAGCCAGTAATTAGTATGTATAAAGCATAAACACATTGATATATATATATATATATATATATATATATATGTATGTATGTATGTATATATTTATAAGTTCTCAATAGCTATAAAATATTGGTGATGAAACTCATTGCTTTAAATTAGAAAATTGATATCATGCTTTGCAGTTACAAACAGAAAGCAACACTACAAGTCTGCAATGACTAATGGCATATATAAGTAAGCTTATTCTTAATCATCAGGTCATCACACACGAGGAAGCATAATAATGAGTACTGCTAAGCTCTTATTTCTAGTGATTAATCTATCCACGTTCACCCTAAATCTCAGATGTAATGGATAGGTGATGAAAGCCTCTAGGCAGAAGAAGGTGGCTTCTTGTATGGTGTTGGAGGAGGCAGAATCTTGCGGGGTGGCTTGTGAGGATCTTGACCTTTCTCCACTGGTGGGTGTCCTGGATAGTGACCATAAGGTGGTGATGGCAAGTGCTTTGGGGGTGCTGGAGTTTCTACTTTGGGAGGTAGACTAGTGGGTGGCTTCTCTACCTTAGGAGGTGCCTGAACTGGGGTTGGTGGCTTATACACTGGTGGTTTCTCTACTTTGGGAGGTAGAGTTGGAGGTTTAGAAATTGGGGTTGGTGGCTTGTGAATTGGCACCGATGGTTTGGGGGGTTGGTAAACTGGGGTTGGTGGCTTATGTTCAGGGGTTGGATTGCTCACCGGAGGAGACTTGTAAATAGGAGTTGGTGGCTTCTCAATTGGGGGAGGTTTCTGAATTGGAGTGGGGGGCTTGTGCTCATATGGAGGTGGCTTTGGATAATCAGCATTGGATGGAGTGGTGAGAAGCACCACTGCTAGAAACAACAAAAGTAAGCTTGTGCTAGACATATTGGCTACTGATGATTCAAAACTAGAAGAGTAGATGCCATTTTATAATGCCTATTGTGGGCCCTCGTCGGCAGCACAGTATCAAGTAGTCTCATCCATTAATTTCATAAGTTTGGAAAAAAAGTTACGTATTACAGATTTTTAGGTGACGATGGGTCCATTTTGGGCCCCTTCGATTTGAAAATTGGAAATTGGAACAGTGAAGTCAAGTAGAGTTCAACATCAAAAAAAGGGGAGAAAAAAAAAAAAAAAGTTAAGTAGGGCAGAGGAAAGTTTTGAGAGGTAAAGAATATAAAATAGGGTGTGGCTTGTGTCCAATGAAAATTTCTACTGACAGAGGCGGTTCCAAAATTTTTTTCTAGGGGGTCAATAATGGCAGAGCCAGGAATTTGTTGGTAAGGGATAGACGAATAAAAAATCAGATAAATAATTTTTTGTTTTGTTTTGTTTGTTTTTCTATATATACAGCTTTCATGTTATATACAATACAACTATGATATACAATAATCTAAGAAGTGACTAATAGTTTAAAGTTCATTAAGATAATAATCATTGGACACATAAACAAATAGAATTAAATAATTGATCATACATTTTTAACAAATTAATAATAAATTATTATATTTATAAGCTATATTAATTGAATAAAAATATAGAATAAATAAGAATAGTAACACACTTAGGAGTATGGTTGAGAGTGTTCAGTTATCAATTATCCCAAAAGTTTAAGCTATTGGGATACAGTAAATTTAATGATTTAACCACACATACTTCTAACAAAGAGTAAGCGTGAAACTAAGAAAAATAATACTCTTGTAATAAAGTTTTTCTTTTGAAGTGTAGAAAAATATTTCTTGGACTTAAAATGTGTAAAGCACTTATCAAAGTACTTGGTTGGACATAGAGAAAAACTGAAAAAACATAAAAATTAAGGATCATATTCAAGCCTTTTCAATTGGGCTTAACATAAGGTAAGGGTGTTCAAAATTTTTATTATAGAGATAAAAACAAAATAAAAATAATATATAATGTTTCTTTTGGGACCAAGTCAGGGGGTTCATTTGAACCCTCTAAGCCCGTCATGGAGTCGCCCATGTTCACTGGACATGTGTCCAAGAGTGGACACATTGGACGTGTCTAGTGGAAATTTTCACTCGACACAAGCCGTGTCCTATAAAATATCTCCTCTTGGACTTACAAACAGTTTTTCATCATGTGTTATATTTCAAAGTTAAACTGCTCTGTATTAGCAAATTTCAACATGCACATGGACCATATTATTTTAATGCATGATCTTGGGAAATTAAAAGGGTAGGTGCAATTTTTATTTTTATTTTTATTATTTGGTAGGAGTCGGTGCAACTTGGTGTGATTAATCAAAGTCCGTGGGTGGTAATTTTATAATAAAAAATAATAATTTCGTTCTGTTTTGTTAGGAATTGAAAAGGTGGACCACTACAATTGTCCTTTCCGAAGATTTTGCAGTATCTTACCAAACTAAGATAATGTATGGTTGAAAGTTATGTATTACGCATATGCGTTTCTTGATTTCCCATATAGATTTTGACATTGATGGGTGCCGGTGGAGAAAAAGGCAAAAAAACTAAAATAAATTAGCTGAATGTTGTAGTCATGGCCTACCTTTGTCTGGACTTAAAGGAGTGATTGGCTAATGCAAAATCCAAATAAACAAAATATTATTAATACCCAAAAAAAAAAAAAATCAAAATCATTGTCTAATGACAAAAAATAATATTGTCAAAGGCTTTGTAACTAAATTGACACCTCTCCATGCATAAAGTGTTTGGAGGTCTAGAGAAAAAAGAGTTCAAGGTGCAGAGTTAACAGCATGGTATAATTATCTCTAAAAAAATGACAAAAAATAATATTAGAAACTGCGAAAGGTAATCAAAGATTCATAAAATGTAAATAGCAAAAAAATAGAAAGAAAAGAAGATTATGGTGCAAATGCGACTGTGCACACGCGCACACGCAAAGATCATCAGATGTTATGACACCATGAAGGAGTTACAAGGATCATAATTGCATATATATATATATATATATTTGTGATAATGGAGGCCCAAAGGTATTACAAGATTATTCACAGCCTTCCTGTGGCAAACTTCAAGGTAGAGATTGTAGTTTTGTAGATCATCATATATGGAGTTGTTAATTTAATTTACAAATTTACTTAAAAGAAAATTAAAATTTTTTTGAAAAGATAAATTATTAATAAATGAAATAAATTACAAAAGGATTTTGGAGAAGAATATTTCAAAGCTTTAGTCCTAGGTATAATCTAATAAAAAAAAGCTTAAAGTTTTGTTTCATGTTACAACTTACAATCAAATGAATGAATATATATATATATATATATATATAGAGGAAATTAAATAGTTAAACCTTATCTCCATCCCCTAAGGTAAGATTGGAGGCTACATTACATAGTGAGAGGATATTAGGAACCTACCTCCCCTAGTTTAAGAACCGTACTCTGAGTACATATATACTGATCGATATAAACAAATTTACTCATCCAACAAACAATTAAATTACAGTAATGAAAATTCAAAAAATAAAAAATAAACACCAATGTGCATTCACAATGAAAGATTAAAATTAACGAGAGGGAAAGAAAGAAAATAGATCAAGTCACAGGGCAACAAATCGAAAGAAAAATAAATGCAACGATGAGCATGCAATTAATACAACCTATCATGAGTTGTATGGATATTATTAGAATTCGTGAAAATGAATTACCATGTGATCAAGAGATTGAAATGCAAGTTGTAAGGGAAGTTCTTGAATGATATATGAAATCATCTCATGGATATTCATAAATAATAATAAAAAAAGACAGATTTTCATGGTGAGTTATCCATTCATTCACCTGTTGGAATTTTGAATTTTGTTGAATCTCTTATCATTTATCTGAATTTTCTCATCTTACACGTGAGGAAAATAGCTAAACCTAATTTATGTATCAAGTTAATGATCTACTTGAAAGAAATATATATTTCATCTTTAATTTTTTAAGGAAAAAATTTAGATACAATCTTTTTAGATGTGGTTTCTTAAATACCATTCTTAAAATTCTGGCACCTATCTACTTACCAAAACTTTAAACAACGTTAACACTCTCTGCACTGCTATTTCATCTTGAGAATTAAAAACCCAATTCCGGGAGAAAAACCATTCTCCTTCACCTAAAAATGCTTTCTTTTATAGTTCTTCTCTTGTCACTTTGCTAGTAGTATATCAAGCACGCATTCCCTCTTGAATAAGACTTAAAGCAACTTATGGTAGGGTTTCTCTAATAGGATCTCAAATTGCAAGTGGAACTCCAAGGATCATGGTTTGGAAACCCGGACCATTTATTGAACCATAAAAAGGAGAAGTTTAAGGTTTTTGAAGTCCAACCGGGGTCAAATCGTGATGATGTCATAATTAATTAAAACCTAAATATAAATATTAAATTTATAAAACTAGCAAAATTGACTAATATATCTATATATGTAAGAGAAATTTAATGATTTTCAAGCATATATTTAATAATTAAATAAGAAAGTTAATAAAATAAAATAATAACCATGAAAACATTAAAATTTATGATTAATTTTTTATGTAAAGTTGAATATCTTTGAAGGATTTTAATTATAATTTTTTTATATTCCTTGTAAGAGATGGATAATTTAATTAAATAGAATATAATTGTATTAAGTTGTTTTTATAAAAATAAAAATAAAAAAAAAATAAAAATAAAAATAAAAATTGTGTTAAGTTTACTTCAAGTATTTTTTATTTTTTTTTGGGGTTATTGTTGAGCATCAACTTGCAAGGTTGGCTAAGTGGTTAGGCTCCAACTACATATTTGACCGTGCTTGGGTTCTAAACCTGATAAGCACATTTTCTAGTTTTTTCTTATTTAACAGGCATGCTTGAACCGAAGTTGGACCGCATGGCTCATGCAGAACCAGATTTGAAGGCATGCTCGGTTCTCTATGCTAAAAAATTGGATTTCAATCAAGTTCTCGGTTAATCAGGTCAAAACATTCAGTTTGGTTCGGTTTGCGTTTGAAAACTATGCTGAGGATTTCACACTTTTTCCTTCTCTCTCTCTCTCTCTCTCTCTCTCTCTCTCTCTCTCTCTCTCTCTCTCTCTCTCTCTCATGCAACAGGGGACGATCTTTGGAAATCATTGACGGACCGAAATTGGAAGGCTTTTGTAGAAAACATAATTTTTCCCCATTAAATATAAGTTTCTTTAATCAGTTCTCCGATGCAAGTTCAATGCCTCCTATAAAAGTTATGGGTTTGAGCACAATACTTCTTTTTGTGTTGCATTTTCCTTTTTTACTTTTGTTGTGTTGGAATCCAAGAGATTTAGTGCTAGTAGACATAGGCACTTTAGTTACTATTGTAACTCAACTAAAAACCTAACATACTCTTTAGTTTCTAGAGTGTTAACAAACAACAAGCAAATCTTGATTTCTTCAAATACCGATACAAATTTAAGAGTACGAGTGTGAGAAAAAAGAAGAACAAAGAGAGCTTGATTTCTCCAAAATTTCAGAAGTTTGAGCTTAAGAGTAAGAACAGACAAATTGGAGAGATTAGGATCCTGTGGTTTCTCACGAGTTTTCTAACTAGGTTTTAACGCATACAAGAGAAAAAGAAGAAAAAAGAAAGAAACATATGGTATTTAGAAGTTTGAGATTGATGGTGAGAAACAGAATATGTTAACGTCGAGAGAGAGAGAGAGAGAGAGAGAGAGAGAGAGAGAGAGAGAGAGAGAGAGAGAGAGAGAGAGAGAGAGAGAGAGAGAGAGAGAAGTTCTAACATAAATGCACACCACAAATTTCACTCAAAAGTTTCATGATTACTTTTAAAAAATGGTGGAACAAATAATTTTGCACACAATGTACACTATCTTATGCAATGTAGGACAAGTACCCTTTTCTTTTTAAGAAACACAGACAAATAAGAGAAAGGGAAAATATTTTAATACAAAACACACTACAACTCTACTCAAAAGGCATAGTAACTTTTAAAGAAATGTGAAGTAAGTTATAGTACATATTGTTTAGCGTTTTGATTGAGTAGATATGTGTAACAATTTTAAAAGAGATACCTGAGGAAGCACACATATAGTACTATATCTAAATTGTGCTATTTTTTTTTTTTAAAATTGTTTTATGCGATGTATAACATGGCTAACACACATGCAATTTCTACTAGGAAACACAAATGATGTCATTTCATTAGATCTTTTTCAGATTTTTTGTGATGTCTAAATTGATTGGATATTAAATTAGATTTGTTGAGTGTGCATTATGCGGGTATGTGCTGAGTCCCAAATTGGACATATATTAGGTCAGTCTAGATTTTATGAACAATTAGAATGAACATCAATTGTGACTAAAGTTATTACAATGATTTTTTTTTTTTTTTTTGGTTGTTGCTCAAATTTGTACCACCGATTTGATTTCAATAGCTCGCATCGACTATTTAATCATTGCAACAGCATCTTATTGCAATGACTTTGATGACATTGCAATTACCCTTTTTTTGTTCCAATAAACGTGTATGCATGAGAATAGGCATTTATAGAATACAGAAATACTAATTGATGTGGAATGGACATAAATATATACTACTTCAGTAAATTTGTGGGACGAACTCTTGGACGTGGAAAAAAAAAAAGATATGCAGTTTGCTCATGAAATTCTTGAAAATTAGCTTTAGCCTTTTGGTCCATATACAGAAGTTAAATTCATTAAATATTGCTTAGTGTTGGACTATTGGATGTCAAGTACAATAATTAGATTATTGCATCATGTTATACCTCTAAATCACTCAAAAAATATTAATTTTTTTTATTTATAATTTTTAACTTCTTTTTTTCCTGTTTATTTATTTTTATTTTTTATTTTTAAATTTGATTACTAAGATTAAAAGTTAGCTTTCTATTTTGAGTTCAACCATTGAAAGGTATTGCGCCGATCAATCTGAATAATTTTTATCTAGGTAATAATTAAGTGGACCCTCTAAAACGTTTTGAATAGCTGATACTGCCTAACTTGTTACTTGCTTAAAATAATAATAATGGTACAGGCCACAGCTATTGGCTTGTACCGAGCTCATGACACATTTCCTAAATGGACTCATCTCGCCCTACTTACTAACCAAGCACCTAGTCTATTTCTTAGATGGGACTGGTCCGAGCTCACAGCTTGATTAAACATCTTCTATTATAACGAGATTAGGAGATAATGTCTTGGGGGAATCCATCCGCCGAGCATCAATTGGCACCTAATGCAAGTCCGAAGAGGGTCATATTAATCACGAGTGGCAGGTCCCATTTGGTTAGGAATATAGCATAGAAGGGCCTACCAACATGGAGAATAACCCCCTCAACATGACGATCCCACTAAGGGGAGTCTATAAATAAAGACCGATAGGTAGGAGGCAAGAGGTTGAGAAAATTGGGAAAATTAGTGAGATAAGCACGAGAGTAGCGAGGAGATATATATCCTTGGGAGAAGGAAATCCAATCTGGATTTCGTAAAGAGAGATCAGTTACATTGTGACCATCTCAAGGAGGGTAGGAATACGAGAAAGGAACCCAAACAAAAAGAAAGACCTTCGTTTGTCTCCTATAAAAACTTGCATCACATTTTTAGAGCCTCCGATTGTTGGATATTTCTAATCTACAATACAAGTAAATTGGTGACCTCAACCTAAAACCTTCATCCCATTAGGCTGAGCCACCACAATAATAATATTTAAAAACAACTTTTTAGAAGGACATTGTGCTACGCAGTGTTAGCAACAAGCTTGCAAGTTCCTCTTTCGCTTAATAAGTACATAATCGCTCCAATCATAAGACATTGGTTTAGTGATTCTTAAAATTTCATGAAATAATGAGGTCTCAAGTTCAAAATTCAATTATTTTTAGTGACACCAGTAGCACATGGAATTATACTGTAATGAATTTTTGGTTTTGGCCACGTGCCACCAAATAATTCATTTTAATATAATTATATCAAGTCCAATGCCCTTAAATTATTATTATTATTATTTTTTTTTTTCCTGATGAGAATAATGATCTTAATTTCCTTGTATCTGATATATCAAGGATCTCAATTGAGATATGTGAAAACATGCCAAAAAAAGTTAGAAACATTACGAGAATAATGCAGGCGTGATCTTTTGTTCTTCTATATCTATATATAGGAAGGATGCAACTTATTGAAATAGAAGTACCAGGAAGCATAACTGCATGCATGTCAATACTCATACGCAACAGAGCAAATTACAACAAAAGCTAAAACGAGTAGAGTACATAACATGAACATAGCTCAATACAATGACTGAGAAGATAGCTAACATAAGCAGTAGCCCTTATTTCTAAAGATTTAGCAATGCATTTAGTTGGCAGTTGGGGGTTTGTGGGGTGGCTTGTGCTCTGGTGGTGGCTTCTCTCCTTTACCCTTTGGTGGCTTGTGTTCTGGGAGTGGTTTCTCTTCCTTGTCGTGTGGGGTTGGTGGCTTGTGTTTTGGTGGTGGCTTTTCTCCCTTTGGAGGATGTTTGCCATCAATGGAAGTAGACTCCAATAGAAGGTGTCCAGGGTGATGATCATGTGGTGGTGGCTTCTCTGCCTTACCTGGGGTTGGTGGTTTGTGTTCTGGAAATGGCTTCTCTTCCTTATTGAGTGAGGTTGGTGGCTTGTGTTTTGGGGGTGGCTTTTCTCCCTTAGGAGGTTTGTGCTCATGTTTGGGAGACTCATGGTGATCAGCAAGTGAGGTAGTGCTTAGAAGCACCACTCCAAGGAGCAACACTAGGAAGTATTTGGAAGTAGTCATCTTTCGTCTTTGGATGGTTCAAACAACAAGACTTCTTGGCCTTTTATAACGAATACTAGAGCCTATTGCGTCAGATCCTTCGTCATTCAGCACTTAAAATATACCCTATCATAGAAGCAGTTCAAAATTGATATCTTCACTTCTTGTTTATTCAATTATTAATTTCTGGGGGTCCCTATAGAGTTCAAATGTTTGACAATGTACCAAGGTTACTCCTGGTGAAGGCTAGTGATATGTAACGAATTTTGCTCCTATGCTTTCCATGCAACCATATCCCATAACATGCAATCTTAGAATCTTTTGACTCAATGCATAGTTCCTCAATTTTCTTACTTTGATTTTTTATATGCTAAACATATATATCATTCCCACAGAAACGAAAAAGAAAATCCATATATTGGTCACGTAATATGTGGTCCACATCTAGACCTAACCGCAGGAAATGTAAGAAAAAAACAAAAATAGTTGAATTTATCAAAAGGGTCATAGGCTTATATGATATATAGATGATTTATTTTAGGGTGCGGTGGAGAAGCAAACCCATTGTACATGACACATGTAATATAGGAAGGGTTTTAATTGTTTCACACCCCTTTGTACATTGTTGGTACAAATTATAAATTTTTGTGGGTTTAACTATAGACATTCTTGAAAAAAAGTGAATTTCTTATTTGATATCGCAGTTATTGTGTTTGTGGAATATATATTGATAACATGAAACAGTAATTTCCAATATAAGTGTATGTGTCGTTGGGCTGCAAGCTCATTGAGGACTTTTAAGAATTTTCCACTTCTATTATTATCATCATTTATTTATCACATGGTATTAGAGCCCGATGATAATGCACAGTTTTTAGCAACTTTCCAAAAATTCAATAAAAGTGCACAATGGTGTTTCTCCGATTCACACTTAGGATGACGACTTTATTAATTACTACACGTATTGCTCCAGTGGTTAGAAGAAAGATGAAAACAAAACGAGTCATGTGATTACTATATACAAACCAGTCAAACCTACTATAATTTTCATACTACTGGCCACCGCCAGCTGGGCTTAGTGAAGTGATAAGTGTTAACCTTCAGTAGTTTATAAAGAAAATTAGAATAATCTAATGGGAGCAGAAATTAGACTTTAAAGTTTAAACTATCATATAAAATATGTAGACACATGTATATAAAAAAGATAATGTAATACGTTCAGAGGCAAATAATTATCTATTCACAAATGAGGGTGAAACGTTAAAATTACAGATACACTAACCACAAAATTTTTTTTAGATAATTCGCGGACAATGCTTCTTCTTCTCACATCAGAGGTGGATGTCACATATGCATAGATCCCATCATGGGACCCATCCCTCATGTGAGAGAAAAGAGCATTGTTAGTACCTAAATATTTTCCACCGATCACGAGGCTCTTAACAAGTTCTATCTCATAAAAAGATAATTAATTATTAACATTTTTTTTGAGAGAGAGAGAGAGAGAAAGAGAGAGAGAGAGAGAGAGAGAGTTAATTATTCACAAATGAGTGTGAACTGTTAGAATTCGCTAGTAATAATGTTACAAAAGAAAATCCTTCATGAACGGAATGGTTCTTTTACTATAAGTGTCTAGATTTTGGACTTTTTTGAGTATGAGCAAATCAATTATGTTAAGAGTGTAGGAGAGACGCTCTTAAAAGTACAGCTAATTTGAATTACCAATTTAAGAAACGGTTAGAAAATAAAGTCTAGCTAGGAAGAGAAACACCTCTACCTTAGGGCTTATGCTCATTTTTTTAAAAGGGGCTAGTGTCTGGGTTGCTCAATTTGTAACAGGTAATGGGCTAATGGGCCTTCAAGGGACTACCCTTTGTCACTGCAAAAATTAACTCTCATTGATGTCTTTCATGTATTTGTCCCAATTTCTAATAGGTAATGGGCCAGCCATATATGCCCTTAATTTTATTATTATTACTAGTAGCTATCTCTTGCTATGCACGAGAACCTACTTATTTGTGAAGTAAACTAAAATAATTTTCTAAAATCTTAAATTGATTAAGAAACTATACCATTGCATGATTTGCTTTTGTATGACTTCAATTTATGTTACAATTTGATGAAAAAACCATTGCTTGAACGTGCAATAGCTTACAAAAAATTTGTCAGACAATTTTAAATATTGCAAAAAAATAAATCAAAAATTAAATGTTAAAACTTCTAAAAAACCAAAAAATATTAAAAAATTAGATGATTCATTGCTTAAAAATTATTGAAAATATATATATATATATATATGACTAAATAATTGAGAAATATAAAAGAAAGATGAGTTACATTCAAAAAAATAATTTCAATTATTGTAAGATTTTTTTATCTTGTAAAAAATAGCTAAAGAGATTTTGGTGGTTCATGTACGAAAAATTACTTTTGAAAAATACATGAAAAACCATAAAATATATATATATATATATATATATATATATATATATATATTAACAAAGTAGAGGAGAAGAAAATAACATAAAAAGAGCTCATACCTCTACTCAGCTTTTAAAAATAAAAAATAAAAATTGGGGTTTACATTGCTTTTATAGTGTTCATGATTAACCTCGCAAATTTTGAGATAAATTATCAACGTTTAAGTTTAAGTTGGACTTGTTAGAGAGATAAAATTTCATTCTTTGTTAAGTTTGGACTAAACAAAAATAATTTTATTTAAATAAAATGATAATATTATTTAAATATTGTGTTGACATGGAAAATTGTAAAAGTTTCAGAAGTTTCGGTTATATATATATATATAACCGAAACTTCTGAAACCGGTTATATATATAACTGAAACTTCTGAAACTCTCACAATTTTCCACATCAGCACAATATATATATATATATATATATATATATATATATATATGTATGTATATATATATATATATTATATTACTTATGTGTGTTTTTGTTGTTTGCAAAGTTTGTCCACGCTAATAATGCATTTTGAAATTCACAAAGAAGAAAATGAAAGAAATTAAATTGTCATTCATACTAAAATCTATGTAAGAATATCTCTGTTATATTGCTTGTAAACATATACCAAATTAAACTTTGCATCCATTTGGGTATCAGTATCACACAATTTTTGATAGCTTATTTGTATTGTATTTTTCCCAAAAAAAAAAAAAAAAAAAATGATTTTATGCAAAATATGTGACAAAAGCTAAAGTTAGCTTACTTTCAAAAAAGATATATATATATATATATATTTTAAGTTGTGACAAAGCAAAAATCATAAAGTTAAAGGTTTTGTGCCAAACAAACTTAATTTACCAAATAATTGCCTAATATCTGTTATAATAATGTTACTAATTTGAAAACGAGAAAATTGAATTAACCTTCCTTGAGGTTTATTGAAATCACACTGACCTCCTATCTTGGTTCAAATTGTACCTTTACTTTTTAAAATGAAAGAAACTCTCCTCCTTTACACATAAAAACTGTTAAATTCAGTAATAAAAATGGATAGATTTGTGCTATATATGCATCTTCACAAGCCTGCTTAATTGGTATAGAGCTAATCTCACATCGCTTGGAAACGAACTTGCACCTCCCCCACTTTCCTTGACACTATAAGAGGCCTCCTAGGCTCTTTTTCCCCAAAACACACTGAAATCACTAGAAAAATAGTGATTCAAGAAGATTTTTTTTAAAAAAAAAAAAAAAAAAAAAACACCTTCAAACTTAAAGTTTTCTTAGCCATGGCCATTTTTTGGACTAAGCCCCTTAGTAAAACATTTACTAACCCTCTTAAGTTTTTTTTTGATAGATTGATCGAGAGGAGAGAATCAAAATCTAGTATTAAGCATCTTTGCTCAAGGTATTTATTTTTCCCTTTTCTTTTGTTTTATTTTCATGTTTATCTCTTGCTTTATTTTACTACTTTAGGTTTTTTCTTTCCTAGGTCATTAGCATGCTAGGTTATATTTAATTTTTGTTTGTTGTATGTTACTAGGTCGGGTTGGATATGCAAGTTTGCTCCTGCTTATAAAGCTCCACAAGCTTGCGTACACATGCAGGATCACCCAGAAGAATCCAAATTCATTTGTTTGCTGTTTTCTACCTTTTTCGTTAGTTTATTAGATGCATGCTTAGGCTTCTGTTTATACTTAGTGACGTGTGTATTAGTCCCACTTCTTTAGTAATGTGTTTATTTGTTTTGTTTGTTTAGTTGAATGATTAGGTTTTGAAACTGCTTGAATGAGCACATAAACATGCATAATCACATGTCATGCATTTGAATATGTGGTGTTGTGGTGATGTAGTGAGGGAAGTGCATGTATATGAGTATGAACATGCATGCTTGTTTTTGATGAACATGTGATGTATGTGATGGACTTGTTGAATATGAGTTGGATGTGATATTATGAGATGAACATGTAAGGTTGAAATTTATCAACCATCTTGTTGGCTTTTATTCCATGCCAATTTGCTTGTAATTTAGCACTTAGTAACCTTGTATTTAGGTGAGATTATTGTAAGGGTAGTGTGTGAGAAGATGTGAAGAAAAGCTCAAGTATGTGCAAAGAAGCAGAGCTTCGCGGCTAGGACTCACGGGTGGCTCGCGGCTACAAGTCGCCAAATGCAGGCACGTGAGATGCACATAGGGAAGCTGAAGAGTCGCACCAGCTGTCGCATTACAGGACAAAAGTCCCAGGCTGGCCAGGCCATTACGCCGCAAATTGAACTCGCAACTTGGACAAGCTGCCAGACCAAGCCGCCAATTTACCCTATTTGGCAAAAACTGTCTCTTTGTATTCCTTTCTCACCCCACTATATATAGACCCTTATACCCACGATTTTAAGAGAGTTTCTAGAGAGAATTTTTATGAGAGAAACCCTAGAGAAAAACAAGATTGTCTACAAATTCCTCTACTCTCTTCCTCTCCATTGTCACATCCTTGAGAGGCCATTGACCAAATCCTTATCTCATCACATTCACGTCTGTGAGAAAGTTCATTTAGTACTAAGGGAAGCAATTTGGAAAAAACCAATATACATTGGTTGATGATATGGTATACTAGCGGAATTCGGGAAGTTAAAGAAGAAATAGGTTCAGCATAACCTCGTTGGAGCAAGAAACATAGAGGGCTTAGGTACTTGGGTAGATTAGGCTTGGAGAGTTTTCTGTTGTTCATGTATCCCAACTATATTCTTTAGTGGATTATTTATCGCTTGGAGGGCAGCGGAGAGGTTTTACGCCGAGGGCTTTGGTTTCCTATTCAATAACACATCGCGTGTTGTCCGTATGTTTGCATCTTTCTTCCTTTATCTTTGCCTTATATTTACTGCTATGGATGTGTTTATATTTGGTTTAGATTAGTTATCAGTTTTGTGATTGGTTTATGTTCATGTTCCACACATTAACTGTTTGATTATAAGTTTGAATTGATATTTTATAATTTAGAGTCCAAACGTTCAAGGGTGTTTTATACACATTTTGAACTTTCAATTGGTATCAGAACGGGTACACTTGTTGTGGTTTAAATACCTAAGTGTGATCCTTGACCCCTTGTGTTATTTACCATGGATGTTGCAATGTATGCATCTTTATATGATTTGGTTGGTGTTGATTGTAACATGCCACGTGTTTGTGAAAATGCCTCTATAAGTATGAATCCTCATGATTGTGATGCTATGTTACATGAATCTTTGGATATTATTGATATTCCTAATATCAAACTCTTAAAGAAAAGGGCTAAGAAGTTTGATAAGGATTTAAACAAGTTATTTTGTGAAAATGATGATTTGATTGTTAAGCTCAATGAATCCGACAAATTGGTTGAAAAATATAAGAAATTTGCTGAAAATTCTGTTGAAAAGCTAAAAGAATTTGAATGTTTGAATATGGACTTGGATGCTAAACTTGTTTTGGCTAACAAACTTGTTGATGAGCTAAAATGTGAAAATGAATCTCTTAAGATGCATGCCAAGTGTTTGATTGCTGAACCTATTGTTAAAAGGGATGAAATTATTTGTTGCAATCATATTATGGTACCCGATTTTGTGTCTATTGTGTGTTCTACCCCAAAAGACAAATTGGTGTACATTTCTCCACATAAAAGAAATCAAAAGATGGAGAGAAAGGTTGTTAAGTCAAAGCCTTTATTTAGGTCTCAACCTAAGGCTTTGGATGGATCTAAATTTGTTCCAACTTGCCACCATTATGGTGTGATTGGTCATATAAGACCTCAATGTTATAAGTTGAAGAGAGAACAAAACCATGTTGCTAGATCATTTCCCAAAAAGCCTAGTGGACCTAAACACATTGTTTGTCACCATTGTGGTGTCTTTGGTTATCTAAGATCTTAATACTCCCTCTTAAAAGTTTCTCTGACGGCTAGGGTTTAGGGTTTCCTACTCCTTTACGTCTGTAGAATCCTGTCCCTAGCCTCGTCTAGGTTTTCGTTCCCTTCAGACTCCGGTGAGGCTGGTAGGACGGTGTGGTTTTGTGTGAGGAAGTGGTCTTTCGTTTTTGGTCGGTAGAGGTGGTTTGGTGGAACGTGGGACTATGGCTGGACTTGAGGAGATGTGGGCTAGGTTTTCCCTGTCAGAAGAGGAAGAAAGGGGCGCTGATGTTGATGGACAAGAGGTTACTATCCTCCATCGTTTGGCTGGTAAGTTCTTCACAAAACGTGTGCTGAATGTCGATGCCGTGGCTCGCACGTTTAAACCTTTATGGAGACCTAGGGGGGAATTAAAAATTCGAGATATGGGAGATAACATACTGCTGTTTGAGTTTGAGGATTGTCTTGATATGGAACGAGTATTAGAACTGGAACCATGGTCATACGATAAGCACCTGGTGGTATTTCAGAGGACTTTGGTTGCTGAGGCGACTCCAACACTTGACTATTCCAGTTGTTCTTTTTGGATTCAGCTTCACAACATTCCTGATTATTTATTAACGAATGAAACTGGTGAATCCGTGGGCAAGACTTTAGGTAGAGTGCTTCAAGTTGCTGATCCAGAAGACGATGGGGCTGGGGGAGAACTTTTGCGGATCCGCATCAACTTGGACATAACAAAACCATTACCCAGATGCTGCAAGCTTCGGTCAGAAAGGAAGTTTGTGGGTTGGGTGGGATTGAAGTATGAGCGGTTACCAAATTTTTGTTATTGGTGTGGCCGTGTCAGTCATGGTGAGCGAGACTGTGAGATGTGGCTGCATAACAAGGGCAGGTCGCGTAAGGAAGAACAACAATACGGTGAATGGCTTCGTGCAGACTCAGTAAGGGCTATACGTAAAACAGTGGCAACTATTCCAGGGGCAGCACGCAGCAAAGTACCATGGCAGAAGCAATCAAATGTCAAAACCAAAGTTCAGCATGATATGGGTGAGAAGCCTAAGCAAGCGGCCAGTACAAGTGGTCATGATGAAGTATGGGAAAAGGAGGACAGAGGGGATGCTTCAGTAGTAAATGGTAGTGTTTTCGGGATGGTGCATGCATGTCAGCAAGAATGTGAGGGGAATGGGAGTGGTCTTGTTGGGTTGGGAAAGGAATGGGTTGGTCCAATGGAAGTGCAAGGCAACCATGTCACTGCTTCGGCCAAAGTTGATCAGCCAACTACAGTGATAGGTTTTTCAGCCGAGAAGTCAGGCCCAACTTTGTTAACCAGGGCATGGAAGAGATTAGCTAGAGATGTGGGCAAAAATCAGAAAGATAATGAGGAAGGCTGTATGCTCATGACAGTTTCGAACACAGTGGACAATGGGAAGCGCCGTATGAGTTTAGACTTAGAGAATTCAATGGAGAGTAAAAAACAATGTATGGACGTTTGTGAGGGGATGGATGACCAATCTCCCGAGGTGGTGGCTGCTTGGCAGCACCACCGAGCATTATGAATTGCATAAGTTGGAACTGTCGTGGGCTTGGGAACCCACAGACAGAAGATGAGCTCGTTGCCCTAGTGACAACAAAAGATCCCAAATTAGTTTTCTTAATGGAAACTAAGGCTGAAAAATTTATTTTGGACAGAATTGGTAGAAGGATACATTTTGCTAATCTCTTTTTTGTCCCACGTGTCAATTATGGTGGAGGGCTTGCTTTGTTCTGGAAGCATGACGTGGATGTTAGTGTTCAGTCTTCATCTGAGAGATACATTGATGCTGTAATTAATCAAGGAGCGGATGACGCCTGGAGGTTCACGGGTTTCTACGGAGATCCTGACACCGCCAGCCGGGAAAACTCCTGGGATTTACTTCGATCTTTAAGTCATCGATTTAGTTTGCCCTGGGTGTGCTTGGGCGATTTTAATGAGATTTTGTTTGCTAACGAGAAATTGGGGTGGTTGGATAGGCCGGAGAGGCAAATGCAGGGTTTACGAGATGCTTTGGATTATTGTGCTTTGAAGGACCTAGGCTTTACAGGATTCCCATATACCTGGTGTAATAGAAGGCCTGGTGACCAAAATACATGGATTCGACTAGATAGGGGTGTGGCAACTGTTGACTGGATTCTTCGGTTTTCAGTATTTCGTATTCACCACCTAGATGCTTTTCACTCTGACCATAAACCACTTCTGCTATGCTCAGATTCAGAATTCAAGCGTTTTTACAGGAAAGGCCGTCCTTTTAGATTTGAAGCTATGTAGTTAAAAGATAGTACCTGTGAAGATGTAATAAAGCAATCTTGGGAGGGTGAGTCCTCTCCTAATATAGACAGGAGTTTTAACAGAAAGATCACGGCGTGTCAGCTGAATTTGAGAGCCTGGAATAGGAATTGTTTTGGGCATGTGCGCAATACTTTGGCAAAGAAACTCAAAGATTTGAAGTGGGCTGAAGAGGAAGGCTGCTATGTTTCAAATCCGGGGAAGATTTATCAGCTAAGGGAGGAAATTCAGAAGCTCAAATACCGTGAAGAAAGTATGTGGAAGCAACGGTCTCGCAATGCTTGGCTGAAGGAGGGAGATAGTAACACCCGCTACTTCCATTGCCGTGCAAACCAAAGGAATCAAAGAAATTTTATTTCAGGTTTGGAGGACATTGATGGTGGATGGGTAGAAGAAGAAAGCCGATTGGGTGGGATGGTTGAGGACTATTTCAGGACTATTTTCTCTTCCTCAAACCCTTCAGGTTTTGACAGTATATTGCAAGGCATTCATCCAGCTATTACTGAGGAAGCAGCTGAGTTGCTCGAGCGTGATTTTCAAGCTGATGAGGTAGGGGCGGCGCTTAAACAAATGGCTCCTCTGACAGCTCCTGGACCTGATGGGATGTCACCTGTATTTTACAAGTCTTTCTGGCATATCGTTGGGGAGGATGTCACTGCAGTGGTGCTTAAAGCCCTCAACACAGGTGTGGTACCAGAATCCCTTAATTCTACTTTCATTGCTTTAATTCCTAAGATAAAGCATCCTAAGAAAGTATCTGATTTTAGGCCTATTAGTCTGTGCAATGTGGTTTATAAATTGATCTCTAAAGTTGTGGTTAATCGGTTGAAAAAATTTTTAGCTACAGCTATCCCTAAATCCCAGAGTGCTTTTTTGTCTGGGCGACTTATAACTGATAATGTGCTTGTGGCCTTTGAAACCCTTCATTTTCTTAAAAGGAAAACCCAAGGAAAGATGGGTTAGATGGCAGTTAAGCTTGATATGAGTAAAGCGTATGACAGGGTGGAATGGGAATTCTTGGAGAGAACCATGTGGCATTTAGGCCTTGGAGATAGAATGGTGAATCTTATCATGTCATGCATATCATCTGTTTCTTATTCTGTGCTTCTTAATGGTCAACCTGTGGGTTTTATTAAACCGGAACGTGGACTTCGCCAGGGTGATCCATTATCGCCCTATCTTTTTCTCATGTGTGCAATGGGCCTTCAGAGTTTATTACATTCAGCAGAGATGGAAGGGCATATTCAGGGGGTAGCCATATGTCGGAATGGACCTAGGGTCTCTCATTTATTTTTTGCTGATGATAGTATTTTATTCTGTCGTGCAAAAGAGGAGGAATGTCAGAAGATACTGGATGTTTTGGCTATTTATGAGAGAGGGTCAGGGCAAAAGATTAATCGAGACAAAACTAGTATTTTCTTTAGCTCCAATACCACTCCAGATATGAAGGATCGAATAAAGGCTATTTTGGGTGTTCCTGCCATTCGACAGTATGAAAGGTATTTAGGTTTGCCGGCTCTTGTGGATAGGGCAAAGAAACAAAGTTTTAGTTACATCAAGGAAAGGGTGTGGAAGAAACTCCAAGGGTGGAAGGAAAAACTTTTGTCTCAGGCTGGTAGGGAAGTGCTTATCAAATCAGTCATTCAAGCGATTCCCACATACACAATGAGTTGCTTTAAGCTCCCTAAAGGATTGATTAAGGAGTTGGAAATCATGATTCGTAAATTCTGGTGGGGGTATAGTGGGGGGAATAGGAAGATACATTGGGTTAAGTGGGATAGACTCTGTGAAGCCAAGGAGATGGGTGGTATGGGGTTCAAGGAAATTGAGAAATTTAATAATGCCTTACTGGCCAAACAGGTGTGGCGTATGATTAATAATCCAGACTCGCTTTGCCACCGTGTGTTCAAGGCAAGATTTTTTCCGGATTGCTCTATTCTTGAAGCAAGGGAATCTACTGTGGGATCCTATGCATGGAAGAGCATTTTGAATGCTCGGGATGTCATTCGAAGGGGGATGGTATGGAGGGTGGGGACGGGGGAGAGGGTAAGGATTAAGGAGGATAGATGGTTGCCGGATAAATCAATTGGATTGATTACTTCCCCAATAACCCAAATGGCAGTGGAGACAAAGGTTAGTTCTCTCATTGATCAGGACCAAGTGAGGTGGAAGGAGGAGGTGGTTCGAAATTTATTCCTACCACATGAGGCTGAATCAATTCTAACCATACCGCTGAGCTTTCGGCGACCCCCTGATCGTATTGCTTGGAAGCACACCCCATCGGGTTTGTTCACAACTAGCAGCGCCTATAAATTGATTGCTTCCTGTGATTCCATGTCTAATGCAGGTAGCTCAAATGCAGAACACCAAAAGAAATTCTGGAAGAGTCTTTGGCAACTTCGGGTGCCAAACAAAATCAAAAATTTTGTTTGGAGGGCATGTAACGATGCTTTACCAACAAAGCTGAATTTGCACCATCGGTATGTCACGGAATCTGATTTTTGTGATTTGTGTGGAGAGGGTTCTGAGGATACCGTTCATGCTCTTTGGACATGTAAGGAAATAGCTACGGTTTGGTTGTCTTTAGATTGGTTCCACCAATATGCCCCTGTTCAGCCTATAAATTACAGAGAGCTGCTTGCCAGATTTTTGCCGAGTCAAGATGATTACAAAGCCGAGATTTTTGCTATTGTGGGGTGGCTCGTGTGGAATAGGCGCAATGCCATTCACTTCAACAGAGCTGTCCGACCTGTGGATAGCATCTGCAGAGAGGCCGGTAGTATTCTACAGGAATTTCTTCAAGCACGGGAGAATAAACAGAGTTCTTCACGTCCTCAGGTGACTCAAAAATGGCGACCCCCTGCACCGAATATCTACAAGATTAATTTTGATGCTGCAGTTTTTCGAGCTGCAAATATGGCGGGTTTGGGTGTGATGGTGCGCGACAGCAGGGGGGATCCGATTGGGGCGCTAACCATGCCTGTTCCTTTCAGGCAGTCTGTGGCGGAGTTGGAGGCTTTGGCATGTCAGAGGGCAGTTCAGTTTGCTCTGGAGATTGGCTTGACTCAGGTGGAGGTTGAGGGGGACTCTGTTACTGTCATTGAGGCGCTCCAGAATGGCTCAGGTCAGTTTGCCAACTATGGGATCATCCTTGAAGACATCCAATCCCTATTATCACATTTTCAATATATTGTTTTTTCATATTCTAGTCGTGTATGTAACTCTGTTGCTGATGCATTGGCTAAGAAATCTAGTTCTAGTTCAGGGCTTCAGGTTTGGCTTGAAGATTTACCTGAAGACATTGCTCCCTTTGTGTTTAGAGATGTTCATTAATTTTGCTTTCAATAAAAGTGCCCAGGCTGTTTGGTCTGGTTTCTCAAAAAAAAAAAAAAAAAAAAAAAAAAGATCTTAATACTCTAAGTTTTATGCTTTTAAAAAAATTAAAAGAAAAGAGAAACTTGAGCCTCTTGGAAGTTGTGCTAAAAAGAGTAAACCGAATATGAATGAAAATAGCACGTTGTTAAAGAAAGTGTTTAATGCTCTTAACTCCTTAACTATGTGCATCTGGTTCTCATTCTTCCAACCCTCATCTCACTTTTCATGAGACACCCATTCCAAACAATCATTCCGTTTGGATGAGGAAGGGTTTCTATGGTTGAGCTTTTACTCTTTTGGTCCTTGATCTAATTCTTTCGATCTTTGTGGGACCCTTCATGCATTGCATGTTATATCTTCATGCATTTTGTGCATCTTATATTTATTCATATGCATTGTTTTTGTTTTGATCTTACTTTTTGTTTTAATTTTGTGTGAGTAAAAAATCTAAAACCACATAAAAAGTGTAAAATTCAAAAGGTTTGATTGTATATGTTTGAGCACATATCACATGTGAGTTTTGTCTTGTACTTTCATACAAATGGCTTTGTACATTTACGAGCTTAGCTTGTTCTTTATGCACCTATATCTTTGTGAGAAAAATCTTGACATCTTTGTGTGATTGTTGTAAATTGATCTTCAAACTTGTCATGAATGATTAGTCAATAGTCTTGTTGGTTTTAAGACATGAATAGACTTGTGCCTATATATCTTCCCACTCTTTATTTTGTTGTTTTTGCTTAAAGAGCTCACCAAATGTAAATCTCCAAATGGAAAGAGATATTGAGTTGCAAAAGCCTGTCGCATATACTAGTATTTGACTAGGAAAAAAGGAAAGCGACCAAAATAAAATTTATGATGCCCAAAAAGCTAAAGACTTATTCACCAAATTGAAATATCAAAAATTTTAGGCATCGAGCTCTAAAATGAGATGTATTGATTCAAAAAGATCAATTGATATGAATTGTAAAGAAGCCAAATGAAAAACTTCAAAGATATGTAATCATTTTCTTGTGGGAGGTCATATATGTTCATTTTTATAATTGAGATAGACCACTTGACTAAGTACTAGTTGTGTATAACTCGATTGAATTAATCATTAAAGTTTCACTCTAGACTATGGACTATTCCACACTGGATACGCACACACAACACACATGCCTAATGTTCAGTGAATACCTTATTCATTTGTTCGATTGTACTTGTTTAAATGTGATGTGTGTGTGCTTAACTTTATATGGATTAATCGAAAAAGATTTTTGATCATTTTATATGCTTTTGGAGGTGATTTTTATCACTTTTTGTGTTCATATTTAGTGCATACTTTGTTTTTCAGAGTTTAAACATGTTCTGGGTTGAAAAACTAGTGTCAGATTTTTTGGCGACTTGCCTAGTCGCGAGCCCAGTCACGAGTTCAAGCAGAATGGTTTCACAGCTTGCTGGCAACTCGTTCGCGACTCGCCCAGTTGCCAAATGCCTAGAATCAGCTTTTTAAAGAGTTTTTTCATGGGAAACTTGTTTTGAATCTCTCTCATCCTCTTTTAAACCCCTCTTACAATATTTTTATACCAAAACCCAATCAATTTGATGGTTTTTCGTTCCATTATTATCTCCAATGTAATTCTAAACTTTTTTCATTATTTTTGATCCTTAGATTATGTTTTGGAGAGTTTTGTGCTCTTTGTTGGGATTTTCGTCATAGGGGTTGGGAAAACTTAATTTTTTTCTCAAAATTTCTGTATGGAATTGGTTTCTTTTATTGATTTGCTTTGGATGTTAGCCCCTTGTGGCAAAAAGAACATGTATTAAGGGTGGTTTTCATGATGTTCATGCATTGTTTCACTTTGTTCTTCATTATATGCATGCTAGGTGTTTGATAAAATGTCTCTTACGCATTTTCTCTCTTGTTTGGACTCCAATGAGTGTCAAACTTTGGGGTTTCTCATGTTTCCTCATTAGAAACATGTTTGGTTCATTGGTTGTGTATTTAACACACCTTACCCCACATGTGCATTTTTCATGCATTGGTCATGCATTGCACTTAGCCACCTCTCATACTCAACTTTGCTACCCTTGTCATGCATTGGTTTATACCTTGTTTCTTCATCCTAGCATGTCATGTTTACCTTATGCTTTGTAGCATTTTGTTTCATCTTAGGTTTGAACTTCATTTTCTCATGCATCATTGCACCCTCCATGCATTATTGTCATTGTTCATGCCTTCATCTCTTGCCCTAGTTTCTTCTTGACCCTTTGTCTATTCCTGACAAAAAGGGGGAGAGTATTCTCTAGGGAGTATACGGAGAGTTTTTATCATTTCTATATGACCCTTATGCATATTCTTAAAGGGAGAAATTCTATTTTTCGTGCACACTTGTAGGGGGAGAGATATTTCATAGGGGAGATGCATGTACCAAGGGGGAGAAGACATTGAGCTAATAAAAAATACTTTGTCTTGGTGTTTGGTGTTTGATCAAGTTGCTCACATGTTTCACATCATATTTACTTGATCGCAGTTTATTTGTTACATTATACTTGTCCATTTATTACTTGCTTTACCTTGAGGGTCTTATGTGTTTTGTACAAGTGTTTCAGGTTACAAGTATATATATTCCAAGTTCATCACAGCTCCTATGATTCATGATAGGAGGAGTGATATGATAAGAGAAGTATTATTTACTGTTTGTATCTGCTACCTTTGTAGGTTTTTAAGGTTTATGTTTTTGTTTTGTACCCATATTGCTTATGTAAGTTTTAAGGGTTTGTTTATACACTCTTGTAAGCCTTTGTGGTTTGTGCCATACTTTACGCAGCATTTGTGCTTTGTTAAATCAGTACTTTTAACCTAATGCTATGCATTCTTTGTGAAGTACTGTCACTCTTGTGCTCGTGTAGGATTTTTCGTAGATGCACATACCTCTTGTATTGTGCATTGGTTGAGTGTTGGTCATTTAAGTGATTTACCTTGTGTTTGTCAACTTGAATGTCCAGATGTTCATTCCAAGTGTGAATGAGCATTGTGATCACTTGGTTATAGTGATTGCATGTTTTGATCTTGCCATAGTTTATTGCTTTACTCCATTGTGCATGATCACATTGTGCTTACTCTATATGCATTACAAGTTTCTATATACAATAAACTTATTGTGTTGTTGTGTTTCAGGAGATACTTATTCTTATGGTTCAAGAACTTTACAGATTCTAGAGTTAGGTGTGAGTGAGTTTTCCAACCGTTCCTAACTCACCCGTTTAGTCTAGAGTTTGTTTTAGGGTTTTGTCATAGAATAGCCAAAGGGAGAGATTGTAAGGTTGAAATTTATCAACCATCTTGTTGGCTTTATTCTGTGCCAATTTGCTTGTAATTTAGCACTTAGTAACCCTATATTTATGTGGGATTATTGTAAGGATAGTGTGTGAGAAGATGTGAAGAAAAGCTCAAGTATGTGCAAAGAAGCAGAGCTTCGTGGCTAGGACTCGCGGGTGGCTCGCAGCTACAAGCCACCAAATGCAGGCATGTGAGATACACACAAGGAAGCTGAAGGGTCGCGCCAGCTGTCGCACTATAGGACAAAAGTCCCAGGCTGGCCAGGCCGTTACTCTGCGACTTGAACTCGCAACTTGGACAAACCATGAGACCAAGCCGCCCATTTACCCTATTTGGCAAAAACTGTCTCTTTGTATTCCTTTTTCACCCCACTATATATAGACCTTTATACCCACGATTTTAAGAAAGCTTCTAGAGAAAATTTTTGTGAGAGAAACTCTAGAGAAAAACAAGATTGCCTCATCCCCAATCTTTACCTTAGAGACTCTACAAATTCTTCTACTCTCTTCCTCTCCATTATCACATCCTTGAGAGGCCATTGACCAAATCCTTATCTCACACACCCACATATGTGAGAAGGTTTATTTGGTGCTAAGGGAAGCAGTTTGGGAGGAACCAATATACATTGGTTGATGCTATGGTATAGTAGCGAAATCTAGGAAGTTAAAGAAGAAATAGGTTCGGCATAACCTCGTTAGAGCAAGAAGCTTGGAAGGCTTAGGTACTTGGGTAGATTAAACTTGTAGGGTCTTCTGCTGTTCATGTATCCCAACTATATTCTTTAGTGGATTATTTACTGCTTAGAGGGCGGCGGAGAGGTTTTATGCCGAGGGCTTCAGTTTCCTCTTCGATAACACATCGCGTATTGTCTGTGTGTTTGCATCTTCCTTCCTTTATCTTTACCTTATATTTATTGTTTTGGATGTGTTTATATTTAGTTTAGATTGTTATCATTTCTGTGATTGGCTTATGTTTATGTTCCGCACATTAACTGTTTGATTGTAAGTTTGAATTGATATTTTATAATTTGGGGTCCAAACGTTCAAGGGTGTTTTATACACATTTTGAACTTTTAGAACATAATACGTAGGTATGATTGCTGGCTTGGATGAGATGATATACCATGATATGAGATGATATGCTATGTGATGTTATGTGATGTACTCTAGGTTGAGATAAAATGCTTACATATTTAGAACTAGTATGTTTATGCGTGCATGTGTGTATTGAGGATAGCCTATGAACGGTTTTAGACCCCTTAACACACAACTAGATTGAGTAGTCTAGTTAATTAGCTAAGTTGTTACTTAGTCAAATTAAGTAATTCTAGATTAAAACAATCAAACAATCATATCAAGAATATAAAGCAGTGGAAAAGTAAATAACACAAGATATGATCACTCAGGAAAACTAAACCGGTAAAAAACCTGGAGAGGATTTTACCCACCGATCCTCAAGGCAAAACTGAATTCACTATAAAAGAATCGAAATTCATACAAAAGGACTTACAAGCTCCCCACTCGACTTCCTAATGCTACCTACTAGTAAAACTTACTAACCTGACCCCGTACAAGCTCCGAATCCACGGACTCCTTCTTTCTTGAATTTTTCAATCAGCTACAAGCACCCACGCTTGATATTCTTTAAACTTCAATGGCAGCAACCTAGTTGATCATCAAGATGTTGAAGTAATCTCTATCTTGAAAACCCTAAGTTTTGTGTAAATGAAAACTCCTCTAGATCTCACAAGAGATTTACATAAAACAGGAATGTATGAGCAACAATACAACTGGAGCAACTCTCTAAATGTGGCTAGGGTTTTTCCTTATATATCTAGGGAAAAAACATAAAATCCTAAACGTTTAATGAGTTAGGACTGAGTTGGAAAAACTGCAGAAAACACAGTCTGGTTGACTTTCGATCGATCGAGTCTATTCTTCGATCGATTGAGCCAGACCGAAATGCCCCAATGCATGTACAGTCTCTCGATTCCAACTTTACAATAATTATTCAACTTTGAGCAAGCTTAAACAAGACTAAACATATTGTTTTGATCATAGTTTGCCAATATTACAAATTAGAGTTCTAAATACATAAATTCATAAACCTTTAGAACCTAACAAACTCTGCCTTTGGCAATTCGTGACAAAACACAAATTAAAAGCTCAAAGTTTACAAGTAAAATGCCCTTTACAAAAATAATGCTTATAAACACAAATTCAATCCTAACTACTATCCATCAGTTGCAAGTGTAGACAGCAACTCAGTTGAATCAACCTGTATATTCCTGAAATACTCAACAAACACATAAACGTATGTGTGACAGAAAAGAGTAAAACAACAGGTATAACATTCTTGTAAGATTCACACAACACAAAATAAAGACATATATTAATGATCAACTCATAAATATAAATCAATAAGTAATGAATCACAAAGCAACAAGAATCAATGAATATATCATGTATATTAATCAAAGTAATGAATATATCATGTAAAGCAATCAAAGTTACTCCCCCTAACATGAATATCCCCAAAAATGATATACAAAGTGAAGTACCTAGATACAATCTAAAAACTCCATAAGCTCTTCAAAGACAAGAAATCTCCCCCTAACTACAAAAACCCCTCTACAAGTCAAAACTCCACTCCCCCTTTTTGTGACGGAATGCCAAAGGGCAATCACAAATCAGCAGTAAAAGAAGGTGGTGAGGGTGAATGAAGATACGCAAGGTCGGCTCGCAAAGCGCAAATCTCATCAAGCAAGTCCATCAAAATCTGACCATGAGCCGCTTGAACGGTCATGACAGTCTCCAAGGTACAACGAACATCAAAGTCGATCGAAGGAGGTGGAGGAACATCAGCAGTAGCAACATCACCAACAGTATCAGAAACATCCTCACCAGTAGGACCTGTAGAAGAAGAAGGAGGAGGAGGTGCACTACTAGAAGGCTCAGACCTAGGGTGTTTAGAACTAGCTCTCAAATGAGCGGCCCTCTGTCTAAGAAAAGACGCACCTATGGGAGCAATCACATAAACGGGCTCAGAAGAAGGGAAGCCACTAAGATCAAGATAAAGCAAAATCCTATGAATAAAAATAGGATGAACAAGAGCATGAGCAGTAGATGAACTCCTATAAACCTTGTTCAAAGAACAAAGAAATAGGTGAGGAAAACTGATAGGAGCATCAGTAACCAGAGCGTACAAAAATACACACCGCTCAAGAGGAATGGTGTGAACATGAGATATGGGCTAGATAGAATGACAGGCTATCCTAAAGAATAGATAGTGCAACCCGGAAAGCTCAGCAAAAGTGATCCTAGGATCAAAACTCCACTAGATAGAAGTCCCAGTGATGTAAGACAAGACATCGCTCAACTCGGGAGACTCATCATAAGGATAGACAGGATTCTGGACCAAAGGTACCCCTAGAGCATCAGCCACTACCTGGGGAGTAATGGTATACTCTACGCCTCGTATCCAACTCTTTACCAAATTGTTGGAATCATAGATGCGGATAGAAATGTTCGAAAAGAACTCTCTAATCAAGGCAGAAGGTGGAGGAGGATCAGAAATATCCACCAAGGGTAACCAACCCTGACGCTCAAAGTTTGCCCTAATGGCAAGATCAAGTTCATCTAAGAGAACAGAACACTCAGCCCAAATCTTTCTCTTAAGGTTTAGCTTCTCAAAATTTTTTTGGTTTTTCTCACTCGGAAACCTCTCACGGTCAAAAGAAGGAGGGGATGGAGAAGAGGAGGGAATAGTCCTACGGGCTTTAGTCTTCCTAGGCATGATGCTAAGGAAAGGACAGAGATACAAAGAGAAAACCAAAAGAACAGAATAAAACAAAACCAAGGGCAGACTGCAAGTTAGCACAATAAAAATAAAACAAAATCTATATGATGCATGAACAATAACAATGTTGTGATGCATGAACTAATGCAGTAAACACAGTTTTAATTAGGTTCAATTTCACAAAATTGGCTCGAACATAGAGTTTCTAACAAAAACCCTAAATTTTTTTTGAAAAACCACTTGAAAATTTTAAAACAAAATGATGAATTGATCATCACACATTGTTGAAAACACATTATAATAACCAATTTCATCAAAACAACAAGCCAATTTCATCAATTAAACCTAATTGAACAAAAATCCTCAATTCAGATCAATTACAAGCCCTAGAATTTTTAATTTCCCACAAAACTCAAAATTGATCAAATTAAGCTATCAAGATCATGTTTATAGCATGTCCCCACAAAAACCCATTGATCAATTACACAAAATTAGGCTTGAATCAACAAAAATCCCAAAAAGAAAAAGGTCCAAAAATTTAAAGAATAATGCATGAAAAATGCATGAAAAGATGTAAATAAACTCAAAAGAAGTGGTAAGATAGTCATACCGGCTTGAGGAAAGAGAGACCTTGCAAAAAACCGAAGGAAAACGACAAAAATTTGGACTTTTAGCCTTGAACGATTTTAGACCCCTTATCACACAACCAGATTGAGTAGCCTAGTTAATTAGCCAAGTTGTTACTTAGTCAAATTAAGCAATTCTAGGTTAAAACAATCAAACAATCATATCAAAAATATAAAGCAGCGGAAAAGTAAATAACACAAGATATGATCACCCAGGAAAACCAAACCAGTAAAAAACCTGGGGAGGATTTTACCCACTGATCCTCAAAGCAAAACTGAATTCACTATGAAAGAATTGAAGTTTATACAAAAGGACTTACAAGCTCCCTGCTCGACTTCCTAATGCTACCTACCAGTAGAACTTACTAACACGACCCCGTGCAAGCTTCGAATTCATGGACTCCTTTTTTCTTGAATTCTTCAATCAGCTACAAACACCCACGCTTGATATTCTTTAAACATCAATGGTAGCAACTTAGTTGATCATCAAGATGTTGAAGTAATCTCTATCTTGAAAACCCTAAACTTTGTGTTAAGGAAAACTCATCTAGATCTCACAAGAGATTTACACAAAATAGCAATGTATGAGCAACAATACAACTGGAGCAACTCTCAAAATGTGGCTAGGGTTTTGCCTTATATACCTAGGGCAAAAACATAAAACCTTAAACATTTAATGAGTTAGGGCTGAGTTGGAAAAACTGTAGAAAACGCAATCTGGTCGACTTTCGATCGATCGAGCCAGACCGAAATGCCCCAATGCATCTACAGTCTCTCGATTCCAACTTTACAATAATTAATCAACTTTGAGCAAGCTTAAACAAGACTAAACATATTGTTTTGATCATGGTTTGCCAATATTACAAATTAGAGTTCTAAATACATAAATTCCTAAACCTTTAGAACCTAACAACCTACTAGAGGATTTCCTAATAAAACAAGGATGTGGAACACAATGAGTGGAAGTCAGCTTATGAGCTATGGGAGATTGGGTACCTAAAACCTTCTCATCCTTGTACCTTAACTCTGGATCTAGAATCTGGATATACAAAGCCCTATGCAAGGTGCTTAGTTGGTTCTTGGACCTAAACTAAGTGACGACTCCAAAACCCTTCACCTTTAGTCTATACAGCTAAAGCATACTCCCTAGAGAAGTGCAAAGAGCGCATGACGCAAAATGTTGGAAAAGTTTAAGGTTATTGATTGTAATATGACATTGATTGGTTAAATCCATGTTGGATGAGTGTGGTAGAGAATTTTTCAAACCATTGTTTAGATTCTTGTTTAAAGCATTACTGAGATTTGTTAAGCTTGTACACTTGATGCTCTGTCATGTAAACCTCTTCATAAAGGTCACCATGAAGGGATACATTAATAACATCCAATTGGATGAGATACCATTGGTTCACAACAGTTAATTCCAATAAGCATCAAACTATAACAGATTTAGTTACTAGTGAAAAAAGTCTCATAGTAGTCTTACCTCTCATGTTAAGTGTACCCTTTTGCCATCAATCATGCCTTATACCTCTCAAGACTCTCATATCTGCATTGTATTTCAATTTGTAGACCCATTTGCATCAAATTGAACGGCTACCAACAATAAGAGATGTGACAATCCAAGTATTATTTATCTCTAAGGCTCAAATCTCAATACCAATGGCACCCCTCCAATTAGCATCTTTCATTTTTAATTGAGAGTTAAAATGAATTCTTCGAGATATTTTGATATTTAGTTTTTGAATAGTGAATTCTTTGGATGCACGGACATGAAGGGCCGCGATTGAGATACGTGATAACATGTCAATCTTAAGAGAAACTAGAATCTTTATGAGAATATTGCAAATGTGACTTTTTTTTTTTTTTTTCAAGGTGTATTTAGTAAACGACTCAACTCATTGAGAATAATAGTACTAGGAAGCATAACTGCATGTCAATAATCATAAGCAGTAGAGCAAACCACAAACTCTAAAATGAGTAGAGTACACAACATGAACATAGCTCAATACTAATGACTGAGAAGATGTAGCTCTTATTTCTAAATATTTAGCTACGCATTTAGTTGGATGGTGGTGGCTTGTGGGGTGGTTTGTAAGAGGGACTTGGTGGCTTCTTTTCAGCTGTTGGAGGCTCCAAGTGCTTTCGAGGTGGCTTGTGCTCTGGTGGTGGCTTCTCTCCTTTACCCCTTGGTGGCTTGTGTTTTGGTGGTGGCTTTGCTCCCTTTGGAGGAGGTTTGCCATCAATGGAAGAAGACTACAATAAAAGGTGTCCAAGGTGATGATCATGTGGTGGTGGCATCTCTCCCTTACCTGGGGTTGGTGGCTTGTGTTTTGGTGGTGGCTTTTCTCCCTTTGGAGGAGGTTTGCCATTAATGGAAGTAGACTCCAATAGAAGGCGTCCAGGGTGATGATCATGTGGTGGTGGCTTCTCTTCCTTACCTAGGGTTGGTGGTTTGTGTTCTGGGGGTGGCTTTTCTCCCTTAGGAGGTTTGTGCTCATGTTTGGGAGATTCATGGTGGTCAGCAAGTGAGGCAGTGCTTAGAAGCACCACTCCAAGGAGCAACAGTATGAAGTATTTGGTAGTAGTCATCTTTCGTCTTTGGATAGTTCAAAACTACAAGACTCCATGGCCTTTTATAACGAATACTAGAGCCTATTGCGTCAGATCCTTTGTCATTCAGCACTTAAAATATACCCTAGAATAGACATTTTTCAGTTCAAAATCGATATCTTTCCTTCGTCAGTATACAATTATTTGAGTTCAAAAGTTTGACAATATTGTACCAAGGTTGGTCCTGGTGAAGGCTAGTGACATATGTAACGAATTTAGCTCTTTCGCTTTCCATGCAGCGATCTCCCTTGCATGCAATCTTAGAATATTTTAAGTTAAAGCGTACTATAGTTACTCAATATTCTTGCTAGAAATATATTAGCCCATTAGTATAGGCTCAAACCTAGTTCTACTTTGTGTGCAAACCAAGTCTCCTATTTGTACTAGAAGTTTATTAGTCTAGAGTTTAGTCTACTATATATATACATATGTTATGATTCATTGTAATGCAAGATTTGTACTACACTCTAATATATTATTAATGTAACTTTTTAAGGTTTCCTCCGTGAATGTAGGCTGTTAGACTGAATTATGTAACCCTCATGTGTTATTGTGTTTTATATTTTATGCTTTCACTTCTGCATCCATACTAGCATATTCAACATGGTGTACCAATATTAATATTTAACATGGTATCAGAACCACCTTCTTGTGGCCATGATTTTTTGTCCTTACTGTATATTTAAGAGCAATGTTTGTCTTCTTCGGTGTTTTTTTCGTTGCGCTCATCTTCTTTGGTTTCGTACTGTTGCCATAAAAACTTTTTGGTATAGTCATGCCACCGTTAAAAGTCACATAAACACTGCAAGACCATTACCTTTCTTAAACTACCGTCACAGAGCTAAACTTTATTTAAGGGATCTTCTCAACCTTATCAAATCTCAAGATTTCATCAAGCTTCCATCTTGAGTTTGAGAGAGGGTGTTAGAAATATATTAGCCCATTAGCATATGCCCAACCCTAATTCTATTTTGTGTGCAAACTAAGTCTCCTACTTGTACTAAAAGTCTATTAGTTTAGAGTTTAGTATACTATATATACACATGTTATGATTCATTGTAATACATGATTTGTACTACACTTTAATATAATATTGATGTAACCCTTTAGGATTTCCTCTGTTGATGTAGGCTGTCGTTGGGCTGCAAGCTCATTGAGCCTTTTATGAATTTTCTACTACTGTACTATCTTCATTTTCAATTTTTTTTTTTTTTTTAATGATCATTTTTCATCACATGGGATTGGAGTCCGACATTGTGCGTAGATTATATATATAATGTTGGCATGATAAATGTACAGATTTAGCTAAAACATGCAACAAAAGTGCACAAATGGGGTTTCTCATATTCCCACTTAGGATGGCTACTTTATTATTGGTTACAAGAAAGAAAAATGTTTAGGACGCATTCCTTATTACACGCATAATACATTTTCTAAAAATAAGGAAAATTATGACTTCAGGTTTTAATTTGGAACTTCAAAACTTCAAATCACAGTTTTTCTTATTTTTTGAGATCGCGTGTATCACGTGAAAGTGTTGAAGTGTGTGTAATAAACATTTGCCTAGAAGAAATATGCAAATTAACCAAGAAAGTCATGTGACTCTACAACACAAACTTGTTTTAATTGAATAGTACTAACAGTCAGCTGTGCTTAGTGAAGTCTGTGAAACCTTCAGCAGTCGATAAAAATGCTAATATAATCTGATGGGGGCTGAAATCAAACTTTATAGTGTCATATAAAATATGGACAAAATGGGCTTTTGCCCTTTTCAACTAAACTAATTAGCCTTATGCCCTCATTCTCAAACTAAATAGGAAAATGCCCCTCTTTTAAAACTCGATTTTTGATAAATCGAGTTAGGTCCTATAGCGGCGTTTTTAAAGACTTATAGTGACGTTTTTAAGACCTATAGTGGCGTTTTGTAACTCGATTTATATGAAATCAAGTTATAGGTAAAAAAAATTAAAAAAAAATTGCCTATAACTCGATTTAATGGAAGTCGAGTTAAAAAACGTCACTATAGGTATTGAAAACGTCACTATAGGTCCTTAAAAATGCTGCTATAGGGCTCCAGATTTTTTTTTTTTAATAACTCGATTTATTAAAAATCGAGTTTTAAAAGAGGGACATTTCCCTATTTAGTTTGGAAAGAAGGGCATAAGGCTAATTAATTTGGTTGAAAAGGGCAAAAGCCCATTTTGTCCTATAAAATATGTAGACAAATGTTTACAAAATAGATCTTGTAGAAATTAAGCACCGTAATGGATATCAAATAATTGACCATTCGCAGATGAGTTCACTGTTGAATTAGAGGAATACTGATCATCTGGCTCGTTACAAATACTATCTTTGGACTAATCAATAGCACCATCATTACTATGTAGTTTATGCTGTCATATTTTCTAATGCCGTCCAACATTTATTTATCACGATGGTTTCGTTCTTCTCCATGTACTTTCTGTGTGGTAGGGAGTGTAAGTTCAATATGGGTATGAAACACCCTTGAACGTTTAGATTCCAAATTATAAAAATACAAATTCAAGCTTTATATCAAACAATTAATGTGCGAACATGATAATAAGCCAATAACAGAATTGATAGACAATTTAAGCCAAATATAAACACATCCACAACAGTAAATATAAGGTAAAGATAAAAGGAAGAACGATGCAAACACACGATATGTTATCAAAGAGGAAACCGAAGTTCTCGGCGTAAAACCTCTTCGCCGCCCTCTAAGCGATAATAAAATCCACTAAAGAATGTAGTTGAGATACATGAATAACAGAAGACCTTCCAAGTCTAATCTACCCAAGTATCTAAGCCCTCCAAGCGTCTTACTCCAACGAGGTTACGCCAAACATATTTCTTCTTTAGCTTCTCAGATTCCGCTACTTGACTATAGCATCAACCAATGTATATTGGTTCCTTCCAAACTGCTTCCCTCAGCACCAAATAAACCTTCTCACAGACGTGGGTGTGGTAAGATAAGGATTTGGTAAAAGACCTCTCAAGGGTATGACAATGGAGAGGAAGAGAGTAGAGGAATTTGTAGAGTTTCTTAGATGAAGATTGAAGATGAGGCAATCTTGTTTTTCTCTAGGGTTTTCTCTCACAAAATTCTGTCTAGAAGCTCTCTACATTTAGTGGGTATAAGAGTCTATATATAGTGAGCTGATATAAGAATACGAAGAGACAGATTTTTTCCAAACAAGGTAACGGCCTGTCGCGAAAACAAGTTACGACATAACGGCCTGGCCAGCCTAGGACTTTTGTCTTGTAGTGCGACAGTTGGTGCGACCCTTCAGCTTCCTTGCGTGCATCTCACGTGCCTGAAGTTGGCGACTTACAACTGCGAGCCACTCGTGAGTCCTAGCCGCGAAGTTTTGCTTCTTTGTACATACTTGAACTTTTCTTCACAACTTCTCACACACTACCCTTACAATAATCCCACCTAAATATAGGGTTACTAAGTGCTTAAATTACAAGCAAATTGGCATGGAATAAAACTAACACGATGGTTGATAAATTTCAACCTTACAATCTCCCCCTTTGGCTATTCCATGACAAAACCCTAAAACAAACTCTAGACTTAACGCGTGAGTTGGGAACAGTTAGAAAACTCACTCACACATAACTCTAGAATCTGCGAAGCTTTAGAACCATAAGACCAAGTAACTCCTAAAACACAATAACAGAATAAGTTCATTGTATACAGAAACTTGTAATGCATATGAAGCAAGCCCAATGCGATCATGCACAATGGAATAAAGCAATAAACTATGGCAAGACTAAAACAGGTAATCACTATAGCTAAGTGATCACAATGCTCATTCACACTTGAAATGAACATCCGGACATTCAAGACAATAAACACAAGGTAAATTGCTTGAATGACCAACACTTAACCAATGCACAATACATAAAGTATGTGCATCTAGGAACAATCCTACAACGGGCACAAGAGTGATAATACTTAGATGAAAATGCAAGACATTTAGTTGGAAGTACTGATTTAACAAAGCACAAAGGCTGCATAAAGCATGGCACAAACCACAAAGGCCCACAGACATGCATAAATAAACCTTTAAAGCTTACATAAGCAACGTGGGTACAAACCAAAAACATAAAGTGCTGAAACTGAATAACATCATATTATTATATATGCTGAAATAAACAACTACCACCATAGTATTTTAAGTTATCAAAGTTTTATATACAGAAAATCAAATGAAAAAAAAAATGATGAAGAAATCTCCCCCCTCAAAACGAGCACTCCCCTTCAAGAGCTGCCCCCAAATGTTCTCCCACTTTTTGGCACGAATTGCCAAAAGGTTAATGCTGCAATTTTGTGAAAATGCCATCAACTTGAGCTGCCAAGACATCAATTTGGTCTTGCATAGCGGCCAATCTCTTCGACTGCTTTCTCTGGCCATCACTGAGGGTCTTCTCCACTTCCTCAAGATGTTTGTGGAGGTTATCAAAGAACATTTTCAACTTGTCAGGCTGAGGAGCAAACTGTGGTTGTGTAGTGCTTGGTTGCTGTGAAGTATGGATGGCATGGACAAGTGAATCTGGCTCAGGAGTAGAAGAGGTAGCAGAAAATAGATGTGCACTCTTTGGAGTTTTGGATGAATGACTCCTATTGGCTTGTAGAGTGAACATAGAAATCGGTCGAGGACGAGCAATCATGTTCCCAATTGAGGGAGGAGTAACACCTTCTCTTAGAACGAACTTCATAATAAGACTACAGAATGGAAGGCACCCTCGTGCTACTGTTCGGGTTGCTGTCTTTCTTATGATGTGATAAATATGAGCACAGATGTCAGTGGTGGTGCCTGTGATGAGATCACATAGAAATTGTGCCCTTCCAAGGTTTATATACACCGTGTTGGTCAATGGATAGAGGTTTGAAAACATGATCAGCTTTAATGTTGTCAAATCAGGTGAAAACTTGGTAGTACTAATAGATATGTCGGCATTGGAAATGTCATGGTCAGGATCAAGAACTTGGGGAATGTTCTGAATCATTGGAGTACGATCATCATACAAAGTTAGATCGGCATCCGCAGGTCGTGTGATTTTGAGAAGGTCAGCTATGGTGTCTGGACTAATGATGAACTCTGTTTCTCTTACCAGACAATATAGTTCTGTCTCAAGATCAATTGTGTTGGCAAAACACTCCTTCACTATTTCAATCATCGGATCAACAAAATTTCCAAATAATGCTACCCAATCTTTTGCCTCGAAGATCCGAGGGACAAAAGTGGTGTTCAAAGTGTCAAATCTAACCTCCCGTTCCACTATAGGAGTTCCCCGGTCAAAAATGCTTGAATAAGCATCTCGGTGTTGAGGAGTTCTGAACAACTCAATATTGAGTTCAGTAGATGGCTGTGAATAAGACCGTGTTCTTTTTGCAACAGGTAATGTGTCCTTTTCTGTCATAACCTCTTTTCCTTTAGAAAATTGTCGAGACATCTGTAAGAGAGCAAACACACAACAAAGTACCAAATGCAATACCACAGGGAACCAACATCAACTTGATTAGATTCAGTTAAGAATGTGGGGAAAAATTTCACTTAATCACAAACACAAGAATCAGATTAATCATTAAGAGAGCAAATGGTTAAAAAGATACACACTCCACACTGAAGCACAGAAACATCCCATGGAGCACAAACTCTCTAAAGACTATAAAACCATAGACAAATAACCCAAATCCACAAACCGAATGCACCACATAAACCCCAAACCCATATGTCAAATGAGTAAAGAGAAACTCTATCAAATGAATAATGTTCAGACAAAAGACAAGCATACTGAAGCACAGACAAGATACAAAATAAACTCAGCAACCAAAGACAATAACCTCAAACAAACATATTCACCATATTAGGCAAACCCATTTTTGAACACAATATATCGCAGAACACATGTGCAAAGTTCAAAACAAGAAGGTAATGGTCAACATAGAAAAAAATGAAATGAGGGAAAGAAAACCCATACCTTATTCTTGATGTTTAATGAAGACATGATGTAGAAAATGAGAGCTTTTTCAAAGAACCACAGAGTGTTGAGAAAGAAATTTTGAGGAGAAGATGAGTAGACACTGAACTTTGAGGGAAAAATTGAAAACAGTTTTTAAAATTTGTCTTTAAAATACAAAACATGCGTTTTTCGAGATTGGATCAAGTCGCCAATAAGTCGCCAGGTTAAGCCGCGAAACACTGTGAAGAGAAGAAGCTTGAGAAATTTCTCTAAGTGTTTTTCGCAACTGGAAGGTTTACCAACAAGATAGTCGTGATATGAGTTGCGAAATTTTCTGAGTACCTCTCGCGATTGGACCTTCCACCCGCGAACCAGTCGCCACATTGACTCGCGAAAACAAGAAAACTCAAATTTTAGAAAAATTTTCTAAGTCTTTTTTGCGATTAGAGCATTTACTCGCCAGTTAGCTGCGAAAAATCTCTGAGTGATCTCGCGACTGGGACTTGCGACTAGGCCAACCCGCAACTTAGTCGCCAAAACAGGGCAACACTGTTTTGAAATTTTTGACATTTTGTAAAAACAAAGTACTTTCCAGAAACAAATCAAAACACTCAAAAATCCTTTTGTGTTTAACCAACAAGGATTGAGCATGTGAAAACACATTTAATCAAGTACAATCACACAAATGAATATGGCATTCATTGAACATAGACTTGTGTGTTGTGTGTGGATATCAAAAATGAGATAGCCTTTAGTTCAATGTGAAGCTTCAATGATCAATTCAATTAAAGCATACATAACTAGCACTAGATAATGTAATCTATCTCAATTATAGAAACATGCATATATGACCTCCCACAAGTATTTGATAACAATTCTTTGAAACTTTACATTTAGCTTCATATTCAACATATCATATGCAATTTTTGAGCAAAGAAAATCTCATTGAGAGATAGATACCTGAAATTTTTGATATTTCAATTGATGAGTTAGCCTTTGGCTTTTAGGGCATCATTCATACTTTTTATTTTGCTCGCTTTCCCTTTTTCCTAGTCAAATACTAGTTTGTGCGACAGGCTTTTGCAGCTCTATATTTCTTTTCATTTGGAGATTTATATTTAGAGAGCTCTTTTAAGCAAAAAAAAAAAAAAAAAAAGGTGGGAAGATATATAGGCATGAGTCTATGCAAGTCTCAAGATCAACAAAACCATTCACTAGTCATTCATGACAAGGTTGAAGATCTATTTACAACAGTCATATGGATTTCAGAATTTCTTCCACAATGATATGAGTGCATGAGAGACAAGCTAAACTTGTTAAATGCACAAAGCCATAAGTACAAAGGTACAAGGCAAAACATGCTTTGAGACAAAAACTCAACAAAGTAATCAAACTTTTTGGATTTTTTTACTTTTTATGTGTTTTTGGATTTTTGACACAAAAACAGTAAAAGATTGATAAAAAACATAACATAAAGAACAATGTAAAACATTTAAACCAAAGACAAACAAAACCTAAAAACTAGCAAGAAGCACACACAAAAGCATATACACACACATGGGAAGTATTGATGCATGGACATGATGTAATGCTTATGCATGAGTACCCTTTGTCACCCACACGTCACGTGCGTTTAGGGTGATATCCTTGACGGATCGGGTATGAGAGTTAGGATTTTCTAACCTTCTAGTGAAACTCTCCAAGCAAGTGGTGAAGGCACCGATCACTTTCATCACGTCTGTCATACCGAGATCACGATTTTGACTTCTTGGTTGTTCACCACCCCAAGATTTCATGTCATTTCTCCTTCCTCGTGACCGAGGTGCGCTTGCATTGTTGTTTGATCTCAGCTTCTAACAATTGGGTCTGGTATGTCCTTGCAATCCGCAATAATGACACACATAATTTGTTCTGGAACTTCGTTGTGATCTTGGGAGAGATCTTCCTCTAGTTTCATTTCTAGCCATAGATTGATTTCGGAGCTTATTCACCATTCGTTGCTCAACCACATTCTTCCTTTTTACATCCTCATTTTTCTTAAGAATGGACCCTTCAACAACCGTCTCATTTGCTTTCACAAACTTTACTCCTTTGGTGACTTTGGCTAATGAGCATCTTCCTCCGGTGTATTCTAACTCGGACTTGTCTGAAGAAGGTTTTTGAGATGATATAACATCTTCTAACTTCCTAGGGGAGACCCTATCTATCTTGGCATGAGCTTCCACTATCTCTTGCTCAAGGAATCTCACTTTTGTGTAAGCTACTGACAGCTCACCATTAAGTGCTTCAATCTCACATTTTGCCTCCTTGTATCGTGCCAGGAGACTTTTGTAATCTTTCTCAGCTCTTTTCATCTTCTTAATGGTTACATTAGCCACCTTAGCATACTCACCAGTCTTCTCAAGGAGTGAGTTGTGAGTCTCTTGCAATCCCACTACTTCTCCAACTTCCTCATCTTCAGACTCCTTGACTATTCCAATAGACTCCAAATCAGAATCTTCACCAAGCTCCTTTACAAGAATATCCAAATCCTCTGAGGTCTCCACATGAGCAATGGTTATAAATGCAGAGTAATTTCCTTCTCCATCACTGCTCTCTTCTGAGTCAGAGTTTGATGAATCCGTGTCACTCAGAGTAGTGGCATAGACCTTTCCTTTGGACTTCAAATAGTTGGCACATTCCTTTTTGAAGTGTCCATGTCTGTTACACTCAAAGCAAGTGATTCCTTGAGATGATTGGGAATCTCTATCATCCTTCCTTTGGAATTCTTTCTTCTCCCTCCCGGAACTCTAAAATTGTCCTTTGTCACCAAATTTTCTACCATTCTTGAATTTCAAGAATTTTCGGAAGTTTTTTACAAAATACGCTACATCTTTATCTACTCCATCTTCTTCGGAAGGATTATCCATTCTTTCGGTGATGGTTTTAATAGTAAGCGATTTACTTGTCTTGTGGGAAGGTAGTCCAAGCTCATACGTTTGAAGTGACCTAATGAGCTCTTGGATATTAATTTCATCCAAATCCTTACTTTCCTCTATGGCTGTAACTTTTGCTCGGAAGCTCTCTGATAAGGATCTCAAAATTTTTCTCACCACCTTATTATCTTCAATCTTCTCCCCAAGATTGAATTTAGCAATTACAATTTCATTAAACTTCCCATAGAATGAATCAAATGATTCATCATCCCCCATCTTGATCTCTTCAAATTTGGTGGTAAGCATTTGAAGTTTTGTGTCCTTAACTTTCTTTGTACCCTCATATGTCATCTCCAAAATCTCCCAAGCTTCCTTGGCTACCGTCATATGAGAGATCCTGTGGAATTCATCAGGAGACACAACACAAAAAATAGCATTTAATGCTTTACTATTAGCATTGGTTGCTGCAAGAGCTGCCTTATCCCAAGTGGACTTAAGATCCATTGGCTTGGTCTAACCAATCTCAATCGCATCCCAAACGGTATCATCTATAGAGCATAAAAATGCTCTCATTCGAACTTTCCAAAATGCAAAATTATTACCATAAAAAAAATGGTGGAACAGTGAGAGATTGAGACCTATCCATCTCAACAAGGGGTCAAGGATCACACTCAGGTATTAAAACCACCACAAGTGTACCCGCTCTGATACCAATTGTAAGTTCAATATGGGTATGAAACACCCTTGAACATTTAGACCTCAAATTATAAAAATACCAATTCAAGCTTTATATCAAACAATTACTGTGCGGAACATGACAATAAGCCAACAACAGAATTGATAGACAATCTAAGTCAAATATAAACACATCCACAGCAGTAAATATAAGGCAAAGATAAAGGGAAGAATGATGCAAACACACAGACAACACATGATGTGTTACCGAAGAGGAAACCAAAGTCTTCGGTGTAAAACCTCTCCGCCACCCTCCAAGCGGTGATAAAATCCACTAAAGAATGTAGTTGGGATATATGAACAGCAGAAGACCCTCCAAGCCTAATCTACCTAGGTACCTAAGCCCTCCAAACTTCTTGCTCCAACGAGGTTACGCCGAATCTACTTCTTCTTTAGCTTCCCGGATTCCGTTACTTGACAATAGCATCAACCAATGTATATTGGTTCCTTCCAAACTGCTTCCCTTAGCACCAAATAAACCTTCTCATAGACGTGAGTGTGGTGAGATAAGGATTTGGTAAAAGATCTCTCAAGAATATGACAATGAAGAGGAAGAGAGTATAGGAATTTGTAGAGTTTCTTAGATGAAGACTGGGATGAGGCAATCTTGTTTTTCTTTAGGGTTTTCTCTCACAAAATTCTCTCTAGAAGCTCTCTACATTTAGTGGGTATAAGAGTCTATATACAGTTAGGTGATATGAGAATACGAAGAGACAGATTTTTTCCAAACAGGGTAAATTGGCGGCATGGTCTCGCAGCTTGTCCAAGTCACGAAATCAAGTCGCAACGTAACGGCCTGGCTAGCTTGGGACTTTAGTCCTGTAGTGCGACAACTGGCGCGACCCTTCAGCTTCCCTACGTGCATCTCACGTGCCTGAAGTTGGCGACTTGCAGTCGCAAGCCACCCGCGAGTCCTAGCCGCGAAATTCTGCTTCTTTGCACATACTTAAGCTTTTCTTCACAACTTCTCACACACTACCCTTACAATAATCCCACCTAAATACAGGGTTATTAAGTGCTTAAATTACAAGTAAATTGGCACAGAATAAAGCCAACACAATGGTTGATAAATTTCAACCTTACAGGGGGAAATAAAGCAACTTGTCTATGTGCAGTTAAACTAATGGCTTTAACAGATTAACAATAATGTTTCTGCCAATAGGATTGTAATTCATCGTTAAAATGAAATAATAGATAAAATGGAACTCTCTTTTGCTAGAAAGTTGATTTCCGAGAGGTAGTATTAGGGATTTAGTACGAAGCCCATTCATGGCTTTGGACCAAAACGGAGAATAACTTTTAAAAACGCTAGCTATGTGATCTCTCCTTCATGAGAAAATCAGTGAGGCCAACAAATTATGCATTTCTAGTTTGATTATTGGAATTAGTTTAGCAAAAACTTAAGCCTAAGTTCAAGATTGATAATTGCAACTGACAGTTGTTTAATGAAATGACTAGGGCCAAAATGAGTAAATGTCCTTTTCGTGCAAAAAAAACTAGTGTTTTGCTATCTTTCCCAAACTAATTAGGGAAATACCCCTCTTTTGAAACTCGATTTTCTTAAAATCAAGTTTCAATATAAAACTCGATTTGTAGAAAATTGAGTATGGGGTGATCAAACTTTAAAAAAATAATAATAAATAAATAAATAAAAATTTTTTGGAACTCAAGTCCATGGAGTTCGAGTTCCATTTAAAATGTCACTATAGGGCTCCCTGAACCTAGTATGAGGCGATTAAACTTATAAAAAACAAACTTGCATGAAAACGCCACCTTAGGACTTTAAAACGCTATTATAGGGCTCTTTGAACTTGGTATGGGGCAATCAAACTAAAAAATAATAAATAAATAAAAAACATGCATGGAACTCAAGTTTATGGGACTCAAATTCCAGAAAACTTTTTTTTTTTTTTTTTTAGTTTGTTATAACTCGATTGTCCAAAAATCAAGTTTTAAATTGAAACTCTATTTTTAGAAAATTGAGTTTCAAAATAAGGATATTTTCTTAATTAGTTTAAAAAATGAGACTAATTAGTTTGAAAAAATGGACAAAATATTAATTTTTATTTTTTTTTTAAAAGGGCAAAAGCCCCTTTTCTCCAAACAACCAGCGATTTACCAAAGTTATTAGGGGAACAATGGAAAAGGAAAAGGTTAAAGTTATTAGGGGGACAATGGAAAAGGAAAAATTAAACTAGTGATGTTCTGTTACAAAAGGAAAAGTCTCCATCAACGGAATGGTTTTTTGACTTGAAGCGTAGATTTTGGACTTTTTGAGTATATGAGCAAATCGGTGACGTTAGAGTGTAAGAGACACACTTTAAATATTTAAGTTAAGTTACTTTGACTTGCCAAAATATATAAGGAACAATTAGAAAATGAATCTTTTGTTTCTCTTTTATTTTACCGTCACGTACGTGTATGGTATTACTGGGAGTCTAGGACAGGTATGACTTTTTTTGATTCTTCTATTCTTTAATTTTTTTATTAAATTAATTATATTATTATATAACATATAAAAATCATATATATATATATATATATATATATAGATACACACACATATATATATATATAGTCAAAGCTAATAGAAAATCCAATTTGATCTTAAATTGGAGTCTAATTTATGTTATGTGTCTCAATTAATTTTCTTAATTTTAGTGTACCTATTTACAACACTAAAAAAATTGAGGAATCCAATTTAACTTTTTTAATACTATTTATAATTTCATGGATAAAAATTTAAATAATTTTTAAAATTTATTTCAAATAATCTAATATTTATTTTATTAGTGGCTATTTTTATTTTAAAATATATAAACATTATATATAAACTTGGTAAAATTTTAATACACATTTAGTTATGCTTATTTGTAAATATATCTCATATATATGCATAGGGTTACAAGCTAGTATATATAATAAACTACTTTTAAAATAGATAAAAATATATAATAATAAAAATAAAAGAGAAAAATGTGTAATTTGTTATTTGATTATATTTTTTTAATGCATTTAATTTCAAGTATTTTTTGTCTACTTTGTGTCTTTATGGATTATAATTTAATTTAGTACTTAATTTAATTTTGAAATCTAATTTAATCGGAAAGATAACTGCTACTGATCTATTCATGATGATATTTCAGAAACAATGCTATACTTTTGGATTCAAATGTTGAGTTATAAAGTAATTAACTTATATATTTGAATAGCATTTCATTATCTTTTATAGATTATTATATAAAATATTATTATAATATATACAAACTTAAGTTTTTTCCTCGTGTCCATCCTAGAAAAAAAAAACAAACATTCTAATGCCAACTTGACTAAAAGAATGAACATGCTAAGCACGTGTGAGTATAGATACAAATTAAATAATTACGAATAGACAGGTTTTCATGAATGATGTCATCCATGATCTAGCGTTTGTTGGTTCTGTATGCAAGATTACTTAAGAGGCCTTCCAAGTAAGGGTAAGAGCTATTGTCTTTCCTTCATTTCCAATAAATGTAATATGGCCCATTTGGAACCCACCGTATTGATAAGTTAATTAGCCCGTACACAAAGTTGAACAGCGCTATAAATTGGTAAGATACATTGCTTTTCTTTTTCTTCGATAGGCCTATACAATCAACTTTTCGCTTTTTCCTTCATTTAACTATAATTATATGCAAAAAAAGAAAAAGAAAAAGAAAAACAATAATTCTCTGCATTTTCTATTTACATGAGAGCTTAGAATGATATTTGTAGAAAATATCTTCTAATATGGAAGTCGATAAAACGAATATATATTATACTTCCCCATCAAACCATAATAATGTCATATTTGTATTTTATTCTTCAAAAGTAAGAGGGCAAGAGAAGTAGGATTCAGAAATTAGCCACGGAAAAAAAGATGTGGATGAAAATTGCTTTAAACTCGGGGAACCATATTGATAACAAAAAGTTGTAATAATTTAAGTTAAAGATTAAATTTTATAAGGACGTGGTGTAAAATTTATGTTTTACCATTCCAATCTCAACATATCACATCATCTTATCACATATTTAAGAATAAACACAATCGCACCCAATCAATTTTAATACCTATATATAAATCCAACCAAATTGAGAATTTATTGAGATATTATTAGGTGCGGTAAAATGTATTGAATTTTAATTAAAATGTAGATGTGACAATCACTTATTGGATGGTGTAAAACATCCCCATCCTTATAGAATTTAATCTCTTTAAGTTGGGCCCGCATGCTAAAAGTACTGTAGTAAGGGGGTGTTTGGTAATGTTGTTTAAACAACGGTTTTTGATGTTTAAACAACATAACATATATTTCTACAACACTTTTTTACCCACACGTAACACTTAAACAACACTATTAGAACAATATTATCAAACGGACCCTAATACTTTTTGGTGTTTTCAACGCAGACATTTACAATTCATATCTCCCATTTCAATTATAAAAATTATCAAGAAAGATAATATATCAAGAGTTTTGTAACTCAACTAATTGGCACATCTTAAAATAACAAAATATATAATTATAGTTATAAAAATATTCTGATAATGTATAATCTTTCCAACGTACATGTGTCATGCATTAGTGCATAATAGACTATGGGCTTAGCTAAAGCAATCTTCAGCATTTATTGTGGTTTTTAACAAATGAACTATGTAAGTGCAATGATGCTAACTTTGATATTTATTTTTTGTGTTTTTTGGGGGGTAATTTATTTAGTTTTTTGTTAAAAGTATGATAAAGTATACTTGTACTTTTTTTTTTTTTAAATGTGAAAATACAATGTTGGTTCCTAAAGTTTGTCTATTATGTGTTTTTGTTTCCCTTAAGTTTCAAGTGAGTGTTATTCGTACCTAAAGTTTAAAAAATGAGCATTGTTGGTCCTTCCATTAACTTTCATTAAATTTTTGCTTATATGTGTAACAGAACAATGAAATTGCACTTTTTTCTTTCTTTCTTTTGATGTAGCAACTTGTTTTTTTTTTTTAAAAAAAATAAAATAAACCAAAACTAAAATTACACTCATAAATTGGTCTCGTTCGAATTTGCATCCTAAATCCTAATTATTCACGGGTCTCAAGAAGCTTGGTAATGTCTTGACACATTGTTCTATCTAAATCTCTCTTATGTTCCTTAGAAAATTTATCCATATTGTCAATTTCATAATGGTTTTACCATTAATCAATTTCAAACCATATTATTCAAACAATTCACAATCGCTTTGTCTGATTTGGTAGCATACAATGGAAACTCTTAATTAATAACTGTGGTGGGCCTTTTTGCAACTATGGGTTGGGTTGCCTCTTGCTGTGCTATGGCCTAATGGTTCTGGGTAGAAGAGTCAGGACCAACTTGACTACAATACACCTCAAGGCAGCTTATGCACAAACTAATGCCCTTTTACTAAAATTTTGGTCACATGCCCATGGCAGAGGAAATTGTTACAAAAAAGTTACAACAAGCAAGTGTAATATAACAACAACAAAAGGAAATATGCCTACTATCTGCCGGAAAGAAGGAAATGCTAAATGAAACAAAAGAAGAAGCAACACAACAATATAAACAAGATGATAACAATAAAGAAAGAGGAAATAACACCATTGCGTGATTAATAAAAATGAAAGAAAGCATGATCAGTCTGCCATGCTTGATTGTCCTACGGAGTTAAGTCCAAGAAGGGAACCACTTCTTCAATGTGGGTAACCTCACGAGGAGATCCTGCCACAGAAATTACCCACTTTGAGAGAATGTGCCTAGATGGCTTATCCTTAAATTCCTTAATCCTTTCTAGAGGGGAGGCTTTTTGAGGGAAAGAAGGGATTAGCCTATCAGTGCATGCTTGCTACCACACTCTTGCCTACTCTCTGTTTTGCTTTATAACTCTCTTTTCCTTCTAATTTCTCTACTCTATTGTTTTTTTTTTTTTTTTTACTCTCTTCTTTCTTTGCTTTCTTTGTGTTGTTATGTTATCCCCTTCCCCCCCCCCCCCTTGTTGTTCTATCTCCTCTGCACTATAGAGGACCCTTTTATATTGCCTACTGTGATGGGTTTCTACTATTTTACCCCTTAACCGCTTTTGTTTGGGCGTGGGTGTCCTTCCAGACCATCCATTAGTCTATCAGCTACCTAGCCACCACCACTTATTTGTGCTGGTCATGCCACATCCCATAACCAGACAAATAGCCTTATTTTGTTTGCTTACTCACCATGGCATTCTCATCTAGATAAGGGTGGACATTCTCTTTCACTATCCTTCATGGCATGCACCTAGTAATTCCAACTGATCTTTCCCCCTTTTAGGTGGTATGTCATCCCAGTAGGATATTTCCCCCCAGACAGTTTGAGCGGGAACCCCAGAATAGGCTTCCCCCTTCTCCCCACTACTAGACCACACCCTCTCTTATCTCTAGCCCATGGCCTATTACTCTTGTATTGGCTGGATACAAGTTGGTGGTACCTAAGCCTTATGCGTACTCCATTTCCATGTGTGTCCATGGTTTGTCTACTTCTCGTGCATTTGCCATGACCTGAAGGCTCGTTTATACATTCTACTACTCGTTCTTGACTTCTTATGGCATGAATGGGTCTCTAAGCCTTTGTTCTTTATGTCTTATTTCCTTCCTGTGCTGGGCCTTACTTGATTGTGGGCTTTTCCTTCTCTAATCCATTCTTTTCCCCTTTCATGGGTCTGCTAGCACTTCTGTCATGCTATTCTGTCATTCTTGTTGAGCTATTGTTTAACCCTTGCTTGCTAGGCCTCTTTTGGGCCTGCTGTATGCTTTCCTTTTGCTTAATTCCAATGGCCCAGTGTTATCATTGGGCTAGTATTCATCCTATTTTGGGCTTCCTTGGCCCATTCCATTGCTTTCGAGCTTCCTTGGGCCATTTCATCCTTTTATGTATCCTTGGCCCATTCCAATTCTTTATTCCCATGGGCCTTTGCTAAGTCTTTTGGGCTTCTCCAGCCCAAATTACCATATTCTTTACTTTTGGGGTTTATGGGCTTTCCCACCAAAACCTTACTCATTTAATTCATTACTTTGGGCCCCTTTGGCCTATTCTTACTTGCTTTCTATTTCTCATAATGCCCATAGGTTTACTACTTTTTTTTTTTTTGGGCTCCTTTAGACCCGCTTGCTTTCTTTGAGGCTCATTTACTATTTTTTAGGCCTATGATCCATTATTCTTGCCATTTCGGCTTAATGGTTTTCTTTTCAATTTATTAACTCTTTTCCTCCCATATTGTTGGGTTTCTTCCTGCTATTGGGCCTTTTTGCCAAAGTGGGAATCAACAATAACTAAGAGTTTTGAAATCAATCAAAGAGAGAAAAACCATTTCACAGTTCTATAGCCCTTGTTGAAAAATGAATAACAATTGAATACCAAATGGAAGTTATAACTCGGAAGTGAAAAACAATAAGGCAAATACCAAATAAGTTCAAAGAACACATATCCACTGAGACCTTTGTGGATGTGACGATGCATTGCCGCTCTAGTGTGTGTTCCATCTTAGTCGAATATGAATTCATTTTGAGAAAGTAATCAACTACCTAGGTTTTCCAGATTTGGGTAATATTGGAGAAAATAAGCAAGGTTGGAGTTTAATCCTATGTGTGATTTTTTAATAAAAAATAAGTTTCCCCAAGGAAAAAAATAAGTGTCATGTTAATGCGTTGTTAGACACATAAGCAAGAATTTAACGGATGTTAATAAAAGGACCAACAACACTCATTTTTTAAACTTTAGGAACTAATAGTGCCCACTCGAAACTTAAGGGACCAAAAGCACACAATAGGCAAACTTCAGAGACCTAAATTGTATTTTCGCCTTAAAAAAAATGAAAAATTGTAAGGAAAAAAAAAGATTTTAAAAGGTTGTATATAAAATCTAATAGAAAAAAACTTGGCTTATAATTTAGTACCAAACAAACACTCCAACCTAAGATTGCAACCTTTGATTGATACAAGAGTAAGTAAGCATGTGACTTTGTCCTTCAATTTAATATCTTTTGCCAAACCTTTTGTGAGTTGATTAGATTTTTTTTTTATTTTTTTATTTTTTGAAAACGTGAGTTGATTAGAATTTAGATGATAACAAACACCCTACTTGTTAAGGGTAAGTTCTATTTCCAAACTAGTTTACTGAAAAACTCTTCAAACTCTTCCTATATATTTTTATTGAATGCCAATTTCGAATGTTCTTATTATATCCTCCACACTCACAAATGTTTAAGAAGATTAAAGATCAATTGCTATGTCATCAAACAAATGTTTCAATTTCAAGTTTTTTTTTTTTGGTTTAAAATTATGCATAAAAAATAAGTTCATTGATTAAATAATAAATAACAACTTATTTGAATGAAATTTGATATGCGTGTTAAGAACATGAAAAACAAGTAATCTAAGAGTTAAATTTTCAAAATTTACATTCAATAATATATATATATATATATATATATATATATATATATATATATATATATGGCTACCTAATGTAAATATTAAAACTCCAAAAACTCAATTGATACCAAAAAGAAAAAGGAAAAAAATGTTACATCTCAAAATACATGAATATGTCTCAACTAACATGCAAAAAAAATGACTAACGAGGATAAATATAAGGATAAAGTTTGGCTATAAATTTAATTATAATCCAAAGCTACAATAAACTAGGAAAAAGAAATCTTAAAAAAAAAAAAAAAAAAAAAACCAATAGGAAAATTTAGAGAAAAGTTTACTTACCAACTAGGAAAAGTTTACTTACTAACCACACTTGAGTGATTGTATACAATCATTCTAAATAAGTTAGTGCATTGCACATGATATGAACACATGTCATTTTACTGTTACAACTAAGTTGGTAGTCAATTTGTGTCCTAAATTTAGAGAAAAATACTATATCCATAACATTTTTACAATACTTTCACAACAAATTCTACAGGTTCGTTTGGATACAGCTTATTTTGCTAAAAATTGAAAATACTGAAGTAAAATAATTTTAAAATATGTAAATAGTACCGTAGGACCCATTTTTAATATTTTTTTTTTGGTGTGTGAATAGTGCTCAACAGTGCATGAATAGTACTCAATAGTGCGTGAACAGTATACTTGTCCCCTAAAGTAGAAACACGTGCAGGGAAAAAAAAGTAAAACGCAAAACGTCATTTCATCCGGATCCAAACACTCACATAGATATAGAAGAACACACAGTCACATCTGCATTATTCTTGTAAAGTTTCTAACTTTTTTTTAATATGGACATGTTTTCACATATCTCAATTGAAACCCTTGATATATCTAATACAAGGAAATTAAGATTATTATTCTAATCAGAAGTTAAAAAAAAAAAAAAAAAAAAAAAAAGAAGAAGAAAAGAAAAGAAAGAAGAAGATAATTTAAAGGGCATTGGACTTGATATAATTATATTAAAATGGATTATTTGTTGGCACGTGACCAAAACCAAAAATTCATTACAATATAATGCCATGTGCTAGTGGTGTCACCAAAAATAATTGAATTTTGAACTTGAGACCTCATTATTTCATGAAATTTTAAGAATCACTAGATTAATCTCTTGTTATTAGATTATGTACTCATTAAGCTAAAGAGGAACTTGCAAGTTTGTTGCTAACACTATGTAGCACAATGTCCTTATCAGTTTGTTTTTAAGTATTATTATTGCAGTGGCTCAGCCTAATGGGATGAAGGTTTTGGGCTGAGGTCCCCAATTTACTTTTATTGTAGGTCAGAAATATCCAACAATGAGATTAATCTAGTGATTAATTCGGATCCAAAACGTCATTTCATCCGAATCCAAACACTCACATAGATATAGAAGAACACACAGTCACATCTGCATTATTCTTGTAAAGTTTCTAACTTTTTTTTAATATGGACATGTTTTCACATATCTCAATTGAAACCCTTGATATATCTGATACAAGGAAATTAAGATTATTATTCTAATCAGAAGTAAAAATAAAAAAATAAAAAAATAAAAAAATAAAAAAAAAAGGAGAAAAGAAAAGAAAGAAGAAGATAATTTAAAGGGCATTGGACTTGATATAATTATATTGAAATGGATTATTTGTTGGCATGTGACCAAAACCAAAAATTCATTACAATATAATGCCATGTGCTAGTGGTGTCACCAAAAATAATTGAATTTTGAACTTGAGACCTCATTATTTCATGAAATTTTAAGAATCACTAGATTAATCTCTTGTTATTGGATTATGTACTCACTAAGCTAAAGAGGAACTTGCAAGTTTGTTGCTAACACTATGTAGCACAATGTCCTTATCAGTTTGTTTTTAAGTATTATTATTGTAGTGGCTCAGCCTAATGGGATGAAGGTTTTGGGCTGAGGTCCCCAATTTACTTTTATTGTAGGTCAGAAATATCCAACAATGGGAGGCCCCAAAGGAATAAGAAATAATAATAATGTAATACTATAGCACAACAATCTTACAACATTTGCGCTAGCAGGCTTTTAAGTTTTTTTTTTTTTTTTTTTTTTTTTTTTTTTTTTTTTTTTGTGAAAGGGAAATAAAAACTAACAAAAAATAGAAATCAGTCTATTACAAGATGTTGCTACTCTATCAAGAGCTAGCAAATTCACCACCACAGTCGATGGGATAACAAAAGAAACATATATAGTAGAAAACTTAGCACCCAGTTTGGCTAGTGCATCAGCGCATTGATTGGCCTCTCTTAACACATGCTCAATCTATGTCCTGGGAAAGGTCCTCAATAGGTTCCTACAATTAGATAAAAGTCGTTCCAAAGCAAGGTTAGCAACAGAGTTTCTCAACAGATGCACAATAGCTAAAGCATCTAATTCAACAACGAGGTCCTCAATTCCTAAAGAGGAGGCAAGATTCAATCCATCACCAAGTGCCCAAAGCTTCGCAACACAACTTGTAGTGAACCCCACACCCCTCGCAAAACCCCCTAACCATTCTCCCTCACAGTTACGAAGAAAGCCACCACATCCAGCTTTGCCAGGATTTCCCATTGCCGACCCATCAATGTTAATGGTAATCCACCCCATGGAAGGCCTCTTCCAAGCCACTTGAATGATAGCTTTACTGGGGTTTGATTTACTACCTAGACTAATAGGAAAAAATTCTACCCACAAGTACGAATCAGGTTTGGCTCCACCACACCTGATCTAAAAATAAAAGCATTTTCTTTGTAGCCATAAATACCAAGTGATTGGAGGAAAAAGAATTAATAGCATTGGCCTTAAGCCAATCAAGAAGAGGTAAAGAAAAGGAATTGAGAAAAGGATGGGGAACACCAAGCTTTGTCCAAAACAACTTGGCATATTTACTGTTAGGACATATATGTTTTAACTTGATTAAGAACATATGTCACTTAGTTATGTAAATTGGCTAATCCTTTGACAAGACGCATTCTACTTGTAATTGGGTAGTTCTAGGTGTTTTTAATACTTCAAGAAACAATATTTCAAGGTCAAGTGTTGAAGTCATCAAGTCTGTCCAAGAGAAAGCAAGCTGAAGTGCAAAGTTTTTAAAGCTCGACACCTGCTTGATAGCTACCTTGACACCTGCTATCTTTCGAGATTTAAAAATTCAGATTTCCAATCTGATTTTCTTGGGATCCGTGAATATGTTTTTGGGCCTTCTATTCTTCTAACCCTAAACATATAAAAGGATTGTTTTAAGAGTCGTCAAGGGTGACACAAATGGCTTTAGCATTGAGCAATCTATGTTCAAGAAAATTGTGATCAACAGACGAAGTTCTTGACCTAGTTCATCTTCCATCAAGAAGTTGCTGTGTATTTGCACCATAGGGTTTTGTAACCAAACATCTTCCTGCTATTCATCATAAAGGATGAACTGAAGAACTTTGCAGCCAACCATTCTTCCTTCGTTGGTGTTCTAAAGTCGCGTACTTGGATCCGCGCATTGGTTAGTCACGTACTTGGGAGCCGTGCATCAAAGGTGGAAACTGTCACTACAAATCAAGCCCAATTGGGTATTGGGGTAAGATTTCAACTGTAGGTTGGTAAGGTACTTGGGATTCCTTTACTTGTAACCGCTTGATTTGATAATAGTGGAGTTTCGGGAGTGGTGACCTAAAAATCACCTGGTTTTGCCACTAGAGTTTTCCCCATTCGTAAACAAATCACCGTATTATTTATTTTCCGTTGCATATTTAGTTGTTGATGATTTGTTTGTGCTTCCATAAAATTGCATGATTAATTGATTAATTAATTACTTGGCTAAATTAATTAATTAGGGTTAATCATAAGGGGTCATTCAGATTGTGACCTATCAAGTGGTATTAGAGCAGGTGTCGAGGGAGGTGTCGAGCCTGCAGTAAAAAGCAGTTTTTCAAGAAGGGAAAAACACAGACATGAATGCAATCCAACACACATCTCAACCAAAGATCCACTCAACATATAAACCTCTCAAAAATATAAGCACAAGGATCATCTAAAACATACACACACACTAAACAAGTCTAACCAATTTTATATTTCAAAAACAAGTTATGACAGTTTAGTGAGCATACATTAGCACATGTAAAACCTTTGTGATGGCCAAATCACATTGTACCTGCACATGTATTAAGAGTAGCAAAGAATATTGCGTGTTGTGTGTGAAAAATATCGCAAGATTGCATATGTGTATACATATTATGACGATCTAAGATATGAGAAAATAACTTTTAACTCACACACAATCATAACTGTTTGATGTGAACTATCACCTTCGAGGTACATCCTATAACTCCCACATCTCCTAGAATACACGCTTGTAACCGTATTTAAATCATTTTTAATCTTTTTACTTTTTATTTTCTTTAATTTTAGCATATCATACATGGGTAAGTAAAAGAGAGAAAAGAAATACCCAAGATGTTAAGCATTTGACATCGCACTTTTGCTATGCCGAAGCATACGAATGTCTTTGACACTGCACTTTTGCTATGCTGAAGCATATAGGTGTCATATTATGATTGGCAGGTATCAGTGGTAAAATGGTTATTTATGCCTTTCTCTTAGGATTTTTTAGTCCTACCTATCAAAAAGAGTGATATGAGTGTTAAGTTTTAAGAGATAACCTAATCTTACTCATCACAAACAAGAGCCACAAAGCTCATTTGCTTAGTTGTGCATAGAGATGCTCATCTAAGTTACAAGAGATACAAAGTTTAGAAAACTTTGTTTCATTGGCCATCCAAGGTACACAAGTACCAAAGTACACATAACACACACTGTTTTTGTATTTTTCTGATTTTTCAAAATTTTGTTTTTATATCAAAAACAAAATAACCAAAACTTGAAAGTAAACACTCAAAACATGTTAAACAAAATGAAGCAAAAACTAGACTGACTCAGCATAAAAAAAACAAAACACACAAGCAATGCAATACACAGAAAAACAATACGGGAAAAGAAGGTGATGAAATCACTTAAAATCCTTTTTCTTCCACACCTTGGAAGATCCTTTCCCTTGACTGAATCCTTGAACCGGAGGTGAGGGGGAAGAATTTAACCCGTTCAAGTTCGAAAGGAACATGAGGGCTTTCAGAAGATCTCCAAGAGGAGCAAGAGAGGATTGAAGCTGATTTTGGCTTCCAGATGCTATCACGCCATTGCTCTGTTGAGTGGCTAACCACTTATAGCAATTTGGTCTAGTATGACTGGCAACTCCACAATGATGACAGAGATGCTGCTTCTTTTGTTTAGACTTTTGAGAGTTGGCCTTCTTAGCCCTAGGGCTTTTAGCATCTTTCTTATCTTGCTTAGGGGGTGCTCCTAAGATAGATTTACCCTTGTCTAAGTTCTCACTAGCTAATTCAGTTTTAACATCAATATTATCAATTTCAGTATTATTAGCAGGAGGAACAAAAACAGTATTGCTCGTAGAAGCAGTATTAGAGAAAGAAATACCATACCCCAAACCAGTTCGATCTGAAGCATATTTCTGATTGCTAAGCATCTCATTAAGATTTGCACTTGAAGTCCTCTCTAGTTGAGCTCTGACTTGAAACAGCTCTGCTTCAAGCTTCTTGGTCTTTTCAGCTAAAAAGTTGTTTTCAAATCTCAGTGCTCCAATAGTTTGATTCGCCTCATCAAATTTTGTGGACAACTCTTCACGATCAAGTTCCACATCACTGAGCTTCTTGGTGGCCAGCCTGTATAATTTCTCATGCTTTTCAGAGAGCTTGCAAAGCTTCTCATAGGTTGAATGGATATCATCTTGATCATCAATTTTCTCAAATTTTGACTCCACCAGTTCTTCTTCTTCATCCACTTCTTTAACAATCCCTTCAGTAGGATTGACTGTGGCAATGAAGGCATTTAAGATTCTGTCATCCTCATTGTCGGAATCATCTTCAAGCTCAGTATCACTTAGAATTGTAGCAAGTGCCTTGCTTTTCCCAATACTCTTGAGATATGTAGGATACTCATGTTTCATGTGTCCAAACCCATGACATCCAAAGCACTTTGGTCTTGCAGGAACAGTATACTGACTTTCATCCTTAGCATCATTCTTCCCTTTGTCTTGGCTTTTAGATTGAGAAGAACTGAACTGCCTACAGTCCTTGTCGAAGCTCCTTCCATTGGCATTCTTCATAAATTTCTTGAACTGCCGAGTGATGTAGGAATTCATCTTAGAATCTTCATCATCGGAAGACTCATCTGTATCACTGTTCTTTGCCTTCAAGGCCATGCTTTTACCTTTACTTGACTTGCCAATCCTAGATAATCCTGTCTCATAGGTTTGCAAGTTTCCTACCAGCTCAGTCAAAGGAATCTTGTCAATGTCCTTTGATTCCTCTATCACCGTAATCTTGGCATAGAATCTCTCAGGTAGAGATCTGAGCACCTTCCTTACAATCTTGGGTTTAGGGATGGTTTCCCCAAAATTGAAGGCTGAGTTCACTATGTCTTTGAGCTTGACATAGAACTCATCAAATGACTCATCCTCCTCCATCTTAACTTCTTCAAAACTTGTAGAGAGCCTTTGAAGTTTTGAATCTTTGACAGCCTTTGTTCCTTCATAGGTTGTCTAGAGGATGGTCCAAGTCTCCCCAGCAGCTTCAGATTCTGAGGGTGATGAGGATGATGAGGATGATGATGATGGGGATGCTAGCTCTGCTGATGAGATGTCTACATGACATTCTACCCTTTGTCACCCGTGACAAAAAGGGGGAGTAGTTTTGGGCTATGAAAGTAGTCATCTTAGGGGGAGAGTTAGTATAGGACATTTTTTATAGGGGGAGTGTTGTCATGTTTAAGGGATGTAGTAAGGCTATATATGTATTTTTTTTCTTTTCTTATCTCTTAGATACATTGATCTTGTATATGAGGTTCTTTGACCATTTTACATATATTGTACTTATATTCTTTATATGTGGATGTATGTTTCTTTCACCTTTCTCTTCATGTGTTGTTTCTTTTCTATCTTTATACACATGTTCTTTATTCTTGTATGCAATCTATTTATTTCTGTTTCACACAAGATGCCTTGATGAGTTTTGTTTAAAGTGTTTCAGAAATACAGGTTGTCAAAGTCTACTTACCATAAGCTCTCTTCTTGCAAAGTTTTTCAAGAGTTTGTGTTAGGATAGATTTTATTGTATTCAACAAGTGAATATGAGTTGAGTGATTTATGACTTCTCTTATATGATCATTTGTTTGTTGTGGTTTTGTCACGAATTGCCAAAGGGGGAGATTGTTAGGACATATATGTTTTAACTTGATTAAAAACATATGTCACTTAGTTATGTAAATTGGCTAATCCTTTGACAAAATGCACTCTACTTGTAATTGGGTAGTTCTAGGTGTTTTTAATACTTCAAGAAACAATGTTTCAAGGTCAAGTGTTGAAGTCATCAAGTCTGTCCAAGAGAAAGCAAGCTGAAGTGCAAAGTTTTTAAAGCTCGACACCTGCTATCTATCGAGATTTAAAAATTCAGATTTTCAATCTGATTTTCTTGGGATTCGTGAATATATTTTTGGGTCTTCTTTTCTTCTAATCCTAAACATATAAAAGGATTGTTTTAAAAGCCGTCAAGGGTAACACAAGTGGCTTTAGCATTGAGCAATCTCTGTTCAAGCAAATTGTGATCAACAGACGAAATTCTTGACCTAGTTCATCTTCCATCAGGAAGTTGCTGTGTATTTGCACCATAGGGTTTTGTAACTAAGCATCTTCCTGCTATTCATCATAAAGGATGAATTGAAGAACTTTGCATCCAACCATTCTTCCTTAGTTGATGTTCTAAAGTCGTGTACTTGGATCCGCGCATTGGTTAGTTACGTACTTGGGAGCCGTGCATTAAAGGTAGAAACTGTCATTACAGATCAAGCCCAATTGGGTATTGGGGTAATGGTTCAACTGTAGGTTGGTAAGGTACTTGGGATTCCTTTACTTGTAACCGCTTGATTTGATAATAATGGAGTTTCGGGAGTAGTGACCTGAAAATCACCAGGTGGGGTTTTTGCCATTAGAGTTTTCCCTATTTGTAAACAAATCACCGTATTATTTATTTTCCACTACATATTTAGTTGTTGGTGATTTGTTTGTGCTTCCATAAAATTGCATGATTAATTGATTAATTAATTACTTGGCTAAATTAATTAATTAGGGTTAATCACAAGGGGTCATTCAGATTGTAACCTATCATTTACAATCACGTAGCACATGGATGATGGATTTAGAACACTCCATACATAGCGGGCAATAACTGTCAAGAGTGAAACCTCTTGAACGAAAGACTTCACATGTGGGAATGCTATTGTGTTTGACTAGCCAAAAGAAGAAGACAATTCTAGGATTTGACTTGATTTTCCAGACCCAAGAGATTGGAGAAGTACAAAGGTTCAAGGGATTTAACCCTTTAGCCACAACATATGCAGCTCTAAGAGAGAAGGAGCCATTCACTACAAGAAAAAAAGACATAATACAAGTATTATTGCAACAAAAAAAAAAAAAAATGCATGTAATATATATACTATTGCATCTCTAGGTTGTTTTTTGTTGTAATAATAACTTAAATTTATTACATCAATATGAGATTGTAGCAATAATTATTGTTACATCGAAATGTATTGTTGTAATAGGTAACTCTTATTTTACATTGAGATATGTTGTTGTAATAGGTAATCTTTTATTTCACATTGAACTATATTGTTGTAATAGGTTAAATCTTTATTTCACAACAAATTTTGTTAATGTAATAGAGGTGAGTAATTGAGTAGCTGGAAAATTTAGGAAATTGATGCTATTTCTTTTTCATTAATTTCCTCTCTCACCCATGTCTATTCATTCTTTTCCTTATCACAATATTTCTCTCTCACCCACACGTCTTCCTTTTTTTTTCTCATCTTAATTTCCCACTTTCTCTCACCACATCTATCTTTCTGTTTTTTCTCATCTCAAATTTAACTATCACCAAAGTCTAACTCTTTTTTTTTTTTTCCCATCTTAGTTTCCCTCTTTATCTCACCCACCTCTATCTCCTATTTTTATGTTTTTTTTTTTTTTTTTTAATCTTAGTTTCCCTCTTTCTCTCACCCATATCTATCTCCATGTTTTTCTCATTTCTCTCTCTCTCTCTCTCTCTGTTTTTTATTTTTTTATTTTTTTTTTCATTTCACTTTCCCTCTTTCTATGTGTATCTCAAAATTCAAATTTATCTACTAACTACAAAAATTATCTCTCAAATTTCCATCTCACTCTCATATTTACTAACTTTAAATTTTCTCTCTCAAATTTCAATCTCTCTTAATTCATAATCTCATTGGAAAGACTCTTTCTTAGTTTAAAGATTTTCTCTCTAACTTTCAGGTAATCTTTCGGTTCTCTTTAAATTTTAATTTGATTTTTATTTATTTAATTTCATAGTCTTCAAGTAGTATTGTTTTTTATGTGTTTTTTTAAGAATCAATGATGGTGTATATTGGTGTCATTGTGTTGTATATATGAAGTTTTTCAACTCTATACTTATTTTCTTTTCTTTTTTTCAAAAATAGGTGGTAAGTCAATGAAATGGTTCTGAAGCATGCTTGGATAACACCTTTGGGAAGAAACTTTTCTTTCATGTTGTATTGATTTTTGCATACTTTTTGAAACTATGTGATTAAATTTAAACTCAACAAGTTGTGTATATATTTGTGTTTTTTGACATACATATTGAAATAAAATATTTCAAAATTTTCATCTTTTATGCATATCTTTAATTTGTTAGTATAGTTCTTAAATATGGTTTTTGAATTGCAAAACACGTTAATGAAAAAATTATTATTTAAAAAAATGATTTATTTATTTTAAAATTTTGAATTTTTTTCAATAAAAAAATAAACAACCTATTGCAACGAGATTTTCAAAGTAAATCGTTGCAATATGTGGAATTTATTGCAATGAGAATTTAGTGTTGCATAATTCTATTGCCTCGGAGTTTATTACAACAGCTTGCATCGAATTTCTTGTCATTGCAATAACACTTATTACAACGACATTAGTTGTTATTGCAACGACTTTTTTCGTTGTATTAAGCCTTTTTTCTTATAGTGATTATTATAAAAAGCCCACGCTGAGGAATCTTGAAGCTCAGGATTATTCGCAAAAGGAGTGGTAGAAATGACTTGAATGATGACATCTGGACATTGCATTGAAAGGATAGCCATCCCATTTTCTTTAACATCCTAAACAGAGAAAGCTTCCTCTTGGAGAGATAAAGGTCCTTCAACCAGATTCCTAATAGGCGCCAAAGGAAGACAAAAGTCTTTCCAAAAATTTACAGAACGTCCATTATAAATGGTCCATTTAAGGCCTTGCATAAAAATTGGGCCTCCTTTCTTACATGCTACCCAAATAATTGAACCATTCTTTTTCCTACCAACATAAGAACTTGAAAGGTATTTTTTAATGAGGATTTTTGCCCACAGAGCTTTGGGGTTATTAGCAATTCTCTAGCAAAGTTTGGCAAGCAAAGCTTCATTTCTAGCTCTCATTTGGAAAATACCAAGGCCACCATACTGTTTGGGGAGAGTGAGTATTCTAGTTAACAAGATGCAACTTTCTCTTATCTTGGGTAGAGCCCTGAAGGAAATCTCTATGAAGCTTTTCGATAGCAAAACAAGCCTTAATAGGAAGAGCATGACATTGCATATAGTAATTTGGTATAGGGTGGATGCAGATTTAATGAGCACAAGTTAACCTGTAGGGGATAATACTTTGGCTTTCCACCTGGCCAACTTTGACTAGACTTTGCCAAAAACAAAGTTGAAAGCATTACAATTACAACCCTTGTGAAAAATAGGAAACCCAAGATATCTCCCAATCTCGCAAGTGGCTTGAATTCCTAACTTGTTACAAATAGAAATTTTAGTTTAGGCATCCACATTAGGGGAAAAAACAATACAAGACTTGCCTTTGCTGATTTTTTGGCTAGAAATCCCACAAAAACTATCAAGGACCCCTAAAATAGCCTCACTGTTTTTGGTATTTGCCTTAGCAAATAAAAGAAAGTCATCCACAAAGAAAACATGAGAACCTAAGGCCACCCTGAGAAGCCTTAATAGCAGTTCATTCTCTACTTTCACAATTCTTGGTGATAAGAGAGCTCAAGTATTCAATGCAAAGAAGAAAAATATAAGAAGATATAGGGTATCCCTGTCTAATACCTCTTGAAGGAGAGAAACCTTCTAGTTTACTACAATTAAACAAAAGGGAGGTAGTGGTTGTAGAAATGCAGCTAAGCTCCTAGAAATTCTTAGGAAAACCAAAATGATCTAGGACCATCGTAATGAAACTCCCCTCTAATCTGTCATAAGCTTTCTCAAGGTAGATTTTAATCACCATAAATCCTTCCCTCCCTTTTCTCCTTTTTAGAGAATGGATGAGTTCCTGAGCTATGATAACATTGTCAGAACTTCTTCATCCTGCCACAAAGGCTGATTGAAATGGGGAAACAAGAGTAGGAATAAGGTGTTTGAGTCTATGAACAAGAATTTTAGAAAAAATCTTGTAGATAGAATTACAAAAACTAATAGGCCCAAAATGGCCAATAGAGGTCAAGCCATCTTGCTTAGGAATGAGAACTATCAAGGTTTGATTAACGTGGGGGGAGGGGGGGGGGGGTGGGGGGGGATTTTCCTATCAAGAAAAATCAGCTGGATTTCATACTTAACAGAATCACCAACATTCCCCCAAAACCTTTGGAAGAAGCCGACATGAATACCATCAAGCCCTGGAGCTTTGAAGGGTTTCATGGCAAACAAGGCATTAGAGATTTCCAAATCAAAGGGAGGGAGACTTAAGGTTTCAGCATTTGCCTGGGTTATTTGAACACACCACCTTGGTTCAATTTGATTGGATATACTACTAGAAACCATCTCAGTTTGGTATAAGGACTTAAACCCATCCAAAAACAAACTTTTAACTTCCTCCATGTTGTGGGTTAAGATACCATATTCATTTTCGATACAAGTGATCTTGTTAAAACTTCTTCTAATCAGCATAGTCAAATGGAAAAAAGAAGTATTTCTATTCCCATGCACAATCCAATTAGACCTTGCCTTCATAGCCCATAAATCCTCTTCCCATTGGAGGATTTGATTGAACTCATCCAAAAGTTAGGCTTGGAGCTTTAAAAGAAAAGGATTAGGATGGTTAGCAATATCTCTCTAGACCCCTAAAATTCGAGTAAGAGTATGTCTCTTATTAGCAAAGACATTACCAAAAATTTTCTTATTCCAAGCTTTAGCTTTAATAGTAAATTCATCAACTGCCACTAGGAGATTGAGATCCCTACCCTCCCACGCTTCATTAACCACTCTGGGAAAATCATGGTGACTCATCCACATGGGTTGGAAGCGAAAAGGTCTATTGGAGCTTGAAGGGGGAGGAGGAGATAGATTCAAAAGAAGAGGACAATGGTCAGAGTTAACTTGAGCTAAGTGAGTAACATTAGCCTTCGGGAAAAGAGATTTCCAACTAGGATTAGCCCAACATCTGTCCAACCTAAGCTGGATTAAGTCAACCAAGCCTCTCTTATTAGTCCAAGTATACTTTAGTGGAGAAAACCCTAAATCAAGCATACCACAAAAATTCATACAATCCACATACGATCTAATTCTTCTTTGGCTAACAAGCTTACCCCCAAACTTCTCATGTTCATTCACCACTTCATTAAAATCTTCCATTAAGGCCCATGGGAGGTTATGTAGGCCCGCAAGAAGTTTCAAATTATCCCATAAAACAAGTCTCTCACAAAGTCTAGGACTAGCATAAATACCACTAAGAATCCAAGAAAAAGGATGAGAGCTTACCCAAATAAGGGCATGAATTTCCTGCTCAATGGTGGATAGCACTTCCACCTGAACCAAGTCAAATCACCAAAGCAGCCAAATGCCTCCAGTGAAGATCATAGCACATGGCTCCATCAAAAGGAAGAGAAGCCACAATACTTTTAGCTCTATCTCCACTCAAGCAAGATTCCATAATAACCATGATAATAGGGTGATGGTAGTTCACAAGGTCCAAAATAGTCTGTTTGAAGGAGGGCTTAAGTGCACCTCTGTAATTCTAAATAAGAATATTCATTGTAGCAAAAGGATTGGTGGTGGAATCAAAACAATAGGGGAAGATCTATCCCCTATATCCCTTAATCTCCATGCTTGCATCAATAGGAACTTCACCCTTATCATCTCTGAGAATAGAGTTATCGAGTGTTTCCATACTCCTAAGTTCCCCTCTGTGCACTTGACTAGAATTGTATGCTTGATCTTAGGAATAGAGAACTGGAGGAGCTTTACCTGATGAATATTTCTTGTCGTTGCCTAGCGCTCCTAAGGAGGGTTCATGGTTAGCTATGGAGGTGGTGTGAGGGGTGGGTAGGGCTTGGGTAGTCTGAGAGGATGAGGGGTTAGGATAGGCAATATTATGATTAGATCTAGTTGAAAAATTAAAAGCTCTAGGGGGTAGGTTCAAAATTGTTTGGGAAGGATCACCAAACGATTGGATAGGATGCCTTTAGATTTGCCTCGTCTTCCCTTGGGACTTGAATTTTTCCTGTTGCCAGTCTTTCTAGGGCTAGCTTTTTCATACTTATCAATAGGGATTGTGACCGGTTTAAGTGTGGGGCCTAAGATTTTTCTTTTCCCTTTTCTACGGCTAGGTTGGGTGTTAGACGCAAGTTCACCAGCTTTTTCTTTAGATGTGACGTCTCCATTAGAGCTTTTCTCCAAAGGCAAACTAGGGGTCCCTTGACATGCCTTTCCTTCTACTCACCACCATTCATTCTCCATACATCTTGTCTTTAGAAGTAGAGCTAGGGATAACTTCTGACGATTCTAAGGAAGGAGAAGCACTATCAGGCATGACTTTATGAGAGTCCTGGGCAGGTTGTTCTCCAATTAGATAAACACAAGACTCCTTACAATGACCAATATGTCCATAAGCAGAAAAAAAAAAAAAAAAAAAAAAAAAAGAGTTCAGACCTTCATATTGCACCATCTGGGCCATTTTGCCAATTTGAATAGTATTAATCAAGGGTTTATCAAGGTTTACTTGAACACATAGTCTAGCAAATCAACCCTTAACATTGGAAGGTGTATGAGAATCAATATGTAAAATAGGACCTATTGCCTGGCCAATCTTCAAGAGGGCACTCAGCCCATAAAATTCGATGGGAAGCTCCGGAAGCCTTATCCAAACAGCCACCGACGAGAGCAAGGCAATTGAGACTTTGATCTTTAGTTCCCATTGATGAATAGCAAGAAATTGCTGACCAATGAACTAAGGCCCACCCTTCAAGACTTTGTCTAAATCTTGCAGAATGTCAAACTTAATCAAGAAATAATCATGGCCTAGATCAATGCAGTCTAGCTTACTAGAAGGATTCCATAAGCTGCAAATCTTGGAAGATAAAAATGAAAAACCAACGTTTCTACCATAAGTTTTTGCAATAATAGCAAACAACCATGGGGCCCTCATCCTTGCTTTATCTTCCCTAGAGAACGAAACAGATGCCAATCCTTTGTGAGTTGTCTCTACATCAATATCAAATCCTCTTCCTCTTGCATGATACCTTGAAGCCCAAAGGACTGTTCAAATGCTTTAGGAATCACTCCCATGAACTTTTCGTTGTAGTTTCCCAGAGAAGGGCCAACATTGAGTGCTTCCCCAGCTGGGGTGTTGGACATATGGTGATTTTTGAGTTTTTTTGTACTTCCGGCTAACACGTCTTCTTCCTCTCGAGGGCATTCCATTAAGCTAATCACAGCCTACTCTTTTTACCATAACTGTAATGTGAACGCAACTATCTTTTGATTCAAAGGTGTCAACAAATCTAATTGGTTCAACAGGCTTTTAAGTTATCATCGACACACCAAGCTAATAATAATAATAATAATATAGCTACTAGTTGGATATGGTCATGTTAATTAATGCACTTATGTAGTGTCCATATTCCATTCCTGTCTTTACCTATAAACATATACAAGCAGCACTTTTTTTTTCTTTTTTTTTTTTGTTTTGAGTGCAATAGACTCTATTAAAAAAATTCAATTATTTTGACTAATATTATAAAATTAAAATATGGTAGAAGTAGAACATCCTCCATCCAAACTGTTAAACTACTAACAAGGTTAGCAAGTCTAGACATGCACTTTATTCTTGTTATGTAGAAATTTCATTGGAACCTATGATATGATATGTTGGTTTGGGCTTTCTTATGTCGAAGTTTTTGTGTGACCTTTTGTTTAAACTATATAAATACTAGTATAATAAATTCATCTAGAAAAAAAAAAAGATAAAAAAAATAGAGAAAAGAAATGTTGATTGGTGCCTTCATAGAATAAAAAAATGATACGCTTCATAGCCAAATTTGAGACATGCCAACAAAAAAAAAAAAAAAAAAAAACAAAAACAAAAAAAAAACAAAGTGCAATTTTAAATTTTAAATGTGGTATCATGTATGTTATTGGTTAAAATATCAATTTTGTTAAAGTTATTGATTTTTTCACCCAAAAAAAAAAAAATTCACTCTCTCAGCTATTTACCTCTCATTTGTATAATCCATCACATACAAAAAAGAAAAGGTATGTAGTGTAGGGAATTTTAAAATAAAAACTTCAATGCCTATATAATTCAATATACGTGTATTGGTTTGATATCCTTCATATTTTCATTATGCAAAATTGGTCTCAGACTCAAACCCTGTCATCTTTATTTTATGGTGTGTTCCTTAAGCTCATCTCTTCTCTATATTAAACGTTCAGCTTGACTGACAAATCAAAATTATTTCACCTTACAAAATTATTTTATGAATCACATCTCTAAATCCTGGGTTGAGCTTAAAGATCCATTTGTTCTTATCATAGATTGGGCTTTTATGATCATGTCCTCTCTCTACATATTTTAGACTTTATGAGTCTATGTTGCACATTTATATTGAGCTTTAGAAGCTATAACTCTACATTTTGGGTTTTAGAACCTACATTACATCTACACTAGTTTGGACATTGGAATAAAAAGGTTACTCGAGCCAACAACTTACAAGCTAAACAAGGACAACAAATTACTTGAAGCCTAGTCCAGAATTAAGTCAAACATAGCCAATTTATTAATGAACCTTTTTAATTTTTTTTAATATATAATTCAATAGCAACAATGGGGGAGGAGAGATTTTTTGAATCCTAAATGTTTCCATTGGAAACACTAAGGTCTATGTAATGTTAACCAATTGAACTACAAGGTTCTTGACACTTATTGATAACTTGTGGATAACAAAAAGAGCAAGAAGCATTTAATTAAACAAGGAAGAGCATGTCAATTAACATTATGCAAGAAAATTTCATAAACAAATTTAACACCTATGGCAAATCAAGCTGACAACACTACTTGTGTCAATACTTAGTGTCATATCTTTTGTTCACAGTTGATCCCAAACTAGGAGAACCAAGGAAAATTGTGATCGTTTGACAGCCATCATAAATGTTAGTGACTCTATTATGAACGAATCCATTACAGATACTTGTTAGGATTCATATTATTCAACATTTAAATCACGCAAAATAGTTTTCAATTGCCACTACCAAACATGTCATTAATCTTCTGACATATAGGCTCTCAAATCTACTTGATGAGCTTCCTCGGAAACCCATTCCCAACATAACAAGGATTAGACTAGGGTATTTGTGTTAAAGATTTGTTTTATATTATCACGTACTACTATTTGGTTTTGTTTAGTTTTGAATTTTTGTGTGTGTTATTAAATGTCAATCTTTGCATAGTTTTATATTTTAGGCTTTGTTTGGTTACAAACGAGGGAAAAGAAGAGAAAAGAAATGAATAATAGAAAAAAAATGAAAAAGAAAATAAAAGAAATCAAATTTGTGGTGTATGTTTGGAAATAGGGAGAGAAGGAGAAAAGAAAAGAGAAAAATGCATTTTTCTTTCCTTAATTTGATTTGCAACAAGAAAGGAAATTAAAAGAAAATACATGTTTCTTTACTCTTATGCCCATATAAATGTGAAAAATGTATAAAGGTTATGGGCAAATATGTAACTTTATGTTATATTATGTTATTTATGGGCTCTTTTTTTTTTTTTTTGGAACCATTGTATCCCTTCAAGTTTGCCCAAATTGGGTGGATTGCAAATCTATGAGCCCAAGGGAAATGGTTTCTTCTCTTTTGTTTTCTTCCATGGTAACCAAACTAAGGAAAAGACTACCATTTTGATCATTTCTCTTTTCTTCCTCTCTTCTCCATCTATGGGAAAAGGAGAGGTGCAGTCTCGAGAGACCTATAGAGAAGAAGTAGGGTAATGCCCCTATGGAGATGGGACAACCATGATTTGACCTTGCCCATTTAGATGCCATCCCTACCGGAGCTTTCGAGAGTTATTTTTCCCCTTTT